>CM041776.1:73870799-74395494 GCA_023374045.1 Limonium bicolor
CAGAGAAGTCGTCCATGAAGACTTCGATGCTCTTCTCAAGGTAGTCGTGAAGATTGCCATCATGCATCTTTGAAATGTGGCTGGGGCATTGCATAGACCAAAGGCATCCGATTATATGCAAATGTCCCATATGGGCATGTGAATGTGGTTTTGTCTTGGTCTTCTGAGGCGATGGGTATTTGAAAAATATCCTGAATAGCCATCCAGGAAGCAGCAGTAGTAATCTTGCCCGGCCAATCTTTCCAGCATCTGATCAATGAAAGGTAAAGTGAAGTGGTCCTTCCGTGTTGCGCTGTTCAGTTTCCTGTAATCGATGCAGACTCTCCATCCCGTCATGGTTCTCTGGGGGATTAGATCACCTTTGTCGTTGGGGACCACAGTGAGACCTCCTTTTTTCGGGACCATTGAACGGGGCTCACCCATTTACTGTCAGAGATGGAGTAGATTATCCCAGCGTCAAGAAGTTTGAGCACTTTTTCTTTACTACGTCTTTCATGTTGGGATTCAGCCTTCTCTGTGGTTGGGCTAAAGGCTTGTATGTATCTTCCATGTATATGTGATGTGTACAGAAATGGGGGTTGATACCTTTGATGTCCGAAATGGACCAGCCTATTGCCTTCTTGTGGCTCTGAAGGATCTTCACAAGCTGTTCTTCCTGTGTACTCATTAGGGATGAAGAAATAATAACAGGCAAAGTACAAAAATCAGAAAGGTAAACATACTTCAGATGTGATGGCAATTGCTTCATTTCTATGAGAGAGGGTTGTTCAATGGATGGTGGTAACTTCTGAGTAGATAGCTCTAGTGGTTCTGGTGGTGGGTAGCGTGGTTTCGTATATGATTTTATCTTATCCGAGCTGCTACCATTTCGATTGTGTCAGGGTACATTGTTTGTTTATCACAGGATTCAGCTAAAGCATTTTCAAGAGCATCATTACGAATAATAGCAGATAAATATCCTGCACAATAGAGTCGACAATGTCTATGAAAAAGGTATCTTCTATATCAGCGGGTTTCTTTATAACCTTGGACATGTCGTATTCTAAAGTTTCGTTATGCAGCCTTAAAATGATTTTTCCTTTTTCAACATCGATTAATGCTCTAGCAGTTCTCATGAAAGGTCGTCCTAAGATTAAGGGCACCCTAGTGTCTTCTTCCATGTCAATTACAATAAAATCAGCGGGGAACACAAAAGTTCCTACAGTAACAATCAAATCTTCTATTATCCCTTTTGGGAATACTAAAGATCTATCTGCTAATTGTAATTGAATAGAAGTGGGCATGCATTTACCAATCTTAAGTTTGTTGAAAGTTGAGAGTGGCATTAAATTGATACTAGCTCCTAGATCACATAGCCCACTACCACAATCAAACATTATCAATGGAACATGGAATAATTGGCAAACCTGGGTCTCCAAGTTTTGGAGGAGAGACTCTTGAGAAGTACTGCTGACACTTCTGTGTAAGGTGTACAGTTTCCACTTCCTGCAACGATCTTTTGTGGTGATGATATCCTTCATGAACTTTGCGTATATTGGCATTTGTTTTAAAGCATCTGCAAAAGGAATATTAATCGTTAGTTTCTTGAAGTGAGTTAGAAACTTTCCAAACTGTTCATCTAAATTTTTCTTTCTTATTCTGTTTGGAAAAGGAAGTGGGGGAAGAATTTTAGTGAGAGAGGAAGGAGTAGATTCAGGAGGCTCCTTTTCCTCAGAAATAATTTTCGTAGGAGGAGGGGCTTCTTCAGCATCTTCCTGTTCCTCTTCTGGATTTTCGTGAGGCTCATGAGCTGCTGTTTCTTCGTTATCAGTATCATCTCGGGGAAGAGATGAGTCGAGCGGCCTACCACTTCTCAACGTCACTGCCTTGGCCTTTGTGCAAGCTGCTGGCTGATTTGCTCCAACTGTTGGTTGGTTGTTGTATCTGGGCTTCAACCTTTCTGTTAGTGGCTTCTTGATCCACGAGCCTGATATGGGTCGTGGTCATGAATCCTTTCATTAAGTTCCTGAATTCCTCGTTTGGATCAGAAGAGTTGAGGATGGTTGTTGTTGTTGCTGGAAACCTGGAGGGGCACCTTGTGCTCTATAACCTATATTAGAATTTGGTTGGGGTCTGTTTCCCTGATAGGTATTGGAATTGTTGTTCTGCCCTCCTTGGTTCTGATCATTATTTTTCCATGAGAAATTCGGGTGATTTCTCCATGGATAGTTGTTGTTGAAGTTATTGTTGTAGGAATTACCGGGGCGGTTTCCTATGAAGTTTACATCCTCGTACTGGTTTTTACCTTCGCACTGATGGGTTTCATGAGGACCGGCGCATATGACACATCCTTCTGTAGGTGGAACTGGTGGTGAACTTGTAGGTGGGGAAGCTATTGTTTTTACGATTTCATTTTGAGATGTTGTTAGCTTTTCCACCATCTTTGCTAGGGACGAGATCTGGGCTGATAAATGATCCGTAGGCTCAACGTGGAGTAGGCCTGCTGCTCGTGGCGTTCTTCCCTTGGATCTCGTCCACTGTCTTGTATTGCTCGTCATGGTTTCGAGAAGGTTCATTCCTTCTTTAGGAGATTTCATCATGAAACTTCCTCCTGCAAAGGAATTGACGAGTAGTCGGTTCCCATCATCCAGACCGTTGAAGAATGACAGGCAGAGGGATTGATTGTCAAGACCATGGTGGGAACATTTCATTAGCATATCCTTTAATCTGTCCCATGCGTCGTACAACGTTTCTCCCGGCTCCTGACAGAAAGTATTGATTTCACTGATCAATTGCCTCGTTCTACTGGTTGGGTAGTATTTGGCAAGGAATTTTTAGGCCATTTGCAGCCATGTGGTGATTGATCGGGAGGGAAGACTTCGGTACCACCTGTTTGCTGAATCCGACAACGAGTGAGGAAATAGTTGTAGACGGATTCTTTCTTTGACGTTGCCGGTCTGACCAAAGGAATGCAGAAGTCTAGGAAGAGACTCAGATGATTGGGGCTTCATCTGGGTTCGCTCCACTAAACTTGCCTAGATCCCGGACGGCGGTGATGTAGTGGGTTTTGAAAGCCCTCGTCCGGTTTCTAGCGGTGTTAGTTCGGGGAGAACTATGGCTGATGCTCTTCCTTCGGTATCTGGTTGGTGGTAGTCAGAGAGAGCACGGTTTCTGGTTGATTTGCATGGTCCATTTCATTTATAACTTCGTTATCGCCCATGGCTTGATTTCTCAGGTTTCTTTGTGCTTGTAATAAAGTGCGCTCGGGTTCGGGTCTCGGACTGATTGGTGGAGAACCTTGAGTTCGAGTGTTTGGCATGCACAGAAGATAACTTGTGGTTCGTCAGGAACTGCAAAATTAATTAGTAAATAGATAAAGAAAGACAGAGATATTGGTTAGGCTGATAAACGTTAATTAAACAATACTGATATATTATATTTTTTTGTTTGTTTTTTTATATAATTTTTTTTTGATTATTAATTTTTTTTATGACAAGAGTAAAAAGAAACGAAAAATAAGTGAACAAAAAAGAACTGAAATAAATGCAGTTAAGTAAATAATAAAATTAAAATAAAGAAAAATGACAGAATTAAATTGCGGGAATTTAAATGACAAGGAAATTAAATAACAAAAATTAAAGTTAGTTAGTTAGAGTACTGGAATTTAAATGTTAGAGACAAGGGAATTAAAGAACTGGAATTTAAATGACAGAAATTATAAGTTAGTAGACAGAAATTATACGTTAGTAGTTAGATTACAGAATTAAATGACAGAAAATTAAATGACAGAGAAATTAAATGTTAAGGACAATGGAAATTAAATGTTAAGGACAATGGAATTAAATGTTAAGGACAATGGAAATTAAATGACTGAAAAATAAATGACAATAAAATAAAGAACAGAAATTTAATGTCAGAAGTTAGATGTCCAAAGTTAGATGTCCGTAATTAGATGTCCGAAGTTAGATTAACAACAAAATAATATAAACAAAATATTACAGTATAGCAAGTGAACTACCGGAAACTAGGGAAATTGATGGAATCAATCTCCCCGGCAACGGCACCAAAAACTTGTTGGGATAAAACTACACAATAATAAATATAGATTTATAACAAACTAATAGGCAAGTGAACCTATTCGGAATAGTATAACAAGTGTCGTATCCACAGAGAGATTGTTCAATATCCTAGTCTTGGTAGTTAATTAAAAACTGTAAAAAGGGGTTTAGCCGGAGGCAAGCTTGATTTGTTGTTGGATTAGTACAGAAATAATAAAAACAGTTAAAAACAGTGTGTATTAAGTGGATGGAGAAATGTGCTAAGGAAGGTGAAATCGCCCAAATATAATTTATATATTAATTATAATCCTGGTTTGCTCTTATTTGCCTGTTAAGAATTTTATCTTGTGGCCTTCCTAAATCATAGATAAGGACAACTCTTAATTAATTCAATAGACTTTTTACAATCAGAAAAAGTCTAAAATCATTAATTAGCTTTAAGCAAGAATTCTTTTTATAACAGCGATGGATTTTATCTGCTAATTAGGAGATAATATCTACCGTTTATCTCTCTTTGTGGTCTATTCTCTAATTTACAAAATCATTGAAATTAGAGAAACCATAAATGCATAAAAATGATCAGTTGTTAGGCATTTAATAATTTAGAGAGATAAAACAAATATTTAAGCAAACCCGGTATTATAAATACGTCTGAATTATTTTGGGGTTAGACACCCATCCTAAGCACAAATATAAAATTACTCACACATCGACAGTACTAAAAACAGAGTAAAGATAGAAATAGCCATTATTCAGAAACTGCTTGTGAAGAACGGGTCTGCACTCGCTCACTTCTGCTGCCTCTTTTCTCTCTTTGTAAAATACTGCTTCTGTTTGAGTACGTACCTGAGTAATGTGGTGAAGTGGTGAAATAAATAAAAGATGGAGAATTATGGTGTTACGGGATGAATGAAGAGAATGGAAGAGAATGGAGTGTGGTGAGCGTGGGGTGGTTTGATTTTCTGGTTTTCTCCGTACGCTTGTTTAAGGTTGCAGGAGCTCAGTTTATATAGAGGAAGGGAAGAGGTAATCTGGAGGGATTGATTGCAGATTGACTACTCATTTATTGCAGGGGACAGAGCTGAAATACGTGAGGAAATTAAGGTAGGCGGTGCGGAGTAGATGGATATGGCAGAAGCGAAGTTGCAGACGACGGGCGAAGAAGAAAACTGGCGCGCGACTGATTCTTAGTCACGTCCGCCTCACGTCCGCCTCTAGCTAGGCGGTTGCAAGTGTTCTCTCGCTTGACGTCCGCCCACCGTCCGCATTGAAATAGGCGGTTGCCTTTGCTCTGCCGCCAGCCGTCCGCCCAGGTTAAGGCGGTTGCCTTTGCTCCTATCCGCCAGCCGTCCGCCCAGGTTAAGGCGGTTGCCTTGTGGACACGAGTTCTTGATTTATTTTCTTCTACAAACTTTGACCGGCTCTAGATTCTTCGTTTGGTCTCCGTTTTCTGAGCCGTTTGCGTCTATGCGTTCGTCTATTTGTCTACTTTTGTAACCCCCCGAATAACCATCCAGTAGTACAACAAGCTCCTAGCCTTAATACAAGACAACTATGCAGCGGATTCTCAACATCTCCTGGGTGTCACAGACGCCAACCACCCACGTGGTTGACATGACCACTCTACCAACACCAAGTTACGGTCTGCATGACTGGAAACATCCCTCAATACAAACTCATAAACAATACATAGTACAATTCCCAATTACCGAGTGTCTACAACAAATTCCAAATCATAAACTAAGAATTACATCTCGGGTTTAATATCAACCCATATATTACCCATACTACTACAAACTTAAAAGTCATGCCCTGATGGACTACCCCCATGGTAGCCATCCCGCCTACGCTCCGTTATCGTCCGGCACAATACCTGAAAAAAAATTGGGTGTAAAGGACTCAGCAAACTACGCTGAGTATGAACGTGTGTAGCCTGTATGTTACCGGGCCACACGACTACTTGGTCAAATATTATTAAGTCAATTTACATGCTATAATAAAGCAGTAAAACACACCACATTACAACATAGTATCATACACACTTAAGGTAGTAACACATTAGCAAAAACAACCCAGCACAACAAGCTGCTAGTAACAAACAGCAATCATGTACATAATAAAACATGTGCATAGCTATGTTACACTCATGATCCTCACTATGGGATCATTCGAGCGTCGTGTGTTTTATTTCTTTTCTCTTGTTCCCATAATGTGCATTTTCTTTCTCTTTCTTTGCACCAGGTCAGGGGATATAGTTAGATCCCGTGACCATATCATGTAGGTGCCATTCTTTCCCTATTTCTTTAAGGGTTACTTGTGAATTCTCTTATCACCACAATGGAGAACGTCTTCTTCGTAGCTAATCCTCCATTCCGGATAGCTCTTTCTCGCTCTGTTGTTTTTTAAATGTTACTAGCCACTGCCCCGGATATCAAGGGTCCGTCTCCCTATTCCTTTTCAATGTTACTAGCCTCTGCTCCGGATACAAAGGGTCCGTCTCCCTATGCCTTTTAATGCTCTGGTCTCTACCCCGGATACAAAGGGTCCGTCTCCCTATTCCTTCTCAATGTTACTAGCCTCTGCTCCGGATACAAAGGGTCTGTTCCCTATTCCTTCTCAATGTTCTGGTCTTTACCCCGGATACAAAGGGTCCGTCTCCCTATTCCTTTTAATCTTATTGGTCTCTACCCCGGATACAAAGGGTCCGTCTCCCTATTCCCTTTTTAGACTATTGGTCTCTACCCCGGATACAAAGGGTCCGTCTCCCTATTCCTTATCAAGGTATTGGCATATCATTATCTTTGATAATTCGACACCATAGTGGGTGTCTTTAGAGGTCCTCTATAGTTAAGAGGAGTTTTCCCTTTTTTAGTTCCTTTGGTTTGTTTACGAAGTTCGTTGTGTTTCATCTCAGGATTCATCAACGAGAAGGGACTACACTAGTGTGCACGCAAACAATATGCACAATAATAGCAAGCAGGTAAGCAAGGAAGATAATCAATCCATTCACATGCCTTACACAAGCTCACAACAGACAAATAAGCACGGTAAAACAACATCCGTTTTCATGCATTAGTCTTGTGGTCATAAACAAACAAGGCACACAGCACACAAGCCGTGTAACACGGCAACATACGAACCACACATGTCCATACCTGTAGTCTGTAGGAGTTCTCCCCCGTTCTAGACTCCTCCCGTGTGACCGCCCGCTACATCCCTAAATTCGTAACGCGAGCGTATTAGTCGTGTATTAATGTTCATAAGGGTCCTTATTTCCTTTTGTTTATCTACTCTTAAGGGTTCACACCCGTACTTACGCATAATTTTCCGGAGTTTACACCTCCACTTATTTACCGATTTAACCCTACGTACTTAACTTATGATCTCTCTATGATTTATAACAACATAGCCTTAACATAGCATCAGCTGAGGTCCATTGTCAACCTGTTATACCTCTTTTACCCACACAATAATCTACTGTAAGGAACCTACACAACAAACCGACAACTCACAATTGGTACCCCGCCCCCCTTATCCTAAACTTTCCCTTATAGAAACCCAGTTCTTTCCTTCTTAATCTACCAAGTGTGTGGCAGCTTAGTTAAGTGTCTTAACAAGGTTTTTAGGTTGTTATTTATTCTACTACAACCTTACACTCCTCTTGGAAACTCACCCAACTGAGATCAACATATTCCAAACTGAAAGTACATACCCGTAAGTAAACTTCATCCCCTCCATGTAGAAGCTAACAAAACTGATCTCCAAACTTCCCCAAGTGTATCCCTCTCCCACTAAGTATGTTAGTATATTCCAAACTCAATATCAAGACAATAAAACTCTTCAGGCACCCCTGGAACTCGTTTAGACTGAAGCCAAAGTTACAAGATCTGAAACACCATCTCTTAATCCACTCTTATTTTTGAGGTACCAACTGAGGTCTAACCCTCCCAACGTGTTGTACCCATTTAGTTAGATGTATTAGGAATGTTTCATTTACAGACCCACTCAACACTCTTAGACTCCTGTAATTTAGTCATACAGAAGCAGCATTTTACCGAAAAATCTGAAGGCAAAAACTTGTGCTCTTCTTCTTCTCCCATCTATTGGGTTGTGAACTGACTTTTAATCTTCTCCCTAAGTATCTCTAAGCTTACTCAAGTGTTTTAGGGATGTTTTAAGTTCACTAACAACTAATGAAACCACTTCCACTCTCTGTACGTAATTACACAGAACTGACAGAAAATGCAAAACTGTAACATGAGGTCTCTAATGTCCGTTCTTCCACCCCTTTGCTTTACTCACGAATGTGGCTCTCACTTCCCCCCAACCTGTTTTTATAGTTTTACTTAAGTGTTTTTAGAATGTCCTAGGTTCATTAACAGCCCACTGCACCCCATTTAAACCTCCTGTAACATAGCTATACAGAAGCTGCAACTAAAAACCCAATGTGTGTATCTTCTCTTTTAGCCTTCTTGTTGTTCATTCATCTTACTTCCAGTTTTACCCCAAAGTGTTTGCACCCTGAGTTAGATGAATTGGGTAGGTTTCAAGTTCTTTTTCACACCAATACAATGCTCTCACCCCACATGTACTTCAGTCATACAGAGGCAAAAGCCACAGAGAAACAAAACCAAAACTGAAGTATTTTCTTTCCTCTTGTCTTTCTTTTCTGTTCTGAGATCTATTTCTGTTTTGTTCATGAACTGAGTTTCACTTTACCTCATTGATAACTACATGGTTAAATGTTTCACCATGGTTGTACCCTCAAAACAGACCCAAGGCAGCTTTCTTTAACTGCTGCAACTGGAAACAGAAAGAAAAATAGAAAACGTGAAACTGCTGCATTTCCCTTTACTATTGTTTTCGTTCTGTTCCAGAATTTGACTTTCAATTTTTTCAACTGGTTCACCCACCTAACCAAATACTTAATTGATATTTCAGACTCAAAACCACTCAAAGAATAAGGACCACGCATCTGAAATCTGTTACACAGAACTTAAAGAAGAAACTGAAATCACAACTGATATATATATCTCTTATTTGTGTTCTTAAATCTGGTTTCCAACTTTTCCTTAATTATCTAGCTATTTAGTTAAACATCTTAGTTTAGTTTAAACCCTCAAAACAGGCACAAAACAGCCTGTTAAAGCTACTGAAATGTGCTTAAACAGAAACTGGGAAAAAGAAATCTGAAGTTGGAATCAAGTTTAGCATTCTCCTACTTCTATTGCTTTTCTAATGGGTTAATGGCTTCTCTAGCATCACCCCCTGCTTCTCTATACCTAGTCTAAGGTGTTATCAAGGTTTGAAGCCCATCATTAGGTCGACACCATCCTCAAATTACTCCTGAAAAAGTTAGTTTACAGAGACACAGAAATTTCAGAACTAAAAAAAAACTAGCACCTGCACATTCTAGTTTCCAATTCTCTTCTTAAGTTGCAGACTGTTTTTTTCTTTAGTACCCCCAGTTTATTTACAGTTAGTCTAACCAGTTAGCTAGCTTCTAGATTGGTCATTAAGCCAATACGACTTCCAGGTTACTTTTGAAACGTTAGCGTACCGAACACTCGAAAATAGCAGAAACTGAAGCATGTCCCTGCACACTATTTTTTCTCTTTCTAATGTGTTTTCTGGGTTCTGTAACATCCCAGGCTTATTTACACTTAGCCCAACTTCTGAACAAGTTCTTGAGCTTATCATTCAGTCAAATCCACCTTAATATTGTTCCTGGAACTCGTTGCACAGAGGTATAAGCTACAGAGTTTGCACCTCATTTCTATACCAGTTTCTTTAGTTGTTTTGTACAGTTTCTTTTTTTTTCTTCTTCTTTTTTTTACCAATCCTACTGGTTACTCAATGCTACTGAACCTACCAGCTACTATCCTCAAGCAGTTCCATATGTACTCCACGTTGGGAAACACAGAAACTTAAATCCAAATACCATGGTCTCTTTGCTGTTACTGAAACAAAGATTTCAAAAACTGAAATTCTCTCTTGCCCACTCCTGTTGCTAATCTCCCTTTAACACATTATCTGCTACCTCTAACATTCCAACCTACTTACACCAAGTATAATGTGTGAGAAGGTTTTCTTAAGCTCACCACTTGACCAACACAACCCTTAAAATGCTTCATGAGTTGATTATACAGAGGTATAGATTGCAGAGTTTAGGTTTATTTATGCACAAGTTTCATTAGTTGATGCATTCAGGATTTCCTGCGCTATTTGCACTTGTTGTCAACTCTTATATAGTAGGCATGTTTGTTATATCGTGGAACAGGATTGCTAGCTCCCAACAAAACCCTTCATTACCAATCTGTCTCAAAACATCACGCATGAACTGAACTAGCAGCAGAACTATATTTCGAAACTATGAAGAACATTTAGCTAGCTTATTACCTTCAGTTTTTTTTTCTTTTCTGTTTTGAGCTGGCTCTCCCTTGTTGGTCTTAGGCACACTACCAGAGTCCCAAGGTACTTGATCACTGAGGAAGAGATGCTTACTTGTCAGGCCAAATCGTATCTAGGAAGGAGATGACAAGGGTTACAGCTTCCTTACCTTGTCCCGATAAAGCTTTTAGATTTCTTCAAGGCTCCAACTAAAGATTGGGTCATGCATGCTGAGGGATAAGTGAGTAGAGTTATAAATAAGGAAGTGAAAGATGCTAGGACAGGTTCTTGATCAGGAAGATCAAGAGAAAATAGGAGGAACACTTTTTTTTTTGTCGATGTTCTTACCTGCACCAGTCCATGTGGTGGTGTCTTGGCTCAAAGATTTTTCAACATTTCCCCATTGAGGTTGCAGGTAGCTCATGTACTGAGGATCAGAAGAAGTGGAGTAGTGGTTGAGTGAGAGTTTTCGAATAAGGAATTACCAGAGGTAAACGACACAGGCTCTGTCTTCTTTGTTTCAACTAGCTTTCGTCTGGAACAATCTACTGCGGATACTTTGGAACTGGCGTGAGCCAAATAGAGGAGGTTGAGGAGAGTTTTATGAGTTTGCAACAATGTGCACATGCAAGAGGTTCTAGAATGAAATGGTTGGTTACTGACTAAGGGGAATAAACAATCGTTGCTGTAAGTACCAAAGGAAAATTGAGAACATCCAGGGTGCTCAGGTACGAGAGGTTATGGGTGTTGGAAAAATATAACGACCCTGTCGCTGATAGTTGGGACATGGAGGTGAGTGGATTCTCCCTGTTTTCTGTTTTGTTTGTACGATCAATTGCTGTATCGAGTAAGGAGAAGAAGAAAACGATACTACTACAGAGGTATGTTTGATTCTCTTTTTTTTGTTACCTAACTAGCCTCACTACTAGTTTGGATTCGTTGGTATTTGTTATTGAATTCGAGCTCAGCTTAATCGGGTAAGGCATTCGGGAAGGAACGAAAGGTACCGGGTTCGAACCCTGGGGGGAGCCCACTAGCTCTTTTCTCTCTTTTTTTTTATGAGTATATACATGCCCATTAGTATATGTGTGCGGACTATATAATATGTCACGTTTTAATTATATATATAACTATGCATATACTATATTATTATGTCACATTGCAATTTTTATAACGTTACATATATATAGGTGTATGAGACGGTATTAATACGTCATGTTGTTACTTGTATATAACATTGGCGTATATATATACACGTGTATATCTGTATATATATATGTACATGTGCGACCATATTCGCGTTTTCGGTTTAGAAGTGTGCATTCATATGAGCTTAGTTTTGTGTAACACGTACCGATACGCACATACGAGTTATTATTATTTACTATGTATATATGTATTTTTTGTATGATCACAATGGTTACTCATAATTTAATTTATCCTTCATGAATTTAAACCGTTAATTATTCGGGGTATTTCAACTTTACTTCCAGCTTGGTTGTCCTCATGTTTAAACAATAAATGTGTGAGATAATAATAAAACATAAACTAGAGGAAAACTAACCGAAGTGGGAGAAATGAGCAAGAAAAAGTGCTGATATAATTATATGAAATACACCCATAAAACATGCTCATTTAGACACTTATCAGTGGTTGTGGTTAATATTGAGTGATGTGAATAAGGATGGTTGCTGTCAATTGTTGAATTATTTGTCGTGGTAAATAAGATATTGGTGAATGCTTAATGATAAGCATGGGATTAACACGATTACGCACAGTTCATGCCGAATTTTTTGTAGAATCGTATTAGTCTTATTAATTAATATTATTTGTTATTTGTACCAGTACTTTCCTAGCCCATCACCAAAGCATTGTCCTAGCTTCCCCCTCTGTACAACCTTAAAACAAGTAAGTAATTAAACTTATTTTTTGTTTTAATAATGCAATGATTTGTTGAAGTTAAATTAAATGTGTTAGAATGTGTTAGAATAAGGCTAGTTAGTTACGTTGGAAAGTTAGAGTACTAGGCTACGTTAGTTAGGTTGTAACCATAGAGTAGTGCTGAGTTTGGTTGCAAACCGTACATCCAGTAGAAAACTGCTCCATATACAAATGCAGACGAAACTGAAAGACAAATCAATCTTAACATTGTTTGTTTTCACATATATATGGAGCGTGACTGGATGTACGGTGATCGTGGGGATCACTATTTTGATGAGAAGCTGAAAGAGTTTCTCAAAGCGGCAGTGCAACACAAGGACAGAACAAAGGCGGACAATATTTCATGTCCTTGTGTTGACTGTGGGGTCGTAAGGAAATATGAAGACATTGAGGAAATTAGATTTAATCCCGTGGATTCATGCCACATTACAAAAGATGGAATTTCATGGAGAAACTGTTGAGCTAGTGCTTCAACATCATCAAGTGCTCTGATCCACGTTACGCAAGTACCGCCACACCTTCAATACCATCAATGAGTCGGTACCTTTAAGTGATTCAGGATTCGATGATAGCGAGACCACTCACCATGATGAGCAAATGGATGAAATGTTAGAAAATGTTGCGGATACTTTGTCGATAAGCGGAAGAGTATCAAAGATTGTTGGAGCATCAAAGACACCTTTTACCCCTCGTGCGTTAAATACACAAAATTGACTGCTGTACTTAATGTGTTCAACTTAAAGGGGAAATATGGAGTTGGTGACAAGTGTTTCATGTCATTCTAGAGCTGATACATGATATGCTTCCCGATGATAATGGTCTTCCTACATCCACCTACGAGGCAAAGAAATGGATGTGTCCAATGGGAGTTGAATAATAAAAAGATTCATGCTTGCCCAATAACTGTGTGCTTTATAGGGGTGAATACGAACATCTAGACAAGTGTCCTAAATGTTTGTTGTCCCGGTACAAGGACAAGGATGAGGATTCCTCCTTTCAGAAAAAAATCGTCCAGTGAAATTATTGTGGTACTTGCCGATAATTCCTAGATTCAAACGGTTGTTTGCCAACCCAAAAGATGCGAAGAACTTACGATGGCACGCGGATGGTAGAAAAATCGATGAAAAATTAAGACATCCTGCAGACGGACCTCAGTGGAGAAATATCAACAGAAAATTCAAACATCATTTTGGGGATGAGGATAGGAATCTGAGACTTGGATTGGTACCAATGGGATGAACCCGTATGGCACGTTGAGCAGTCAGCACAGCACTTGGCCGGTGCTACTAGTGATCTACAATTTACCGTCATGGTTGTTCATGAAACGAAAATACATTATGTTATCACTCCTAATTTCTGGTCCAAAGCAACCTGGTCATAACATTGACGTATATCTTGCACCACTGATCGACGATCTGAAACTTGTTGTGGAATGAAGGGACAATGGTATATGATGCTCATGCGAAAGAAAATTTTACACTGAAGGCGATGTTGTTCTGTACTGTTAACGACTTTCTGCCTATGGGAACTTGTCAGGATACTCGGTGAAGGTGTGAAATACCCCAAATATCAATTACTTTAATTAATAATGAATTAATAAAATAAAAGTAATTAATGGAACATTAAAGGAATAAATACCGTAGATAAGTAAAGGGAAAATATAATATTTAAATAAACCTAAGAAGTCGTTAGGAAACATTAACGAAACCTAAAACGATATTGGGGGTTTACAAGAAGAAATGTAAACGAAATATAATTAATCGTTTTTACATTGAAAAATGTGCCATAAAATTTTTAGGAGTGGAAACGAGGCCCTAGATACCTATGAGGTTATTTGGGTTATTTTAGAGGCATTGGAAAATTGGTTAAACAAATCGGAATAAAAGACTTGCGTTTTCCTAAGATGGCGAAACATAAACCGATTAGGATTTAAATACCAATTAATCAAATTTATTAATAAACAATAATAATTATTGTTTGAAATTATAAGTTTGAAGACATAAAAAGGTCCGTCTCGTTAAACAGGACAAAGTGTCACAAACGGCATAGAAAACGGATATAAAATAAGTCAACAACGACATTAAAACGTGTAACGTTTTAAAAGCAAAAAGAAAAAAACATAAAAAAGAATAACAGACATAGGCCGACCCGCCCAACAGAACTGGGCCGGCCCAGTCATTTCCTTACTTCTGGTTATGACCCAGCCCTAACCTTAAACAAAAAAAAAAAGAAAGGCAGCCCATTCTTGGTTGCTCTCGGTAAAACAGCAACCCTAAATGGCGATGAAGAACTGGGAGCGCCTCTCTTCTCTGTATCGCGCCTCACTCCTTCTCGATATCATCCTTCTCCCTCTCTTCTTCTTGCTTCAACCGATGAATTTGCACCCAAACTGGTGAACAAAGCCACATGCGTTTCTCCTCTCCTGTTCGACGCCACCAAACAATGAACTTCCACCCTCTGTTTGTCTCCTTCGGCGAACAAGGAAAACTACAATAATTTGCGCATCTCTTCATTTTTTTATGAGGTAAGAGTGGGGTATTCTTCTGGTTTGATTTCAAATTCAATTCCTGAGCCCTCAACTTACTTCCTCTTCATTTTTCTTTTCCTTTGATTCGCATATGAGAATCGACCGGGACTTCTTCTCGGTGGATCTGGTGGAAGAACCTACCGAAAATGGCTAGAGTTGGAGCCAATCATTTCTGGAACTAAGGTGTACATTTATGAGATTCCTTTTAAGTCTTTTGAGTTTTGTTTTCCTCTCGACTTTGGTTAGATTCGAAATGAAACTAGAGCATAGATTCTGTTTTCTCCTTCTCTGTTATTCGGTGCCAGTAGCCCGAATCCCTTGCGATAATTGTGTACAACTGGTTAGACTTTGTGCGATTTTTTTTTGTGTGTGGTGGTAGTATGGTTTTCCGATTTGTTTTTTGGCATGTGTGGTCTACAAATCCTTACGAAAATTTTGTAGAGGTCTGGATACTGTGCTAAATGTGTATTGGACTTTGAATTTGATTAGTGTTAGTGTTGTTCTATTGCAAAAATCAGGAGCCCTAACCGATTTAGGATTTTGAATGCAACAATTTTAAACTTGTAAAGTATGATTACGGATCTAACTTTAGGTTTCTGTAATTGCAATTAATTAGGGATTTCGAGAAGATTAGATTGGAAAAATTTGACATCGATAAGATTTACAATTGAGATAATTGGTGTTTCTGAAATGAAATTAAGGTTTTCTGTTAAAAAAAAATTAATATTGGGGCCGAAACTGTAATACTAGAAAATAGTGGGCAAAATTGTAAAATTGCGGAAATTAAGGGTGAAAACTTGAATCTGTGAAATTTGGGTTAAAAATTGGAATTTAGGAAAAAGTTTGGGTCAGAACTGAAATTTAAAAGTTGGTCAAAATTGAGGTTCTGGTCAACCCGAAATTTGGGTTAAGAAATAGTCAAAAATTTAATGGGGATGTCAAAATTGAATTTAGAGTTGGACCAAGTCAAATTACAATTGAGAGGTTAAAAGAGAATTTTGGATATGGGTACTCAAATGGATTGGGCTAAAAAGTCTGGCCCAACTAAGAACCGGCCCAACTCAAAAGTTGGTTTGAGTAAGTTTAGAATGTTGGTTGGACCAACTCTAGACAAATGTTAAATTAGTAATTGTAAATGGGTTCAACAGTTTGAGTAGGAGACAACTTATGGCTTCATACAATTAAGGAATTGTTTAATAAATTCAATATTTATTTGTAAGTAATAAGGATAGTATAAAACATATGAGAAGCCAGATGTATGTGATTTATGGAAATGGTGGGTTATATGCGAGATGTAATCTGCTCGGTTATTTATAATAATATAATTATAGGTTATAATTATATAAAGGTTTAAATGTTATAATA
The DNA here is from genome assembly GCA_023374045.1 of Limonium bicolor. Lineage (NCBI taxonomy): Eukaryota > Viridiplantae > Streptophyta > Magnoliopsida > Caryophyllales > Plumbaginaceae > Limonium > Limonium bicolor. The sequence continues at coordinate 73,887,060 of CM041776.1, forward strand.
TAAGGTATATGTTATAAGAGTAACAATTATATACCATTTGGGGTTGTTGTGTTGTTTTTGAAAGTATGGGTGAGATTAATTTAAACCGACAGCTTATGGTGCTGTTGGGTATTTTATGACATATTATAACTATAGGTTATAAATGGTATAATGATATAAATGTCATAATATATGTTATATTACTATAATATAACATTATATGAATAATGTGGTGGTTTGGTAAATAAAGAAAAACATAAGTGTTGTTCGGTAATATGAATATTTGGAATGAGAATTTATAATATGATTTATAATGTTATAGGATGATAACATTTATAATATAAGATTATTCATTAAAGAAGAATGAATATATATAAAGAATTACCATATAATAAATGGTCCCATAATACATATATATATATATATATATATATATATATAATAAAATGTATGTTATCGTGTGGAAAAATACAATATGGTTCAATAACCATGTATTATCATAATTTAAAATGATATATGGTGAAAGAGAAAAAGAATTACAAACATTAGATATGGAAGTTCTAATGTTAGGAGTGTACAGGGAAAATAATAAGGATTCATATAGTTCAAAGTATTTTATATACGAATTATACCACATTAAACTGTGAAAAAACAAACCTTAGGAAAAAAGTACTAAGGACAGATGTATAATAAACGATTAAGACTATACATGCAATATAGTGACAAGCTATATGAATACAAATATGTATTAACTTACATGCGATAGTAAACGTTTAAAGCTAAGTATAATATACTCGACGTAACCACGATGAAATATGAGTCTTTCCTAATCCCGAGTTAAACCGAAAACCCGACAGACGTTATAGTTAACAACGGGGAAAAAACCGGGATGGATTAGTAACGGTACGGGGTGTCGTAGTGTATTGTTAGTATGAGATGCTGATGCATAGGTGATGCATTGATAGATTGTTAGAGACGACACGAGGAGCATCGGATCTAGCTGAATCATACTCCACCGTAATACTTTCAGGGTGAACGGTATGTTATTTATGTGGCTTGATTGTCTCTGAGGATTTCCTCAGTTCAGACATTGTGTGAAAATCTGTGATAAGATTGAATGTCTGTTGTGTGGATTAATATGCTTGAGTTGTGTATTAATGCTGCTTTATTATTACTGTCGTACGATAACAGTACCGTCGTATATATGAAACATATATAAAATGAACTAGCGACAATGATGCTATCTTATATGTGTAATATAAGTAACGTAAGTAAAACGTTGTAGCATCAGAATAATAAGATATATATTCTATCTGAGACTTATATACGGAGCATTGGCTTTTTTAATGCCGCTCTCGTATCTAACACTGGATCCCGAGTCGACATACTCAGGATTGGACTAACGACCTTAGTCTGTTGTGTTAAGGAAATAATAATAAAACGATACGATGGTATAGAGGTAAGTTTATCAAGAGGATGTGACTCTTTACTGTGAACTGTGATCCATAACGATACTAGGATACCGTATGGTAACCGTAAGTATCAGGATAAATTTCCAACGAATACAGATTGTTCGTAGGTCGGAGACTCTACCGCTGGAGTGGCTACTGCCGTGGGTGACCCGCCATAAGAGATGGGTAACTTAGAGACACGTCGTCTAACGAGACATTGTCATTAAACATGACTGAACAATTATGAACGACTATATCAACTCGTACATTAGGCGAACATTATTTGGTCTTGCATGCCAAAGATGAGGGTTTATACTCGTTTATAATTCTCGTTGTTTCACCTTGTTGTTCATTGGTTGTGCTTTGTGGTTATGTGTGGTATGTTGGTGGATTTGTTTGAATGAGCTATTGTGCTCATATTGTGTGTTGTGAACTGTATGTGTTGAGTCGTTGTACCCATGTGTGGTTATGGTGGATTGTTTGGTCGAGTGAGTCGCCGAACTCAATTATGAACTGTTAAGTGTTTGTTGGAATGGAGTCTCTGTACTCCTATAAGCGTGTGTAGCGCTTTCAGTGGTTATTACGATGCGATGTGTGAGGCTGGGGGTTTGTTAGTTATTTGAGTTTACTGCTATATATATTGTTGCTTTACAGTTTTAACATTAAAATACTTGCTTGAAAATGAATTGCATGCTCCGACCAAATAACTGAGGGTCCGAGGGGGCATGACAGTCATGTAGTAACATACTCAGCAGGGGCTGATTCCATACCACAAACAACCATTTTTGCAGGTATGCAGCTTCCGGTGTCGGCAAAGAGAGGGACGCGCTGGGTAGTTTAATTACAGTTGCTTAAATATGCACTGTTGCATTTTGATACGAACTTAGAAACGTGTATAGGATTGGGATACTTAGAATGCTCACTGTGAATGTTTTATATTGGTTGGGAAGGATAGATCTATCTCTTGTTGTCACTGCGAGAAATGTTTCGTATTTAAGAATATATCAGTAAGTACGTTATTACTCGTATGGGCGAGTAAGAACGGTGACACCAGTAGTTCAATTGTTAAGATTACCGCTGCGATTATAATGTTAAGTAAGGTGATTAGGAGCCGATTAGAGTAGGGGTGTTACAAAAGTGGTATCAGAGCGGACTCCGCTCTGATGACAAGAGATAATAGGACTTATACAGTGAGCATAGGTTTTGGGAATACGGGAAACGTTGTGAGGATACGTGACCTTGCGGGGTTGATGCAATGCTTAGAGCTTGCACACCATATCCGTAGGGGCACTTCAATATTAAATGACCGAGACTACGGTATTAGACCGAGTAAAAGTCCAACCCGTCCCCTTGACTTAGGTCAGGGAGAGGTCTGGGTAACAAGTACTAAGGAAGAACACGGAGCAGCGGAAGGTGGTGAAGGTCCAACAACCCCAGTAACGCGAAGATGGTATGAACCGCTCGCACTTGATGGGAGAGCATCCGGGAAATTTGCAATGGTACCCACCCGCCGCAGCCCGTATCTCGAGTACTATCTAGTGAGACAATGAAATGAGAAACACCACGGAGATAACTCTCCTGATCGGAAAGACCCGATGTGGATGCTAAGAGGATTATGTTAAATGTAAAAATAAGACTTTGTGTTTTGATGTAATGTTTAGGACCGGGGGTCTGGTAATGACGTAATGTCTACCATACGGGGATGAGATAAATAATAGACCGAGTTTGAGGAGAAACTCCCTGTAGGACTAATGGGGCTAGCATGCTATAAGCAAAGCAACCTGTCTTACATCCAGGAAGCACCGATGGTGCGCTTGGGGGGAAAAGAGGTAGAAGCAGCGAGTAATGATTAATTATGATATATGTAACGGACGGAATGGATGACCTTATAGAAGTCTCACCCGAAGCGAGTAACTCTAAACCATGCAACCTGAAGGTTTAGGATGGCCCAACGTGCATGAGGAGAGATCATGAGAACTGAGAAACAAGAACTCGCTAAGTTGCTATCATGCAACGCCTCGAGAGGGGAATAAGACCTTACTACCATGGTAAATTGTGGGAACGAGTGCGGAGTGAGACTGTATTAATTTGAATACGAACTTTTGACTTGTACAGGAACCCGATTAGGGAATGGCACTGCACTGACACACCGTACCGGTGGCTCAGTCTGCATGGTGCACTTGCCATTGCAAGTGCCACATTAACCAAAGCATTAAAATTCAACCTGCCTTGCGCACTTGCTACAGCAGTGCAGCGACGGTAAACTAACCCTAAAGGACGTAGTGGTCCAGGCGGTTACCAATAAACACTAAATCTTATGTAAGTCCGTAATGCAATAAAGCAGGACACAACCTTCTTAAGGGCAGGGGTACGAAACCCTTGGGTTTGAGGTCGATAAAACCTCGGGAAGACCTAGCCGGTCTGACCATTAAACCTGAAAATAATACACCATTCAGTAGAATATTAAAAGGGGAGTAAATGAGAATAACGTTAATTAGTGCTTCAAGCCTAACCCCAGTGCCGGTATGGACATTAAACGTCAATCATTACGGTGGGGAGTGACGGGTCTTCAGGACCAGCATAACCATATTTAGAGAGTGCGCGACACTTGTGGTTAAACAACCATTGAACATTGCCAGAGGGCAAGAAGTGAGCTATACGAATCAGGACTTAAAAAAAAAATAATTAATTAATAGGCAGATGTGAACGTGCAATAAAGGGGCCGATGTAATGCCCGCACCACACACACCGGAGGTGTTATTGATCCATAATGCTGCTAGACTCCCGTATGGAGGGCAGTGGATATAAACTAAAAAGTGAAAATTGCCTGATGATGGAAGATACCGTTACCTCAAAGAGGATAGAGGGAATACTAGTTGAATAAGAGTAAGGACTACACAATATAGAGCGATGATTAGCGGAAACCACTAAGTTGTGAGTATCCAATTGTGACCTGGGGAGAAAGTATTCGAACCATTCGGGATTAAATTAAATAGAAAGACCAATAATCATTCGACTATCAGAATAAGCATTGAGCCTGAGTATCGTATGGCATAGGCCTACGAAAGGATACCCTTAGTACCACCAAAATGACCCAAAACTAGGGGAAAAAGGGTGATGAATCACAAGTACTGATTAATATCAGACTAACGGGACTGCCGTAAGATAGGGAAACACGAGGTGTCAACCTTTATCATGGAGCGAACTACACCATAGGGTATAAACCAATGGATGGGTGGAGTTTAGAACTGAAAATATCTGAAGGCGTTGACAGCCTAGGAGTGAACGGGAGAGATATAAGTAGTTACTGATCCCCACTCACAAATACCAGATGACGAGCATATGGAAACCAGAATTAGGGCGATAAGTCGCAAAAAACACTATCTTAGAGAAAGTCAAGGAAATACACATTAATAAAGGAAACCATAGAACCTAATAATAGGGCCATTCTGACATTAAAGGTTAAGAATTGGCAGCATAGTTACTCAAAATAAATTACCGAGACTAAGAGTACGATAATCACGGGTACGAACGCTACGAGTGCACTAAACGAGACATAGGACGACCGCACTCCTAAGAGCTTGTGGGCCTGACAAACTATATTAAGTTAGTGGGTAAGTAGTAATGTATCAGTATGGTACCCCATGCATGTAAACGAGTAGTGTAAAGACCCAGGAGGTAATCAACTGCGTCTAAGTCAGCGAATGGAACCCTGACTAGGTAAACCATGTAACGACGAGAGAGATCCCAGTCAAACTAGCAAGGTTAGGAAAAATCAAGCATAGCTTAATAAAAAAGTGACATAAGTCGCAACTCCACAGTGGAGGAGTCAGAACATAAGTTTACGGATTTTAGTAAACGAGGAAACTAAGGCCAATTTAATGGTAATGGCAAGTCGAACCCATGAATGAGAAGAGGAATTGTGGTATCTAAGGAAGTTATATTAGAGAAACCTTGGGATAATAGATGCTACCCAAAAAGGGGGCACAGAGAGAGTTATACCATGCGCTGAGGGCGCTGCGATGATGTCGCATTAATAATAATAAACACATGCTCAAGCCAAAAAAAAAACCGTTAGTATGTTAGTACCAATTACGATTGAACCAAAAATAAATACCAAGCTAAAACCCACAGTCGTATTGTATGTTTACAACAGACGAAGGGCAAAAGCGAGCATTACAAGAGATACTCTAAGCTGAAGATTAGGTATTCCATGCAAACCGCAACGGCGGATAACCGTCCAATCGACTGGTACATGGTGTGCAGCAAAGCGACCATTATAATAACTGTCAACCGAATTATATTAGAGAAAAGTAGAAAGTTGAGGATCAAATAAAACCAATGGATTTCCCTAATGGAGTGTAGGAATGAACCATATGTGTGGACAAAAATACCAACACACGAGGGATACGAGCTCACACCAATAAAGAAGACCTACATGGTACCTAGGGAACGAACTCATCCGGTTAGAAATAACTTGGAGTCATGAGGCGCTAGTTAAATACGCATATCAGACTCGTCTTAATATTTTAGAGACAACTATTGCAAGCACTAGGTGCTAGAGCATAGCTCGACAACCCTTATACCTAAGGTTAGTTCTGTAGGGTGGCATGAACTCATGGGAATATACCATGAGCATGTATAGAATTCAGAAGGGCTGAATAGAATGGCTAGTTGAAATAATAAGCGTGTGCGACTAACGATACTCCATAATTATGGAAGACCGTGTAGAAAACACCATCACATGGAGTGAAACCGACATGAAATTACCACCTAAAAAGGGTAAACTAACCATATAGTAGTTGGGCAGACTGCTTGCGGAGCGAGTGGGCCCATATTACTTAGGTTTGACGTACCTAGCGGGTTGGGGAAACAATTGATATGTTTACACCTCCCGACCAAACTGTATATGATATACATACACCTAACCGAAACAGGCGGTATAACCTGAGGGGCTAAAGCCCGACCCTATGAAAAAGGAGTAATGAAATATGTAGCACATTAGTGCACGAATAATTCAACTGGAATGGAACATCTTGAACTTATTACTTCACGATGATATATTCATAGATTATGTGGGCGTAATCACTTTTAAGGGGGGTAGAGCGATTTCACACACCTAAAATATACCGTACGTAGGGGTACGTAGCACATGGTACACATGCTGCAAACTATTATTGTACGTAGAGTACAAGTGTTATGATTGTGTTATATTACTTGAGGTAATATTATGATGTATTATGTGTATTAATATATATATATTTTAGTTCGCATTAGTTGTGGTGAATAGAAAAGGGAGAAACAAATACAATGTTCTTATCCTATTTCCGATTATTATGCAAACATTGCGAACATTAAAACACATAAACGCCTAACTTGTTAGCTCCAGTTGAGAGTTCAAGTAGGTCTATCTGGTAGCTTCTATGGGAGATGTCAAATGGAAGGAGTAGAAAGCCCCATACTATATGATTTGTGACTCGGTATGAAACCGATTGTTGGAATGCGATGAGTGAGTCGGCATGAGACCGATGTGTAACCTAGTGGAGGTAAAACCCCTAGGAATTGTACGAATAATTATAAGTTGAAAGAACTTGGTATATGGTTAGGATACATGATCCTAGATGCCAATGACTAGATTAATTACACTAGTTGACTTGTGTATCTATGAACACAAGGTGGCAAATATCAAGAGGAAACAAGATTAGAAATGGATAAAACAATTAATTGATTGAAATTGACGTGGGAAGTTGAACTTGATCCTGGTCCGATCAAGCGATACCGAACACAAATTGAGGTAAGAGATAGCTCAACACTGACACTGACCACGTCGGGGTTGAATGACTCTCGAAACTTCCTACAAGTGGACACAGATATGAATAGAAATTGGAAGTTAGGGCGTCACTCGAAGAGCCGTGGACCGTGGAGTCCTTCGTCATTAGACCGGTGTGTCTACGAGTGACATCACCCAGAGAGCCGTGGACCGCAAAGCCCTTTGTCATTAGACCGGTGTGTCTGTGGGTGACTAAGGAAATAAGGTGATACTGTCCGAGGAGCCGTGGACCGCAGTGTCCTTCGTTATTAAACCGGTGTGTCCGCGGGTAGTAGACGTTGGTTGGGTTGGGGATCGTCAAGTCCTGGTCTTTAAGACTGCTTCCCTGTGATTTGTCAACGTTAACTATATGTGCACACATACATGTGGAATGATGTGTGAGTATCCTCGCGAGATACTAACATGTAGATAGGGATGCGTGGAGTATCCCTTGCAAACACCTTTGAGTACTTTATGGAGTTTTGCACCTTGTCTAGTGCTGTGTATGATTGAGTTTTGCACCTTGTCTAGTGCTGTGTATGATTGAGCTTTGCACCTTGTCTAGTGTTGTGTATGATTGAGCTTTGCACCTTGTCTAGTGCTGTGTATGAATTAGTTTTGCACCTTGTTTAGTGCTGTTTATGAATGAATGTGATATGAGTACTGACTACATTGGATGAGATTATTGCTGTATCAAATGTGATACATATAGGCTAGGTTTGAACGTAGTGGGATGTACTCCCTAGTGATGATTTGTCTGTGATTACTTAGCGGAACTGGATTCCTTAGGAAAAACGATTGTGAGTAAGGACTTCGGGACGAAGTCTTTTTAAGGCGGGTAGATTGAAAATACCCCAAATATCAATTACTTAATTAATAATGAATTAATTAAATAAAAGTAATTAATGGAAGATTAAAGGAATAAATACCCGTAGATAAGTAAATGGAATAATATAATATTAAATAAACCCTAAGAAGTCGTTAGGAAACATTAACGAAACCTAAAACGACATTGGGGGTTTAAAAGAAGAAATGTAAACGAAAATATAATTAATCGTTTTTACATTGAAAAACGTGCCAAAAATATTTTAGGAGTGGAAACGAGGCCCTAGATACCTTATGAGGTTATTTGGGTAATTTTAGAGGCATTGGAAAATTGGTTAAACAAATCGGAATAAAAGACTTGGCGTTTTCGCCTAAGATGGCGATACATAAACCGATTAGGAATTAAATACCAATTAATCAAATTTATTAATAAACAATAATAATTATTGTTTGAAATTATAAGTTTGAAGACATAAAAAGGTCCGTCTCGTTAAACGGGACAAAGTGTCACAAACGGCACAGAAAACGGATATAAAATAAGTCAACAACGACATTAAACGTGTAACGTTTTAAAAGCAAAAAAAAAAACATAATAACAGACATGGGCCGACCCGCCCAACAGAACTGGGCCGGCTCAGTCATTTCCTTACTTCTGGTTATGACCCAGCCCTAACCTTAAACAAAAAAAAAAGAAAGGCAGCCCATTCTCTGGTTGCTCTCGGTAAAACATCAACCCTAACTGGCGATGAAGAACTGGGAGCGCCTCTCTTCTCTGTATCGCGCCTCACTCCTTCTCGATATCATCCTTCTCCCTCTCTTCTTCTTGCTTCAACCGATGAAATTTGCAACCCAACCTGGTGAACAAAGCCACATGCGTTTCTCCTCTCCTGTTCGACGCCACCAAACAAAAAACTTCCACCCTCTGTTTGTCTCCTTCGGCGAACAAGGAACTACATAATTTGCGCATCTCTTCGTTTTTTTTATGAGGTAAGAGTGGGTATTCTTCTGGTTTGATTTCAAATTCAATTCCTGAGCCCTCAACTTACTTCCTCTTCGTTTTTCTTTTCCCTTTGATTCGCATATGAGAATCGACCGGGACTTCTTCTCGGCTGGATCTGGTGGAAGACCTACCGAAAATGGCCAGAGTTGGAGCCAATCATTTCTGGAACTAAGGTGTACATTTGTGAGATTCCTTTTAAGTCTTTTGCGTTTTGTTTTCCTCTCGACTTTGGTTAGATTCGAAATGAAACTAGAGCATAGATTCTGTTTTCTCCTTCTCTGTTATTCGGTGCCCAGTAGCCTGAATCCCTTGCGATAATTGTGTACAACTCTGGTTAGACTTTGTGCGATTTTTTTTTGTGTTGGTGGTAGTATGGTTTCCGATTTTTTTTTTTTGGCATGTGTGGTCTACAAATCCTTACCGAAAATTTGTAGAGTATGGATACTGTGCTAAATGTGTATTGGACTTTGAATTTGATTAGTGTTAGTGTTGTTCTATTGCAAAAATCAGAGCCCTAACCGATTTAGGATTTTGAATGCACAATTTGAAACTTGTAAAGTATGATTACAGATCTAACTTTAGGTTTCTGTAATTGCAATTTAATTAGGGATTTCGAGAATTAGATTGGAAAAATTTGACATCGATTAAGATTTACAATTGAGATAATTGGTGTTTCTGAAATGAAATTAAGGTTTTCTGTTAAAAAAAAATAATATTGGGGCCGAAACTGTAATTACTAGAAAATAGTGGGCAAAATTGTAAAATTGCGGAACTTAGGGTGTGAAAAACTTGAATCTGTGAAATTTGGGTAAAAATTAGAATTTAGGAAAAAGTTTGGGTCAGAACTGAAATTTAAAAGTTGGTCAAAATTGAGGTTCTGGTCAACCCGAAATTTGGGTTAAGAAATAGTCAAAATTATAATGGGGATGTCAAAATTGAATTTAGAGTTGGACCAAGTCAAATTACAATTGAGAGGTTAAAAGAGAATTTTGGATATGGGTACTCAAATGGATTGGGCTAAAAGTCTGGCCCAACTAAGAACCGGCCCAACTCAAAAGGTTGGTTTGAGTAAGTTTAGAATGTTGGTTGGACCAACTCTAGACAAATGTTAAATTAGTAATTGTAAATGGGTTCAACAGTTTGAGTAGGAGACAACTTATGGCTTCATACAATTAAGGAATTGTTTAATAAATTCAATATTTATTTGTAAGTATTAAGGATAGTATTAAACATATGAGAAGCCAGATGTATGTGATTTATGGAAATGGTGGGTTATATGCGAGATGTAATCTGCTCGGTTATTTATAATAATATAATTATAGGTTATAATTATATAAGGTTTAAAATGTTATAATATAAGGTATATGATATAAGAGTAACAATTATATACCATTTGGGTTGTTGTGTTGTTTTTGAAAGTATGGGTGAGATTAATTTAAACCGACAGCTTATGGTGTGTTGGGTATTTTATGACATATTATAACTATAGGTTATAAATGGTATAATGATATAAATGTCATAATATATGATATTACTATAATATAACATTATATGAATAATGTGGGGTTTTGGTAAATAAAAGAAAACATAAGTGTTGTTCGGTAATATGAATATTTTGGAATGAGAATTTATAATATGATTTATAATGTTATAGGATGATAACATTTATAATATAAGAATTATTCATTAAAGAAGAATGAATATATTATAAAGAATTACCATATAATAAATGGTCCCATAATACAATATATATATAATATATATATATATATAAAAATGTGTATGTTATGGTGTGGAAAAATACAATATGGTTCAATAACCATGTATTATCATAATTTAAAATGATATAAGGTGAAAGGAAAAAGAATTACAAACATTAGATATGGAAGTTCTAATGTTAGGAGTGTACAGGGAATAATAAGGATTCATATAGTTCAAAGTATTTTTATATACGAATTATACCACATTAAACTTGGAAAAACAAACCTTAAGAAAATAAGTACTAAGGAGAGATGTATAATAAACGATTAAGACTATACATGCAATATAGTGACAAGCTATATGATATACAAATATGTATTAACTTACATGCGATAGTAAACGTTTAAAGTTAAGTATAATACTCGACGTAACCACGCATGAAATATGAGTCTTTCCTAATCCCGAGTTAAACCGAAAACCCAACAGACGTTATAGTTAACAACGGGGAATAAACCGGGATGGATTAGTAACGGTACGGGGTGCCATAGTGTATTGTTAGTATGAGATGCTGATGCATAGTGTGATGCATATTGATAGATTGTTAGAGACGACACGAGGAGCATCGGATCTAGCTGAATCATACTCCACCGTAATACTTCAGGGTGAACAATATGTATTTATGTGGCTTGATTGTCTCTGAGGATTTCCTCAGTTCAGACATTGTGTGAAAAATCTGTGATAAGATTGAATGTCTGTTTGTGTGGATTAATATGCTTGAGTTGTGTATTAATGCTGCTTTATTATTACTGTCGTACGATAACAGTACCGTTCGTATATATGAATATTATAAAACGAACTAGCGGCAATGATGCTATCTTATATGTGTAATATAAGTAAAGTAAGTAAAACGTTGTAGCATCAGAATAATAAGATATATATATTCTATCTGAGACTTATATACGGAGCATTGGCTTTTTAACGCCGCTCTCGTATCTAACACTGGATCCCGAGTCGACATACTCAGGATTGGACTAACGACCTTAGTCTGTTGTGTTAAGGGAAAATAATAAAACGATGCGATGGTATAGAGGTAAGTTTATCAAGAGGATGTGACTCTTACTGTGAACTGTGATCCATTAACGATACTAGGATACCGTGTGGTAACCGCAAGTATCAGGATAAATTTCCAACGAACTACAGATTGTTCGTAGGTCAGAGACTCTACCGCTGGAGTGGCTACTGCCGTGGGTGACCCGCCATAAGAGATGGGTAACTTAGAGACACGTCGTTCTAGCGAGACGTTGTCATTAGACATGACTGAACAATTATGAACGACTATATCAACTCGTACATTAGGCGAACATTATTTGGGCTTGCATGCCAAAGATGAGGTTTATACTCGTTTATAATTCTTGTTGTTTTGCCTTGTTGTTCATTGGTGTGCTTTGTGGTTATGTGTGGTATGTTGGTGGATTTGTTTGAACGAGCTATTGTGCTCATATTGTGTGTTGTGAACTGATGTGTCGAGTCGTTGTACTCATGTGTGGTTTATGGTGGATTGTTTGGTCGAGTGAGTCGCGAACTCAATTATGAACTGTTAAGTGTTTGTTGGAATGGAGTCTCTGTACTCCTATAAGGTTGTAGCGCTTTCAGTGGTTTATTACGATGCGATGTGTGAGGCCGGGGGTTTGTTAGTTATTTGAGTTTACTGCAATATATATTGTGCTTTACAGTTTAACATTAAAATACTTGCTTGAAAATGAATGAATTGCATGCTCTCGACCAAATAATGAGGGTCCGAGGGGGCATGACAGTCATGTAGTAACATACTCAACAGGGGCTGATTCCATACCACAAACAACCATTTTTGCAGGTATGCAGCTTCCGGTGACGGCAAAGAGAGGGATGCGCTGGGTAGTTTAATTACAGTGCTTAAATATGCACTGTTGCATTTTGATACGAACTTAGAAACGTGTATAGGATTGGGATACTTAGAATGCTCACTGTGAATGTATTTTATATTGGTTTGGGAAGGATAGATCTATCTCTTGTTGTCACTGCGAGAAATTGTTTCGTATTTAAGAATATATCAGTAAGTACGTTATTACTCGTATGGGCGAGTAAGAACGGTGACACCAGTAGTTCAATTGTTAAGATTACCGCTGCGATTATAATGTTAAGTAAGGTGATTAGGAGCCGATTAGAGTAGGGGTGTTACAAAAGGATTCAAAGCGTGTCCGTATGTGAGGATGACACATGTTCAGATCGTCTGAAGCACTGCAGCAAAAATGTTTATATGTGTCATCGACGGTTTCTTCCAGTAGACCATCCTTACCGTTCAAGAAAGCGAAAGCTGTTCAACAATGAGCCCGAGACTCGTGTGGCTCGTCTACCTTTGAATTCAGAGGAAGTGTATGCAAAGGTAAAAGACATTGAAAATGTCTTTGGAAACACATCCAAGCCGCCGAAGAACATTTGGAAAAAAACGTTCCATTTTTGGGATCTACCGTATTGGCGGCATCTGCCTGTTCGACATTGTTTGGATATCATGCACATTGTGAAGAACGTCGGTGAGGCAGTGTGTGGTACTTTGCTCAACATACCCGGCAAGACGAAAGACGGATTGAAGGTGAGGAGAGATATGCAAGAGTTGCGCATACGGAAAGAAACTACACCCAATAGAGGATGAGAAGCGAACATATCTACCTCCTGCGTGTTATACCCTCTCTAAGAGTGAACAATTAAGTTTTGCAAGTGTTTGCACACATTGAAGGTACCATCTGGGTACTCTTCAAACTGGAAGAACCTAGTTTCTATGAAGGGTTTGAAACGGTTAGGCATGAAATCTCATGATTATCATGTGTTAATGTTGCATCTTCTTCCAATTGCAATACGAGAGATATTACCAGAAAATGTCAGAAATGCTCTAACTCGATTATGTTTCTTCTTCAACGCTGTCTGCTGCAAGGCAATTGACTCAGACACCCTCGATGATCTGCAACATGAAATTGTTGTGACAATATCCCTGGTTGACATTATTTTCCACCATCTTTCTTCGACATAATGGTGCATTTAGTAGTGCATATTGTCCGAGAGATCAAAATGTGGTCCGGTTTACTTACGTTACATGTATCCTTCGAACGATATATGGGGATTCTGAAGGGTAGAATGAAAAAACAGATATAGACCGGAAGACAGTATCATCGAAGCAACAGTGACTGAGGAAGTCACAGAAATCATAACAAGTTATTTGAACGATGCAGAGTCAATTGGTATTCCCAAACCACGTCACCATGGTAGATTTGAGGGTAAAGGAATTATTGGCAAAAAGGTGGTTCGTATCTCGTGATCTTATTAATCAGGCACATTTGTTTGTACTGCAACACCTTGAGGTTGTTGAACCTACTTCGATATTCACATTGCTGAGTTGAGTCGACAAAACCCTACCAAAACCGTATCTGGCTTAAAAAAGAACAAAATCGAGTATTCGTCCATGGTTTAAGAAATGTGTTTGAGCAAGCTTCATTGAACCCCGAAGATGTCAGTGAAGAAATCAGATGTCTAGCTGTTGGTTCTGGAACAGATGTTGTATCGTTTGAAGGGTATGACATTAATGGATGCACATACTACACTGCACGCAAGATGCTAAATCAATACATCAGAACAGTGGGGGTAAAATTGAAGCATCGGTGACTGAATATGGTCTAGGTAACTAGGTTCAACCAATGAGAAGTAGTAGTTGGTATTATGGTGTGATAGAGGACATATGGGAACTAAACTATCACATTGATTCGTTTCTATTGTTCCGCTGCAATTGGGGTGGACAACCGACATGGACTCCAAAATGATAAAGGACTTATTTTGGTTGATCTTTCACGTGTTACAACTAATAAGGAAGATCAGTTGTGTTGGGTAAAGACTGTGACCAGGTGTTTTATGTTGAAGACACAAAAGCTAGTAGATGGCATGTTGTTCTTCCAGGGAGAAGACCGGTTTGTTTGAGGATGAAAACAATGACGATGATGATAATGAGATGATAGAGATGAAACTGTATCGTTGCATACAGGGTTGCATGATTCAACTGATGATTTACAAAATGATGATGTTCAGACCATCTACGCTCGATCAGACCATAATGAGGGGGTTTAGGTAGAAAACAGATCATGATATAGTTACTATGTCTAGGTAACACCATTGGTTGAAATTACATTATATAATTCGTATTATTGTTGTTACAATGTTATCAGAATTAATTATTTATGTTTATATTTGCAATTATACATCGTTCCATGAATATTGATCTAATGTGTGTTGTTTTTTTTCCTCAGTGGATGATGATCCTATTGATGATCCTATAGGACAGCTGCTCCTGACTGGGATAGTAGACCGGCAAAATGCACCACACGAGGTGGTAAAAAGAAATCAAAGAAAGCAGACGTAGAGACCACCCCACAGCAGACCGAGACAGCAGGGCCTTCACAGGAAGGACAAGAGATACAAGTTGCTCCTCCGCCTCTCAAGAAACCCAAAAAACGAGGGGCAACCCGTGGGCTGAAAGCAAATAGAGGCCCCCCGACAAAGCCTTTGGAGTTCAATGAATTTAATCAGCCCACGGGTACCTGGAAAAATGATTTCACTGCTCTAGCCAGGCATTTGGTGAGTACATATTTCAATATAAACCACCATGGAAGCAAGTGCCTCAGGCGTTGAAGGAGCAGATATTTGAACGTCTCAAGGCATTTATTACACTTAATAGTTTGTTTTAAGATTTATATAGTTACTTTTTACACTAATCCATTTTTATTTGTGCATATAGGACCGATTCTGTATATATCCTTCTCTGAAGGATGATGTGATGAAGGGGATTGCCACACAATTCAAAGACTTCAGATCTCTGCTCACGAGGCAGTACATTTACTGTGAGGAGCGCAGAGATAGAGGAGGCAGAAGGTGAAGATGTGGATGATCGGAGACCACCGTGGCAAAAATATGATGGTATTACTGAAGAGCAGTGGAATGAGTTTGTTGCGAAGCGTTTGACCCCTGAGTCATGGTGAGTTTCACACTAGTAGTTGTTCTTTTGTATGATAAATGTTTAAAGTGTCCTTACAGTTCATTTGGTTAATTCGTCTTTTTCATATATTATTTGCATAATTTGTCTTTTCATACATATATGTAGGCTATACGCGAGAAACAACAACAAATGCAAAAAAAATCGTTACCCCCATCACATGGGGAGTACAAAGTATTGCTCAGCGTGTGCCGCAGTGGGAGAAAGAGGGGTTGCTGCCAGCTGGCTCGAATGTCAGCGAACGAAGGATGAAGGTTTGGGACTTAAGTCGACGGAAGAAACCTTCAAATCCGGCGGCACCTGCTGAGTATGATGACGCCACGAGAGAGGTCATCAACCAAATGGTAAGTGATTTTAGTTTAAAAAATGTTTATTATATTTATAGAGTAACAATAGCAGTTAAATAAACCGAAGTATCCTTATTGACTTATTAAACTCCATAACAGGAAGAGTTAAGCTCCCAGATCACCCAGGGCACTTGGCAGCCCGTTAGGCAGGATGATCCACTTTCCCGCGCTCTCGGGAAGAAGGATCATCCGGGTCGTGCAGTAGGCTTTGGTGGTCATGTCGGTATACACCAAGCCTTCGGTAATCCTGGGTCCAGACACTGTGCTGGAGGGAGCATTACATATGAGGAGCACTTACGCCAGAATGCGGAGCTCGAGCAGCGACTACGAAATGAATTTCAGCAGTCAATCGCTCAAGCTATGGAGATGATGCGTTCTGAGAGGATGAGTCAGGAGGTTTCTAGACCGCCAGATCAGGCACAAGCATCAGAGCCCGCAGCAGTGCCTCCCAGTAGTGTTCACTCCATCAACCCATTTCCATATTCATCTCTCAAGGTTAGAACAACATGTTAACTACAAATACAAAAAAAAAACAAATTATACACTTGTTATGTGCATCTAAAATCTTTAATTTTGAAAATTTAGCAACCAATTGACTGCACATTGTTCCAAGTGATTGGCGTTGACGAAGTCGAAGTAGGGTGGGGAAAACTTTTCAAGTCTTGTGCTGGAGACACCGTGAGGAATACAGCGCTCCGAGAGTACCATGCCCGGGTGCTTGTTGAAGGTTACGCGCCTGCTTACGCGGATTGTCAGATACCGGTGCCCAGTGCAGAATATCCACCCTTCGTCAAGCTGAATCCAATGCAGTACAGTGGCCCTGTAGATTGATTAGGCTTGGGGAGCAGCAGGTAACCCCATGAAAAAACTTATTCTTTAACATATCCTAGAGTAGAAACATATACTTATTAAATTAATATATTAGGAACACATTCAATCAAATTCTGATAAGGCAAAAGGAAAAGAGTTGTTGTTCCACCAGCTAATCCTTCGATGGCATCCCGCGACTAGAGTTGTGATGAGATCGAATTTACTACAACCGGCGGTTCTGAATGCCTTACCCCCCAAGCTGAAATGTTGCACTCCACACTATTGATGACGCCTCCAAGAAGAGATTCGGTTACAATGGAACCAAGACCGGATCTTTTTACTATGCAGGCGCTCAGAGTTTTGAAATCTATCTTACTGATTTTGTGGAGTTGTTCACGAAGGATTGGTTGAGTGCGTCGATTCTCAAATCGGCTTGCATGTGAGTAATTAGCATAGCTTGTACACATTTTACTTGTATCTTGTTTGAAAATTAAATTCATAATATTGGTTTCTTTATATTGTGCAGGTTTGTTGATGACAAGGCGGTCCAAGTACATGAGAATAGTAGTTTCGGGTTCTTATGCCCTGACTACTGTTCTGAAGCTAATATGGGATCTGACCCCTAAGCTTTGGTCCAGTACTTGTCGACTGTGATACATTCGTGTGCACTTGCTGATAAATCTTACATAATGCTACCTCTTCATCAAGGGTAAGAATTTTATCTAATGTTATGTTAGTTTAAAAATTATGATATTTTTATTATGTAATTGATTGAATTAAGTTCTGCTTGTATTGTAATCTATGAACAGCCGACACTGGTCTTTGCTCGTTCTATGTATAAAAAGCCCAAGAGTCCTGCAGCTTGACTCAGCATCTCGGCATCCCAAGAGGCCACTATATATAACATGTTGATGAGGTCATGAATTTACTTAACTTGATTAATTATCAATTTTTAGTTATTTCTTAATCATGCGGTTGATAACTTTTACTTTATCTGTGTGTATGAATTGTAGTGCCTTTGTATCTGTAATGACGCAAGTCCGAGGAGAGAGATTTAAGAAGATTCCGTGGAATGTAGTCAAGGTATTTTTGTAGTCCTTATTCAAATTTTGTAATATGTTCATTAGTTTTAAAATAGGAACAGTATTATAATTTATGTGTTAAATCGATTTTGAATATGTACGTATATACATGTGCAGTGTCCACAGCAGCCGGGAGGTCGGAATGTGGCTACTATGTCATTCGGTTATGAGTGACTTGATAGCGGGACCGAGACTCTGCCAGAGAAGTCTCTAGACATGGTAAGTAGCATTCTCAAATATTTTGGTTTTGTAGATAATTTTTAACATTGATTATTAAACTCAAAGTATTATTAGCAACTAATCATATTTGTTTTTGTGTAATTTCAAGGCTTTTGAAGATTTGGTAGACGGTTACAACGAAGGACATATAACCGAGGTGCTCGAAGAATGGGCAGAATTCATGAGCGTTAATGTAGGTTGCTTTAGGGTTTGGTAGGATTGAGTAGGATGATTTTGAAATTCTCATGAAACAATTGTCGTTTCTGTAAAGATTTTGTTGATGTTTGATTAATTTGCTCAAATTTGTAAATGTAAGAGGATTATTGCCCGTAGATAGGTTTGGTGGCTATTTAAATGGTGAAATGGTTGATCTAATGCCCCACTATGGTGGCATTGTTAATTGCTATATCTTAACAGGTTTGATTGATTTTGGGGTGTGTGTGGTAGAATTGTAGGGAGGAATGGAAAAAAAAAAACAACCTATTGCAGCGGTTCTTAATAACAACCGCTGCGGGGTGGTTTTTTTTTTTTAAAAAAAAATAGGTCTATCGCAGCGGTTCTTAGTAACAACCGCTGCGATAGGTGGTATTTTTTTAAAAAAAAATAGGTCTAACGCAGCGGTTGTTAAAAGAACCGCTGCGTAGAGTACCTACCGCAGCGGTTGTAGAACCGTTGCGGTACGTGTTCCACCTACCGCGGCGGCACCCATCGCAGCGGTTTTCAACCGCTGCCATAGGTACCCAACAACCGCTGCGGTAGGGTTTTTTCTACTAGTGCTTGTTGGAAAGAGGAGACTCCAAGCTCCATAATGGTGTGTTTTTCTCTTCAAATGGGGGAAAACCCATGGAGATGAAGTTGCTCATTTTCGGATTTTGAAAAGATAGAAATGTAGAGCTTGAAGAGAGGAGCAAAGAATATGTACTTTTTTTCTCATTTGGAGCTTTAATATGGCTTGAGCATGAGGTAGAAGAAGGGAAGCCATGAAGCTTCTTTGGGGCTTCAAAATCGCCAGCAGCAATGGGGAGAAGAGAGAGAGAAATCGTGGGGAGAGGAGGAGGGAGGTGAGAGAATAGAGAAATGAGGAAATGGGAGGTGAGAGGAAAGGTAAGTTGCTTTTTACCTTTTTTCTTTTTTTTGCTTTTTGACTCATTATTTATTTAGCTAGTGTGTGTGAGAGGGGGGTTATTTAACTGTTAAAACCAGCCCCCCTACAGTATTACTGGTTGGAGCGTTTTTCGTCTTTTACAGAAACGCTCGTTAATTTACCCGGTTTTGGTACTATTCACTAACCGAGCCCGTTTTCTGGAATTTCCTCGTTTCTTTATTTTTATTTGCTATTAAGCTTCCATTGATGCTTAATTATTGTTATTTAATGATTTATAATTTTACGGGTTCGTTTGACCACTTAAAATCATGTCTTCGGGTTTTCTCGAAAAACGTGCGCTAAAGCTCTATTAGCGTTTTAATACATATTCGGATCCGTTTTCTTCGGGAATCATTCCCGTATACTAATTAGGCATGAATAAGCCTTAGGAATCCTTACGATACTATAACCGAGGTCTCATACCTCCTATGGTTATTTAACGCTTATTTTAGCGTTTTCCGCTTCTAAGCGTTTTCCTCATTCTTTTGGATTTATTTTCCTTACCAAAATTACTTAGGAACTATTAGGCCTTAAATACCATATTAAAATATCTAATCACCATATTAAGTTCGGGGTATTTCAGGACCAGCTTCATTGCTTTACCAATTGGACAAGAACCAGATGTTGACGGCATGTTAGAGGATTGAGAAACAAGTAAGCGAAAGTAAGCAGATTTGACTGTAAATGAACCCGTTTTCGTGAAAGCCCAGGACCAAGTATCTGGAGTATCCACATGTGGTAGCTGCATAGATAAAATATACGAGCATCATCCGCAGTAAAGGAGCTTTGGACCAGAGGGGCATTTCAGTCCCTTGAATCTAAATCAATAAAACTCCTGCACCCTTGAATTAGGAGATAGGAATGGAGGAAGCAAATTTAAATCTGCTACACCACTAGTTTCCACGAACCCATCTATCAGACAGCAGCGTATGATACCCATTACCAATTACCCTTCTTGCCCCACATGCTACAAACTGTAAAGCACTATGTAAGGCACGCCAGATGGGACTAGGTCTTGAACCCAACTCAGCATGCAACATATTACATGATTGAAAATATCTAGCTTTCAGACTTTATGACCAACAAATCAGGATTTGTTAGAACTCTCCAACATTGCTTTGCTAGAAAAGCTGATTAAAGACCTCCAAATTTCTAAATCCCAAACACCAGAGGCTTGACTTTGACACAAAGATCTCCAGCTTTTGCCAGTGAATTCCTCGGCTATTCATTTTACCTTTCCACCAGAAATCGAAAATCATCTTGCGAATATCATTAAGGATTGAATAAGGCAATTTAAGCACACTCATAACATAAGAGGGAATTGATTGCAAAACACTTTTATTAGAACTGCCCTGCCAGCTTGAGACACTACCTTACTCCAACCCATAATCCGTTTAGCTACCCGATCCCTGATATAAGCAAAATCTGCCCCCTTGATCAACCAACTTTGCTTGGGAATCCCAGATAAAACTCCCAAATCCCCTACTTCAGCAACTTGGAAACAGTTTCTTATTGTGGATCGCACTTGAGCAGTAACACTAGTAGAAAACATAAGCCCAGTTTTTGTGTATTTACACATTGCCCGAAGCTTCACTGAAATCATCCAACATTTGTTAATTAAAACGGCATTATGTACTTTAGCCTCCCTAAAGACCAGACAATCATCCGCAAATAGAAGGGTATTAACATCCCCACCCAAACCTCTCAACCGAAATCCCATTGTAATACCCACATCTGATGAAAGCTTTAAGCTGGAGGAAAAACACTTATATAACACAGGAATAGAAAAGGGGAAAGAGGGTCTCCCTGCCTAAGCCCTCTTTCTTGGAGTAAAAACATGACCCGGGGATCCATTAATTAGCACAGCCATAGTGACCGATGTAAGACAGCACTCAACAGCACGAATCCAGTTTTGATGGATTCCCATAACTCGTAGTACAGATAACAAAAACGGCCATTCGACCCTATCGAATGCCTTAGCCATATCAACTTTTAGTGCAAATTGTCCCCTAACACTTGCAGATGAACGTCGCATGCAATGCATAATTCATGGGCAACTATAATATTATCAGAAATAAGTCTATGAGGAACAAAAGCCCCTGCTCATGAGATATTAGCAAATGCATAAACGGTTTTATACGATTGACCAAAACTCTTGAAATTACTCTATAAATGGTGTTGCAAAGAGATATTGGCCGGTAATCTTTCATGCAGCAAGCAGAGGGGGATTTTGGAATTAAAACAATGTGTGTGTGATTTAATCCCGCAGACATGGAAGCATATTTAGCACTTGTAACGCAGCTGAGACAAAATCTTCCTCTTAATTTGCCAGTAAGAATGCAAAAAAAACTCCATTGGCCCCATCAGGACCCGGGGCTTTATGGGGGTCATACCTTTCAATGCGGCTACAATTTCATCCCGAGTGTATGGTTACGCCAGAGCTCATTCATCTCAACTGTCGCTCGTTGCTCAACACAGGCTAGAAGATGTAGGTTGGCAAAGGATTGGAGGACTCAAACAACTCCTCAAAAAAACCACGGGCCTCCGCTTCTATCCCATTCCAATCGCTGACGAATTCACCATCTCGGCGACAAAGATTAGAGATGAAGTTTCTCTTTTGTCGCATCTTCACTCTTCGAAAGAAAGAAAGAGGAATTACGGTCTCCCTCTTTAACCCATTGTTGACGGGATCGCTGATGCCATCTAATTTCATCCCGGTATAACAAAAGGTCAACTCTCTATTAAGTTCCTTCCACCGTCGAATATCATCCTCTGATGTATATTACGGCCCAGCTCATTTCGTATATTATTAATTGCTGCCCGCTCTCGCTGTAGCCTGTTACGTCCCCCATGCCATAGCGCACGCCCACAACGGTCCATTTTACCCACCAAATTATAGTCCCAGACCGGGTGGCCCAGACATGTTGTATTATAGCTTTGCATTCCGGGTCGGCGGCACAGCAGTTTTCAAATCGAAATAAAGGCCGGGATCGTCTACGCTCCACCTCCATAACCAACTTCAAAGGTCGATGATCCGATCTTCCCCATGGGAGGTGAAAGTTTCACGCCAAGGGAAAAAGATCCATCCAATCCTGAGTACCAAGGAAACTGTCCAACCGACTACTAACATTTCCTTCTCCCCAACTTCGTTTAGTATAAGTAAAGATATCTCCAACGAAACCTAAATCCACAAGTCCACATTCTTGAATGCAATTTCTGAAATTTCGCATCGAAGCAAAAAGGACGAGGACCTCGTCCAACACATTCCCTCTGCAACAAAATCTCATTTAGATCGCCACAAATCAACCACGGGACCGAAATCATGCTAGAAAGATGTCGAATCAGCGCCCAGGTGCGCCACCGATCCTGAACAGAAGGCCACCCGTAGATACCCGTCATCTCCAATCAAAACCACGCCTGTCACGAACCAGGAAATCAAGATGTCGCGACGAGAAAGAAAAAAGATTAACCTCACTAAGTTGTTTAATAGGACTAGTGTAATGACTTTCCAAATCATGGAAGAGTCAAATCTTCCTTAACTACTTCAAAACTCTCTAATCAAGTAGAGTTTAAATCTAAGTAGCATTAATTGCAAGTCCACAAGATAAGCTCCAAATTTCACTAACAAATCAATATAGCAATCTAGGGTTCTCTTCTTTTAGGTCACAATCTCCAACTCAAATTCACATGTTGTTGGAGACCTCCATAAATACCATAAATGATCAAGTCGTAGCATTACATAAACAAGAGAGAGAAAACAACTACAAAAGATGAGTTAGGTTTACAAAAGCAATTTGGGAATTTTTAAGAGAAACCCCCAACAAGGTATACAAGAGTTCAAACAACCATTAGAGAGCAAAGGAGGAGAGAAAGAGAAGAGAGAGAGGAAA
Organism: Limonium bicolor; assembly: GCA_023374045.1. Classification (NCBI taxonomy): domain Eukaryota; kingdom Viridiplantae; phylum Streptophyta; class Magnoliopsida; order Caryophyllales; family Plumbaginaceae; genus Limonium; species Limonium bicolor. The sequence goes on from CM041776.1 coordinate 73,910,388, forward strand.
TGGCCATTAATGGAGCTTGGGAGCTTCAATGGAGGTGGGTCTTCTCATTTCCTTCTTATCTTCTTCTTCTTCCTCTTTTCCCCCTCTTTTTCTTCAATGGGCGTCGCCTTTAATCTGGGTTCGAACTTCCCTCTCTCTCCTTCTTTTTCTTCTTCCTCTTTTCCAGAAGCAATTTCGGCCCCTGAAACAGGCATTTTTAAGTCCGATCAACCCCACCTTGGGTTGGTCCCTTGGTTGGTGTAGACACAAAAAATTCTCACCCCATAAAGCAAATTCCAGAATAAAAAACAATAAGAGGGTTGTCGCCTTTCTTTTTCAAAACATATTGACGTGCGTGCCAAAATGAAACCATGTTTTTTTTACGATAAAATTTAAACCCAATTCCAAGCATTTTAGAAAAATCCAATTTTCGAAGATGAATTTTCAAACAAATATGTCTTAGACTTACCCTTTTATTTATTTCATTTATTTTACCTTATTTCACTGAATTACTGTCATTTTTATTTTATTTGATTTCATTTTTATTTTATCTTACCTATTTAGTCTTAGATTATTTTAGTTTTTGTGTTGGGGCTCACCTCAAACTGTGTTACTTTTTCTTGTCAAATTTTATTTCTTGTCTCCAAACACTCCTTTTATTATTCTTTGCAAAAAAAAAAAACATACAAGAATGTAACAACAGTCTAGTGGTGATGCTCCTCTCCTCTTGTGCAATTGATTTGAGTTCGACTCTTACTCAGAGCAAGGACAATCATCATTTTTGGCACCTGTTCTTTGGTCAGATTGAACTTACCCGAACACAAAAAATTCAAAGCCAGTGTGGTCAACTCGGTCCACTCCAGCCCTACCTCTCTCATCCGGCCCAGATGAAATCACAAACCCAGTAAACATCCAAGAAAACCTAGCTCCACCTCACTGTTATAGAGGTAAAACTACAACCTAGGGAGCAAAAAAAAAGACGACAGCCGCCATCTCCTACATTCTTCATTCCTTTCATTCACCTACTCCCTCTCACTCCACCGACATCCATCCCTGAAAACAAGAGAAATCCATGTTCCCTTCATATCATTTCTTCTCTTCACTACAGCAGGAGACATGAACATACATGCTCCATTCACATCTTCACGCGGTATTTGCAACCCAGCGAAGACGAGAAGATATAACTCCCACTGCCTTTTCATTCTCTCACTCACAATTCATTTGCAATCCCATTGCCGAACATAGGAACTTGTATCTCTGCTCTTTCATTCTGGTAACATACAAAACAAAGAACACACAGCTCTGGTTTCATTCTTTCATTCACGTTAATATACAGCTATTTCCCTGTTCATTCTCTGGTCACGGTAATTTGCAAACCTTGTTGGCGAAACAATACATCCTACCAGCCTCCCTTCTTTATCTCTGCCCCTGGGAATTTTGCACCCAGCCTGTACAAACAGGAACCAACACCTCTGTCCTTTTTCATTTCTTTTTCTCACGGTAATATGGCACCACCAAGCTGGTGAAGACAGGAACATACATGCTACCGCCCTTGTCATTCTTTTCCCTCGTTTTTTTCCTTTCGCAAATCCAACTGGCGAACAAAATAGGAAATGTACAAGCTCTGTTCTTCTTCTTCCCATTTCAACTAGTGAACAAGAATGTATACTCAGTGTCCATTCATCCTTCTTCTACGCCAACGTACAGAGGCTCAGCGCCATCTTCATCTTCTTCTCACATGAACATGGAATGTACAAACTCTTCTGTTCACGTCGGGAATTTACAGCTCCAGCGGGCAAACCAAGAACAAGCTCTGCGCCACTTTAGTCTCTTCATTCCCGTCCTCTTTCCAACTCGAACCATCAAACTAGAAATTCACCTCCGGGTAATTGCCACCAAACTGGCAAATGAGGACACCACACTTTGCCTTTCTTTATGGTCATCCTCGCGACGGTATTTTTGCAACAGCTGGTGAACAAGAAGAAGGGCATGCTCCACCCTGTTCGTTTCTCCTTGAATACTGCTATTTTCCCATCGACAATAGAAGGGAACAAGTGTTGCTTTCATTCGGTATTTCCATACCAGAATGTAGAGACCTGCATTTTTTTTTGTGTCATCTGCACCATGGCCACGCCTGGTGGGGTCATTTTCCCCCACAGGTTACACCTCTGTCCACTATCGAGCGTCGACAACTCCAACCCACTGTGGGGTTTGCAAATTTTGTTATGAGACGAGTTTGGATTGGAACTGCGTTCGAGAGTCTCCACGTTTAATATCACTCAAGAGATACCCACTCGAAATGGAATTTGATACTTCTGATTCTCATTCTTCTCTCATTTATTTACTCCGTTTTGTTTTTCGTCGGTTTATTCCGTCTAATCTGAACCCGTATGCCTGATTTGGGCTCAACCTTTCAATTTAGCAAAGGAAACGATTCTTCATACTTCGCAATCCGCTCAAGAAAGCAATCAATGGTTACAGAGAGAGATATGTTCTTGTGTTCTGTATCTTAGAGAAGGGAAAGGAAAAGTAGGGGGAGAAAAGGAGGGGTAGGCGGTTCTGGTTATCTCAATAAGCAGACCGGACTCAAATTACAATATTGGACATAGAGTACAAACTATAAGAGAAAGATTACATGTAACCTTAATCCTATAATACAGACTAGGCTATTTCCAATACCCCCCTCAAAAGTACGGTCGGTACTGTGTATGATTTGTGCTTTTGCTTTCCTGTCTCAGTCAGCCATTGTCTTTATATTCCTGCAATCCCAGAGAGTTAAACATATTTTGATAATTTTTACCTGGTAGTGCCTTAGTCATTACATCAGCTAGCTGATGTTTACTGGGCACATATTGCACATGAATCAGACCTTCTTGCAGTTTCTCACGCACAAAGTGGCAATCCAATTCGATATGCTTTGTACGTTCGTGAGAAACTGGGTTTTTTGCTATGTGTACTGCAGCAAGATTGTCACAATTTACTGGAATTGGTGTAATATCAGTAAGACCTACCTCATTCAGCAGCCTACTTAGCCAACTGAGTTCACTAGTGACTTGCCTCATTGCCCTATATTCTGCTTCAGCAGAGGACAAAGAGACCGAGACCTGTTTTTTCGATTTCCAACTTAGAGGACATCCTCCAAGCATAATATAGTGACCTGACACTGATTTCCTTGTGATTGGGCATGAGGCCCAATCTGAATCACAGTAAGCAACTAACTCAAAAACATTTTTGTCATTAAAGAACAACCCAAAACCTGAGGTTCCCTTTATATATGACAGTGTATGATAAGCAGCCTTTAAATGTTCTGTTGTTGGAGATTGCAAAAACTGACTCAAATACTGAACCGCATAACCAATGTCTGGTCTGGTGTTGGTTAGGAAATTCATTTTTCCTACCAAACATCTGTAGACAGTAGGGTTTTCTAGTTTATTTCCAGAGTCTGGGTATAATTTTATATTAATGGGCAGTGGTGACACTGCGGTTCTTGAGTTTTCCATTCCAGATTCTTTGACAATCTGGTTTGAATATTTTCTTTGGGACATGATCATGCCTCCTTCTGTTTCTAAGAATTCCATCCCAAGGAAATAATTAAGTCTACCCAGATCTTTAATTCTGAATTCTTTGTTAAGTTGGTTTTTCAGAAACTGTATTTCCTTGGTGTTGTTTCCCACAACCAGAATGTCATCAACATAAATACCTAAAAGGGTTATGTTGACCTTGCTCCTTTTTATAAACAAAGAGTGATCATTCTGAGAGTGGTGAAATCCTAGATTCTTCAGGAAATCAGCAAGTCTCTCGTACCACTGTCGGGAGGCTTGCTTCAGTCCATAGATTGATTTATTCAGTTTGCAAACCTTGTTTTTCCCATTGACTCTAAGACCCTCAGGAATGGTCATGTACACATCTTCATGGAGGTTTCCATGAAGGAATGCGTTATTTACATCCAGCTGATCCAACACCCAACCTTTCTTGATTACAGTTATCACTAGAGCTCTAATAGTTGTGTGTTTAACCACTGGGGAAAAGGTGTCTTCATAATCTAAGCCGTGTTTTTGAGTAAATCCCCTCACTACTAACCTAGCCTTGAAACGTTATAGGCTCTCATCTGCTTTTAATTTTATCTTATAAACCCACTTGCAACTTATAGGTTTCTTGCCTTGAGGAAGATCTACAATGGACCAAGTATTATTCTGTTTTAGAGCTTCGAATTCTTCAGTCATAGCCCTCACCCATCTAGGATCTTTGCTGGCATTCTTGTAGTTTGAAGGTTCTTCTAGGTCATGAAGTGTGTCAAGGAAAATGTTGGCATTTTGATGAAGGGAGCAGGAGAGGATGGTCTGATTTGGTATAAAATCAGTCAGTGTTTCTATGACAGAAGTAGTAGAATTGTTTTGATTTCCTTTATGTAACCTATAAGTAAGAATGGCTGAGAAGATATCCCTATTACTATGGGCTGAGGAGCAATTGTAATCGTTATACTTTGATGGGGCTCTATGGGTCCTACTGGATCTTCTTAGGTTCATGGTTTCAGCTGATTGGGTATCTTGTTCAGATGGGATTTCTTCTGGTGTGTGGGTATCTTGTTCAGGTGGGATTTCTTCTGGTGTGTTGTCTTCACTATTTAGCTCTTTCCTTACTTCTGATTCTTTAATTATAGGTATGTCATCATCATGATTTTGGTTATCAGTAAGCAAGAATGGGTTTTCTGTTTCTTCTTTGTTGTCTCGATAAAGATCCTTCCATTCTTTCTCTCTTAGGGGATAAATATGTTCAAAAAATGTTATATCTCTGCTAATCTTAATGGTTCTGTCTTCTAGAGAGAGAACCTTTGCCCCTTTAGTATTCTTGCAGTTTCCTAAGTAGATGCAGGGAGAAGATCTTGAATCTAGTTTACTTCTTTTTGGTTCTATGTTGGTGGCATAACATAAGCATCCAAATGCTCTTAGTTTATGATAATCAGGTTTTATTCCAAAAAGTTTTTCAAAAGGAGTTTTACCTTTTAATGCTTTGCTAGGAGTTCTGTTTATTATGTAGGCAGATTGCTCTAAGCAATGGCCCCAGAAAGTGTTTTCTAAACCAGACTGAAAGAGAAAGGCTCTTGCTATTTCCATTAAGTGCCCCATGTTTTCTCTCAACAACACCGTTTTGTTGAGGGGTATGTGGGCAGCTTGTTTGGTGTATAATGCCCTTGCTGGCAAAAAAGTCCACTCCCTCTAGGGATTTGCCTAATTCCTTGGCATTGTCACTCCTAACCTTCTTCACTTGCAGGTTCATTTGTTTTCAATGAGGATTATGAAGTTTCTTATTTCTCGCATTCCCTCAGATTTATGTTTGAGAAGTCTTATCCAGGTTGCCCTGGTGAAGTCATCTACAATGGTTAAGAAGTATCTACATCCCTCTGATGTTTCATCTCTCATGGGGCCGCAGATATCTATGTGAATTAGTTCAAAAGGATGTAACGTTTGAATGCTTGAAAGAGGAAACTTATGTCTTTTGCCTTTAGCTTTAAAACAAACTGTGCATGGGAGAACCTTATCTGAGTAATTCTTAGTATCTAATTCAGGTATAGAACACAGTTTCCTTAGGGGAATATGCCCTAATCTATGATGCCATAGGGATAATTTTCTAAGACTGTTATAATCAGGGTCTTCCCTATCTAAGCTAGTGTACAGAATTACATCAGGTTTCTTCTTTGTCACAGCAGTATACAAAGTTTGTGTATCAACAAAATACAATCCAGAAAACAGTTTTCCAAACAATTGAAACTTGTCTCCTCTAGAATCCTGCAATTCACAAGTATTACCATGAAAAACTATTGGAACTTTTAAATGCTCTATCAGTCTACTCATTGAGATCAAATTGAACCTAAAAGATGGAACATACATAATGTTACTTAAGCATGTAATACCGTTTACTATCAAATCTGCAGTCTCATGAATAGGTTTTCTTTGACCATCGGGCAGAGTTATCTCCCTAGGTTCTATCAAAATTTTCCGGTTTGAAAGTAAATTTAGGTTTCCACTAATATGTTTTGTGGCACCTGAGTCCAAGATCCATAAATTTTCCAGTTTTTCTAGTGTTAGATCACCATCAGACATTAGGCATGGCAGAAAATTAAGTTTTAAGTTATTTGGGTTACCTGTGAAATCGCCAAAATTGACTTCCTTGGTTGATTTTCCTGAAGGTTTCCTCTGAGGTAGGTATTTCCTTCATCGCCATGATCTGGCCGCGGAGGTGAAGGTAACTCTTATTGAGACCCATGAGGAAGTGTATCAACTCTTCGTTCTCCTTGTGCTTCAGGAAAAGATCTCTGGACTTACAGCTTGAACAGCAATCGCATGTTTCTTGGGGCAAAGCTGATTCGTACTCCGACCATACCTCTCGAAGTTTCATGAAATAATCCGTGATCGAATCATCACCTTGCTTCAAACTCGAGATCTGACTTTTAATCATGTGGAGAGTAGTCAGATTTTTCTTCTCGAAACGCTTGGAAAGCCACTTCCAGATTTGTTGCGGGTCTTCTGAGTACATAATGCTTCGCCCTATATTTGGCGCAAGTGCTGTTATAATCCATGAGCAAACCAGAGAGTTTACTCGCTCCCATGCCGCTAATCGTACTGGATCTTGGTCGCTTGGACGGGTTATGGTTCCTTCGACAAACCCTAGTTTGTTCTTCGCACGCAGCGCCCTTCTCATTCCCCATTTCCAGGCATGAAATCCTTGCCCAGTGAACTTCGTAGTTAGAAGTTGCCCTGGTTGTTCGGTTGAGTGAATGTAGAGAGGGTCGCTGGGATCGATTATCGTCGTCCCGCTGCTCGAAGCTTTCTTCTTCCCGTGAGCATCGTCGCCGCCCGATTTGTCTGTTTCTTTATCACTCATTGTTGCAGGACTGAAAATCACTGCTCTGATACCATATCAATTTTAGCAAAGGAAACGATTCTTTATTACTTCGCAATCCGCTCAAGAAAGCAATCAATGGTTACAGAGAGAGAGATATGTTCTTGTGTTCTGTATCTCAGAGAAGGGAAAGGAAGAAGTCGGGGAGATAAGGAGGGGTAGGCCGGTCTGGTTCTCATCAATAAGCAGACCGGACTCAAATTACAATATTGGACCTAGAGTACAAACTATAAGAGAAAGATTACATGTAACCTTAATCCTATAATACAGACTAGGCTATTTCCAATACAACCTGACATAGTCATCATCATCTGTTGCGAGGAAAACTGTTAATCTGACCTAAAGTGTGTGAGCATGTAACTTCGTTTTTTTTCTTTCACAGGTCGTTCCTCTTTTAGTCCAAACTTCGCCTGCACTCTCGGGGCCAATTTGAAGGAAATCTTCACTTCCCCTTTAGTCATTCTTCGTTTCAGTTTAAGCTCCACTCACGCTCTTTGTTTTTACATGTTCTACTGCTTTCATCTAATAGCTAAATCGATGTCTGTATATTGATGTCCTTCTAATCAGGAGTCGGTGTACTCCTACTTAACAAATTCGCAGCCTTCGCCAGTATGGGTGTAGCATCTTCTAACTTTGCCTTTACATCTGCCTCGTTTAACCTGATCGGTAATTGCTACTTGTTGGTTCCTTGTCTTTCATCTCATGATCAATTACAGGAACTTTTGATTCCTTATCCTCTGCTATCAAATGCTCCGGTTTCTTCATTCTTGTTGCTTAAATATGCTCACTTGTACTATGATTCAGAATTAAATTTGCTCTGTCCATGTTGATTATTTGACTACAATTCCTTACACTTAATTGATCACCCGACGAGATACAAACATTGCTGAGATGGATATAAGTAGATGGTTCTATCTCTGGATTGAACATTGGGCTTTGATCGTACTTGTGGATTTTTGTCGACATCTTTACCTTGACACCTACTACTTATGGATTTGTCTAAACTGGTTCGGTGATCAAGTAATTTTCTGTATATATGTTGCTCCCCCCTTATGTACGTTTGCATTGGATAGATATTAGTTTTATTCAGCCCTTTTTGTATATTGTTGTTTGATTTAGAAATTATTTACCATGAGTATTCACCTTATTAAACTTGTTTCCCTCCTCTTTGATTTCACATTTTTGACCGAGGTACTTACAATCGATTGGATACGGACTATGCTTGCTTGACTTGGGTTCATGCTTCTCGCTTGGTTTAGACTTGACCACGGGCTCACCAAATTGTGGATTTCGGTTTGACGACTGCTCATTATTGTTGAAGAGGGAGTCAGGGGCATTTGACCACCCAATTTAGCTTGGATTTTTCTTATATATATGATTAAAAGATAAACCGGGGGCAAGCCACCCCGTAGGTTGGTTTCCTATCACCTACATCTCTCCTTGATCATGACCAACAACATGTTTACATGTGTAGCACCACTGTTTGCTCCTTGTGCATAGGTTCGATTTGAGAAATTGATTCAAAGCATGATTCTAGTTTGATCTTCACTTGGGACCAACTCATTTTATTGCTAAATCTTGTTTCATTATGCTACTCTCGTTGTTTTGACATGTCTAGGATTGTTATGTTTCGCTCCTTGCGCATAGATTCAGTTTGAGAATTGATTCAAAGCATGATACTAATTTAGTCTTCACTTGAGTCCAATCTATTTAAATGTAAAATCTTGTTTCATCCTGCCACTCTCATTGATGTTTTGACATGTGTACTTCAAATTTTGTGTGGTTGTTCTTCTTGGCATCTGTTTCGCTTTTGTCGTTTCTCGCTTCAATTGTTCAATCAGCATTACATGTGACTAAAGAATAGTTTCGGGGCCCATGAGCTCTTTGTAGAAAAACTTTAGATGGTATTTCTCCATGGCGTATATCTCTGATTTGTTAAGTGAAGTTCTCTTTCCTTCAAAACTTTTTGAACCATCCTTTAACGAAGATTCAAAAAAATAAAAATTCAATTCCTATTCAAACTCATCTTCAAATCCCAAATCAATTGGATTTCAATTCCAACCCAAAATCAATGCAAAACTTCAAAACGTCCCTACATACTTCCAATTCATGAACCCCAACCCGAAACATCAGACTCATATAAATTCTCAAACCTCCACAATTTTCAAAAGACTTCAAAATTCACAAAGCTACAGTCATTCTCAACCATTCATAACACCCCGAAATCCCATCAGAATCGAATCCTTAGAAATCAAGCCGCTCAAATCTCTAAACGTCTCAACAGCTCAACAGACTCGAACGTCTCAGCAGCTCAACAGACTCGAACATCTCAGCAGCTCAACAAACTCGAACGTCTCAGCAGCTCAACAGACTTGAACATCTCAACAGCTCGACAGACTCGAACGTCTCAGCAGCTCAACATACTCGAACGTCTCAGCAGCTCAACAGACTTGAACATCTCAACAGCTCAACAGACTCGAACATCTCAGTAGCTCAACAGACTTGAACGTCTCAACAGCTCAATAGACTCGAATGTCTTAGCAGCTCAACATACTCGAACGTCTTAGCAGCGCAACAGACTTGAACGTCTCAACAGCTCAACAGACTCGAACGTCTCAGTAGCTCAACAGACTCAAACGTCTTAGCAGCTCAACAGACTCGAACGTCTCAACAGCTCAACAGGCTCGAACGTCTCAACAACTCAACAGACTCGAATGTCTCAACAGTTCTACAGACTCGACCATCTCAATAAACTCATCAAATTCAAGCACCTCGAAAACCCTCAGCTTCTCAAAAATCCGAACCTCAAAATTTGATAACCCTTTCAAGCCTCGAGTGTCTCACAGGCTTCATCATTTCAGGAATTCATATGTCTCACAGACCCGAGCGTCTCACAGACTAAAATATCTCATTTCTCCCACCACCTGAATATTTCAAATGTCTCATAGACCTGAGTGTCTCACAGACTAACCTCTCAAACCCGAAACTTCTCGAAACTTCAAACATCTCAAAACCCTTCAAAACCTCAAAACTTTCAAAACCCATAACTCTGAATGAAATACCCCAAACCTTAATAAGTTTTTTAAACAGTAAATAATAAATTATTAAGACTAAAAAGAGTCTCAGAAACATTAGTAAATAATTTAATAAATAGTAAATACAATAATTGCCTAAAAGGCAATATGGGCAAAAATATGCTTAAGCTTGGGATAGTCTTGATTAAGACTTAATAAACTTACCAAGACCTTATATATATTAATGATATATTAAATCAATTACCAAAGAAAACTGAGCTTGGAAACAAGTTAAAACACAAAATGTGCTTTAATGAGTCGTAAAGCACGTTTTTGAAAATTATCTTGAAATAGTTTTGAATGGCTAAATGTCCATCATTACTCTTTAATTAATATGTGTACTATTTAGTATCACATTTGGAAGTTTAAATCAATGGGAAATCAAGAATTTCGCTTCAAAGTGCCTTGTTATATGAATAGTAACTAAAATAAGCTAGTTTGTAACATATGTTAACATATGTAATTTAATTGGCAATAAAGACTAATTAAACCCCTTTTTAAATGGGGGTCGGTTTGCATGTGGTGAGTCGTCACCCTTGCTAGCTGATTGAACAATAGTGAGTAAATAAGTGAGTATTGAAAAACACTATTTGCTTTACGTAATTAATCTCTAAAAGCAACTACAATCAGTGATTCTCTTCATTCTTCATTTCTCTTGCTGTCTCACGTAGCCATCCCTTCCTTTCTCTCTTTCACGATCGAACCACACACCAACATACAACTTCAAATCCTTGTAACTTCTTGCTCACTTGTCCAAATCAAAAACTAAGACCACCGATCTCTTAGTTTCTTCAAGCTCTTCGACTTAGTCCTTTCAAATCTTCAAGAGCTCCATTTTGGTGCCAAGAGGAATCTCCATGGAAGGAGCTTGAGTTCATCTTTTACGTATATTGTTCTCCTTTGCTTCAAGGTAAGGAAACTCAAAGAAAATGGTGTTTCCTCCATGTTTTATGTTAACCAAAAAGCTTAAAATTCCTTTGGAAAATGAACTTACGTTGTCTACTGAAACTACCTAAAGAGCCAATGGTAAATGACTTAGAAAAATGCTCTCAAAGAGGCTAGTAAAAGACATACGTATTGTGTTTGTATTTGCAGGTGAAAGGCAAATATATTGTGGAAATTCAGTGTTTAAGATTTATGCATTTTAAGAGCCTAAGAGCTATGCAATTTAAATTGTGCACTATGTTGTTATGTGGTGTATATTTGGTGAAGTTTTGAGTATAAGAGTGTACTGGGAAGTTTATACAAGTGATGGGTGTAAAGAGCTTAAGCAGCAGGACTAGAAAAATTGCAGTACGTCGATTCTGTAGGTTGGGTCCGGGACCTAAGTCATGGGTCATGTCCCGGACCAGTGGTGCAAATTAGGCCGTGAGTTGTATACAGATTTGGGTCCGGGACTTGGGTCTTACAAGGACCCGGACCAACCCTTTAAATCACCCGAGAGAGATTTGCTTAGAATGGTCCGGGACTAGGACCTATATGAAGTCCCGGACCACCCCATGTAAAAAGAGTAGAGTTCGTGTATGGTCCGGGTCTAAGTTGGGACCAAGTCCCGGACCGTTATAAAACATGGTTTTTAGGTGTTTAAATGGTGTCTAATGATGGTATAAGTTAGTAATGATATTATAAGGTTATACAAGACATGTTAGGAGTGTTATAATGACATTTTAAAAGATGGGAAGTTAAAACAAAATGTGGAAATGAAATAACTAGAAATGTTAACAGTGGACTAGTGCGTTAATTGACCGACGTTACTAAATGTGTTTAGGATTCTCTCAAGGTGGGAACCAGTCGAGGCAAGGACCGAGGTATGGTTTTCTTGCAGTCTGTTGCCTACCGGTTTACACCGGCTTGTGTGTTGTTTGTTTTCTGTGTGTTTATGACTTTGTAAGACTTAAGTCATGTAATGAGTTTACAGTTGTTATATTATTATGTTGTTGAGATACGACTCATTTCCCTTGTGTGTGTCTAACAAGACTTAAACACTTGATTGTGATCTGTGTATTGTGTTGCAATGTTGTACTACTAACAAGTGCTAACGGGGAAGTGAGGAGTCCGGTAGTTCCGGCCACGCGTGTGAGTATGGGAGTCGATGTCATTTACCGGTTCGATTCTCTTTGTATGTTTAGGTTGTTTTCCAATTTGGTTTCAATCTTCCCTTTAGCTTATCCAAGGCTATTTTACTGACTCACGTCGGGCCACAGGGGCATACTATGTTTATTCGGTGTGCTTGGGATCACTATATCCGACACGCCTGGTGTTTAAGTTATCCGTTCAGTTCTAAATGACGGTGATGAGTTATGTAACGAGCTTAGTATGAGTATGGCAACATCCTCTATGCTCTCAATGTGATCTAACATTGTTGGTTCGTTTCCTAAAAGGATTCGTTCTTGTGTGTTATTTGTGAAGTTATTTGCTATGCGATATTCTTGCTATGCTATTGTATATATGATGTTATTGTGTAAAATGAATGCCATGTCATCATGACAATTGGTTGCGCGTATCCCGGTAGCCGATGGGCTGCGCGTTAGCCATACCAGCCAAGGGTTGCTGACCCCCTCGGGGGATCCATATTTCTTTTACTGCAGGATGAGGATCGAAGAAGCGGAGTGGCTCTAGATCCCAGGATGTAGTTTACTTTTGAGTACCTTTGGATGTTGGCCCGGGATGCGCCTGTGCTCCCGTGGCAATATGTATTTCAGTTATCGACAGTGCACAATGGAAGGTTACAGTGACAGTGTATAATTATGGGTTGTAAGTTAAATACTCGGTTATGTGTGTATGTACTTATGGTTTTAGTTCTATGCTCGGGAGTCTGATCATCAGACCGGTACACTTGTATCTATTCAGCCTTGTTAACCACGTGGGTGGTTGACGGCGTTGTAGCACCAATCGTTTAGTTACTGTTTAGTTGTTTATTCCGCTGCGATTCCAATTATTATTAAGTACGTAGTAGGGGTGTTACAAAAAGTGGTATCAGAGCGAAGTATCGCTCTGATGACTAGAATACCGAGCTTAGGTAAATACCGAGTTAGGAAATCTAGCAATAGTTACTAAAGTGAACAGTTATGGATAGGTTAAACACTAACTAAGTGTGGAAATACCTTGGAATCGGGAAGACACTACAACCGTTGGACCGATAAGTGTGTAAGCATGTTGCTAATAAATGTTTGTGTGAATTCAGATGTCAGGTAGACCACGTGGTAGAGGCCGCGGACGCGGTACTGATGAAACTGGGGACCAGGGAGAGAACCCTACGGCGCAAGTTATGGCCGATGCTGTTGCGGCCGCCGTAACCCAGATGGTCCCACAGTTAGTAGCTGCGGTGCAGCAGGGGCAACAGCCCGGAGTTCAACCACCACCACCGCCACCGCCAAGAGAGACCAACTGGGTCAAGGCGTTGGCTGATTTGAGACCGCCGTCATTCGGAGGGGAGACCGACCCTAGTAAGCTGGAGGCATACATCTCTGAGATGGAGACCGCCTACGAGACCTTGAATGTGCCTGAGGAGGTCAAGGTTCGTCTTGCCGCTTACTACCTGAAGGGTTCGGCACAGACCTGGTGGAAGCTAGTAAGGGAAGGCAGAGTTGCTGACCCGACCTTTCAGTGGAGGGAGTACACGGCTCTGCTGCGAGCGAAGTACTACCCGATACATGTGCAAGAGGCTAAGCGCCTAGAGCTGGACAATCTGAGGCAAGGGGATAAGATGTCGGTAGATGAGTACTACTCAGCCTTCATCGGACTTATCCACCTGTTACCGGATCTGGGTTACTCAGACCGAATCCTAGTGAACCGTTTCTACAACGGATTGAGCTACCGCCTACGCTATGGCATGGGGCCAAGTGGATATACTACTTTGCAGGTAATAGAACAACAGTGTGATGTGAATAAGTATGTACAATGTGTTAACGTGATTGTGAGTTTATTTTTGCGGGGCATAACTAACACCCTAAATATAGGAGTGCTATCATGCCGCTGCAATAGTTGAGATCACCGTCCGTCTTAGGGACGAGGAAAATGCGCTTAAGCGCAAGGCCACGAGCGAGGGTCAAAGCACGCAAGGGTTTGGGGGTGGAAAGAAGAAAAAGCCATACCCTCAACCCCAGAAAGGACAGCAACAGGGTGGCAAGGGCCAGGCCCAGACCACCACTGCTGAGGAGCCATTGCAGCTCACCACTTATGCCTATGCGGCTAAGCCCCTGCGCTCTCAGCCATTCAAGGGTAACTAGTTAATTCTGAACAATGAGTTTAAGTGTGTGATGTTATAATGAAAAGTGTGTACTGAATGTGTGATGTGTTAGCAGCTAGCACGGGCTCTGGACCGGAGCGCCACTATTACTGTAAGTGGTGCAACGGTGACCACCCCGGCAAGGACTGCAAGGGAAATGATGTGCAGTGCAGGTTCTGCAAGAAGATGGGGCATCGTGACTACGAGTGCTTCCAGAACCCGAATGGCAGAAATACAAGCCTAGGGGACAGTGGAAGGGTAAGGCCGTTGCGATTACTGAAGGCCCGAAGTCGGCTAATCAGCCACCTACCGACCAGAGGTATACTGATGCCCAGAAGGGGAAGGGATCGGGATCCAACAAGGCCGCCCTGAATGTGGTGGACCGGTTTGAGGCAGTAGAACCCTCTTCTAGACCAGGTACCGCCTAAACCATTAAATGAAATGAGTGATTGTATACCGCATTACATACATGCGTGTTAGTGAGTCTAAGTGTATTACCATGTGAGTAAAAATTTAAAGTATGATGTGAAAGTCACCTAAACTAGGTAATTTAAATCTAGGAACCTTCAATATTTGCTATCCAATCCCGCCCACACCAAGCCCTGAAGAAACCGCCATCAACATCACCGACTTTCCAATGGAGCAATGTCAGGTCATCCAGCCAGGTATGATACTTTTAAATGGATACCTGACACCGGAAGCACAAATCCACATCATCCGACGATGCGACGAACTGGGAACAGCACCAGAGGTTTCTACACACCCGAATACCCGAGTGGGTCAAAAATGAAATTGAAGATGATGTGCATGGGTAAGGACTGGAATCCTTACACCAAGTCATATCAAAACAAGCGAGCTGAGGATGGAGCAACTGTACCAAGTATACCTGAGGAGTTCCTCGCGGTCGTTAACCACGCCGTGGGAATTGCTCAGCAAGTTGAATCTGATTCAATACCAAGTGTGAAAGCAGATTTATGTGTTGTGAACTTCTACCAAAAAGGAGGACGCTTAGGTTTACACCAAGATAAGGACGAGTCACCCGAGTCTCTACGTAAGGGAGTACCCGTGGTGTCTTGGTCCATTGGTGATACCGCAGTTTTTATGTACGGCGAGCAGAAGCGTGGTGACCTCGCAAAGAAGCTGATACTGAAATCAGGAGATGTGTTAATCATGGGTGGGCAGTCAAGGATGTTATACCACGGTATCAAGAAGATCAAACTGAATACCGCACCTTCGACAGTGATCAATGCCACACACATGAAACCAGGACGTTTGAATTTGACCTTCAGACAGTTTTAGCCCTGTGTAATATTGTAATGTGTTAAACCAGTGAATGTTGGGGATGTATTACGTGTTATTTATGTCAGCAGTGTAAACCAACTTATGAAGTGAAGAGAATGTTAATAAATAAGGAGTTGTTTTGAAATATGTGAACCGTGCTGTTACTATATACTTATGAGTTTGCCAATAATCAGGCTGTGCACTCGGAACGGGAGGAATACTGAGTGTCTGCAATGAAGCAGAAGCCGGCAAAAGCGGCACAATCCTCACCGGTACCTTCCCAGTCAATGGCGTGGATGCATCGATCTTGTTCGACTCTGGAGCCTCACACACATTTATTTTGCTGTTATTTGCGAAGAGGCTGGGGTTAGACGGTGAAGAGATGTCTGACTTTCTAGTCACTCTCCCGTCGAAAGAGCGGATCAGGTGTGCCCGCTATCACCGAGGTGTTGTTATACGAATCAGAGATGAGGAGTTTCCAATCGACTGGATAGAGTTCGATGGACTTGGTTTTGATGTGATTATCGGGATGAACTGGTTGGAGCGGTACAAGGGCAGAATCCTATGTGCCGAGCATCGACTGCTTCTTCGGAGTCCGTCTGGGGTTACTATATCATACCGCCAGAGGCCCAGGGAGCCTTCGACTCAGATCATCACCGCCATGGCTATGTATCATGAACTACGACGAGGGAATGATGTATACCTTTGCTATGTCCAGGACATAGAGAGAGACCCAGAGTTTAGCCCAGATGTGCCGGTAGTGTCGGAGTTTCCTGATGTATTTCCTAAGGAACTGCCGGGCATGCCGCCAGCACGGGAAGTTGAGTTTGAGATTGATTTGGTTCCGGGCACCGGACCAATAGCGAAGGCGCCCTATCGTATGGCTCCAGCAGAGATGATTGAGCTCAAGGAGCAGCTAAGAGACCTACTTGACAAGGGATTCATTCGCCCTAGCGTTTCACCATGGGGAGCGCCGGTCCTCTTCGTGAAGAAGAAGGACGGTAGCCTCCGCCTTTGTATTGACTATCGAGAGCTGAATGCAGTTACGGTGAAGAACCGTTATCCTTTACCACGCATCGACGACTTATTTGATCAGTTGAGAGGAGCATCAGTGTTCTCCAAGATAGATCTACGATCAGGTTATCATCAGATTGCAGTTAAGGACAGTGATATTGAGAAAACAGCGTTCAGAACCAGATATGGACACTATGAGTTTACGGTTATGCCGTTCGGTTTATCCAATGCACCAGCTAAGTTCATGGACCTAATGAACCGCTTGTTCCAAGATCAGTTGGACAAGTCAGTGGTAGTCTTCATCGATGACATACTTGTGTATTCGAAATCAAGAGGTGAGCATGAAAGTCACCTGAGGGATGTGTTACAGACATTGAGGAAGAATCAGTTGTATGCGAAATTTTCTAAGTGTGAATTTTGGTTGGACCAAGTTTCTTTTCTTGGCCATGTGATTTCTGAGGCCGGGATCGCTGTTGATCCGGCAAAGATAGATGCAGTACGCACCTGGCCTAGGCCGAAGACAGTTACCGACATCCGGAGCTTCCTCGGTCTGGCAGGATATTATAGGAGATTTGTGAGAGACTTCTCCAGTGTCTCGAAGCCGATGACTTCCTTGATGAAGAAGGATGCTCCATTCGAGTGGACAGAAGACTGTGAGATTTCTTTTCAGAAGCTTAAAGATGCTCTGACATCTGCACCAGTCCTGACTATACCAGACGGTCCAGATGGTTTTGAGGTCTATTGCGACGCATCAGGTAAGGGTATGGGTTGTGTGTTGATGCAACACGGGAAGGTCGTAGCATACGCCTCCCGACAGCTGAAGAAACACGAAGAGAACTACCCTACCCACGATTTAGAATTGGGTGCCATTGTCTTCGCACTGAAGATATGGCGACATCATTTGTATGGGGTAAGTGTGACAATCTATTCCGACCACAAGAGTTTAAAGTACTTGTTCACTCAGAAGGAGTTGAACATGAGACAAAGAAGGTGGGTTGAGTTCTTAAACGATTATGACATTAACTTGCAGTACAAAGAGGGGAAAGCAAATGTGGTAGCTGACGCGCTGAGTCGCCGAGCACACTCTCTCCATTCGCTGGTCTCTCATACTAGCTTGGTTGAAGAGGTGCGGAGTGCTCAGATGACGGATCAGTATATGTTGGAGATTAGACAGAAACTTATTGATGGGACATTCGAGGGTCAGAAGTACGACTTCAGACTCCATGACGATGACTTGATTAGGCTTAATGGCCGACTGTGTATTCCGAGGAGTAGCGCTGAGCTGAAGGAGCGCATACTGAGTGAATCCCATTGTTCTACGACATCGATTCACCCCGGAGCTTCAAAGATGTATAAGGGTATGAAACGTTATTTTTGGTGGGCTGGCATGAAAAAGGATGTGAATGATTATGTGTTGAGGTGTCTCACTTGTCAGAAAGTCAAGTTTGAGCACCGACGGCCTGGTGGTATGGTGCAGCCAATGCCAGTGCCTGAGTGGAAGTTCCATGACATTTCTATGGACTTTGTAGTAGGGCTTCCGCCTACAAGGGGAGGTCTGAATATGATTTGGGTTGTTGTTGACCGACTGACCAAGGTGGCCCGATTCATACCGATGAAGGACACCTGGAAAGTGGCAAGACTTGCAGAGCTCTTTGACAGAGAGATTGTAAGACATCATGGGTACCGAAAACGATTGTATCTGACAGAGATACCAGATTCTTATCGAGGTATTGGAGATCCACACGAGAAGCACTGGGTACCGAACTGAAATTGAGTACGGCGTTTCACCCACAGACAGATGGTCAGAGTGAGCGCACTATCCAGACACTTGAGGATATGTTACGTGCATGTGCACTTGACTTTCAGACCAGCTGGATTGATAAGTTACATCTGATCGAGTTTAGTTACAACAATAGTTACCATGCTTCGATCAAGATGTCTCCCTTCCAGGCTTTATACGGTAGACCATGCCGCACGCCATTATGCTGGGATGAGTCGAGTGAGACGGTCATTATAGGACCAGAGTATCTGGAACAAGTTCAGGCAGAAGTTCGCCAGATCCGGGCTAACATGAAAGCAGCTCAGGATAGACAGAAGTCGTACGCTGATGTGCGCAGACGTGACCTGGAGTTCGCCGTGGGCGATCAGGTGTTCTTAGAGTATCCCCCATGAAGGGAGTGTTTCGTTTGGCCAGAAAGGCAAGTTGAGCCCAAAGTATGTGGGGCCTTATGTTGTGACGGAGCGGATAGGACCAGTAGCTTATAGACTTGATTTACCTGCTGAGCTGGGCAAGGTACATGATGTATTTCATGTGTCCCAGTTGAAGAAATATATGTCTCATCCGTCTCATGTACTTCAGCCTGAAAGGCTAACCTTAGAGCCGACCATGCGATCAGTGGAGACTCCCGTACGGATTCTGGATACCAACTCGAGACACTCGCCATAAGTCTGTACGACTGGTGAAGGTCCTCTGGTCTAACCAGGACGTCGAGGAGGCCACTTGGGAGCTGGAAGATAAGATGAAGGCGAAGTACCCGTTGTTGTTTACTTCTTAGTTTATATGTATAGGGTACGGGGCGTACCCCTTTTTAAGGGGGGTAGAGCCGTTTCAGTTATGAGTGTACGGCATGTATTTGAATACAATGTCTATGTTGTTGTTTATGTCATGTTGTTATATTGTTATGTTACAGACCGTTGTGTCTGAGTGATGTTATGTGTTAGGACCTTGTGTCCGATATTATGTAAGTATGTTGTTGATGTTGTTATGGAAGTATTGTTTCATAAGTGATTCCCATGTTTTAGAATTTAAGATATGTGGGAAGTATGAACTTTGGGGACAAAGTTCTTTTAAGGGGGGTAGATTGAAATACCCCAAACCTTAATAAGTTGTTTAAACAGTAAATAATAAATTATTAAGACTAAAAAGAGTCTCAGAAACATTAGTAAATAATTTAATAAATAGTAAATACAATAATTGCCTAAAAGGCAATATGGGCAAAAATATGCTCTAAGCTTGGGATAGTCTTGATTAAGACTTAATAAACTTACCAAGACCTTATTATATATTAATGAATATATTAAATCAATTACCAAAGAAAACTGAGCTTGAAACAAGTTAAAACACAAAATGTGCTTTAATGAGTCGTAAAGCACGTTTTTGAAAAATTATCTTGAAATAGTTTTGAATGGCTAAATGTCCATCATTACTCTTTAATTAATATGTGTACTATTAGTATCACATTTGGAAGTTTAAATCAATGGGAAATCAAGAATTTCGCTTCAAAGTGCCTGTTATATGAATAGTAACTAAAATAAGCTAGTTTGTAACATATGTTAACATATGTAATTTAATTGGCAATAAAGACTAATAACCCCTTTATTTAAATGGGGGTCGGTTTGCATGGGTGAGTCACCACCCTTGCTACTGATTGAACAATAGTGAGTAAATAAGTGAGTATTGAAAAAGCACTATTTGCTTTACGTAATTAATATCTTAAAAGCAACTACAATCAGTGATTCTCTTCATTCTTCATTTCTCTTGCTGTCTCACGTAGCCATCCTTCCTTTCTCTCTTTCACGATCGAACCACACACCAACACATACAACTTCAAATCCTTGTAACTTCTTGCTCACTTGTCCAAATCAAAAACTAAGACCACCGATCTCTTAGTTTCTTCAAGCTCTTCGACTTAGTCCTTTCAAATCTTCAAGAGCTCCATTTTGGTGCCAAGAGGAATCTCCATGGAAGGAGCTTGAGTTCATCTTTTACGTATATTGTTCTCCTTTGCTTCAAGGTAAGGAAACTCAAAGAAAATGGTGTTTCCTCCATGTTTTATGTTAACCAAAATAGCTTAAAATTCCTTTGGAAAATGAACTTACGTTGTCTACTGAAACTACCTAAAGAGCCAATGGTAAATGACTTAGAAAAATGCTCTCAAAGAGGCTAGTAAAAGACATACGTATTGTTGTTTGTATTTGCAGGTGAAAGGCAAATATATTGTGGAAATTCAGTGTTTAAGATTTATGCATTTTAAGAGCCTAAGAGCTATGCAATTTAAATTGTGCACTATGTTGTTATGTGGTGTATATTTGGTGAAGTTTTGAGTATAAGAGTGTACTGGGAAGTTTATACAAGTGATGGGTGTAAAGCTTAAGCAGCAGGACTAGAAAAATTGCAGTACGTCGATTCTGTAGGTTGGGTCCGGGACCTAAGTCATGGGTCATGTCCCGGACCAGTGGTGCAAATTAGGCCGTGAGTTGTATACAGATTTGGGTCCGGGACTTGGGTCTTATACAAGGACCCGGACCAACCCTTAAATCACCCGAGAGATTTGCTTAGAATGGTCCGGGACTAGGACCTATGAAGTCCCGGACCACCCCATGTTAAATAACCGAGAGTAGAGTTCGTGTATGGTCCGGGTCTTAAGTTGGGGACCAAGTCCCGGACCGTTAAAACATGGTTTTTAGGTGTTTAAATGGTGTCTAATGATAGGTATAAGTTAGTAATGATATTATAAGGTTATACAAGACATGTTAGGAGTGTTATAATGACATTTTAAAAGATGGAAGTTAAAAAAAATGTGGAAATGAAATAACTAGAAATGTTAACAGTGGACTAGTGCGTTAATTGACCGACGTTACTAAATGTGTTTAGGATTCTCTCAAGGTGGGAACCAGTCGAGGCAAGGACCGAGGTATGGTTTTCTTGCAGTCTGTTGCCTACCGGTTTACACCGGCTTGTGTGTTGTTTGTTTTCTGTGTGTTTATGACTTTGTAAGACTTAAGTCATGTAATGAGTTTACAGTTGTTATATTATTATGTTGTTGAGATACGACTCATTTCCCTTGTGTGTGTCTAACAAGACTTAAACACTTGATTGTGATCTGTGTATTGTGTTGCAATGTTCTACTAACAAGTGCTAACGGGGAAGTGAGGAGTCCGGTAGTTCCGGCCACGCGTGTGAGTATGGGAGTCGATGTCATTTACCGGTTCGATTCTCTTTGTATGTTTAGGTTGTTTTCCAATTTGGTTTCAATCTTCCCTTTAGCTTATCCAAGGCTATTTTACTGACTCACGTCGGGCCACAGGGGCATACTATGTTTATTCGGTGTGCTTGGGATCACTATATCCGACACGCCTGGTGTTTAAGTTATCCGTTCAGTTCTAAATGACGGTGATGAGTTATGTAACGAGCTTAGTATGAGTATGGCAACATCCTCTATGCTCTCAATGTGATCTAACATTGTTGGTTCGTTTCCTAAAAGGATTCGTTCTTGTGTGTTATTGGTGAAGTTATTTGCTATGCAATATTTTTGCTATGCTATTGTATATATGATGTTATTGTGTAAAATAAATGCCATGTCATCATGACAATTGGTTGCGCGTATCCCGGTAGCCGATGGGCTGTGCGTTAGCCATACCAGCCAAGGGTTGCTGACCCCCTCGGGGGATCCATATTTCTTTTACTGCAGGATGAGGATCGAAGAAGCGGAGTGGCTCTAGATCCCAGGATGTAGTTTACTTTTGAGTACCTTTGGATGTTGGCCCGGGGTGCGCCTGTGCTCCCGTGGCAATATGTATTTCAGTTATCGACAGTGCACAATGGAAGGTTACAGTGACAGTGTATAATTATGGGTTGTAAGTTAAATACACGGTTATGTGTGTATGTACTTATGGTTTTAGTTCTATGCTCGGGAGTCTGATCATCAGACCGGTACACTTGTATCTATTCAGCCTTGTTAACCACGTGGGTGGTTGACGGCGTTGTAGCACCAATCGTTTAGTTACTGTTTAGTTGTTTATATTCCGCTGCGATTCCAGTTATTATTAAGTACGTAGTAGGGGTGTTACACTGAACTACGTAAGGTCTAATCTCAACAGGAGTTGAGTACGTAGGCAGCCCATCTAGGGTGCGACCCCATTCCAAACAAAAAACCCTTTTCCCCCTCTAAGGTTTTTCTCATACCTTTCTAACCACTCAAACCTTCTTCAGCTCCCACAATTTTTAAAGCATCAGACTCCAAGTCTTGTCTATTCACTCAAACTCAGACTCCTTCCAAATCTTGTTGCTATATTAATTCAAATTCCCCAATTCCTCTTCTTGGCGCTAGCTTGGCAGAAAAGCTCACCTCATCCACTCTCTTTCTCTCTTCCTATCCTAATCCTATCTTTGGCTTTCAAATGAATTTCTTTAATAAGGTTTTGAAAGAAGGTAATCCCGACAATTGGAGACCGAGGTTTCCTCGGGCACCAATCCGAAGTCGTGGTCGCTGCCACTTCTAAGGGGTGTAACCTAGTACGAACCCACACAGAATCTCTAGTATGATCAGATAAGTCTTATCCATAGGCAACAAATCACCAGGGTCAATTAACGGTTCTTAGAACCCTTCTCCTTCCTTCCTAGTTATCATAGGTCAAACTAGGTGGCGACTCTAGTCAATTCCTCCTTATAGAGGCATAAGTCCGCGTGGGGCCCATTGGGAGCGGGTGTAGTGTTCACTTGCACTCCCCTTATGCTTTCTGGGAAAGACGAACGATTTAGTAGGTTTTTGAGGGTTGCCAGATTAACGGGTCTTCACCCTCCATAGAATGGCAAATATTTAGGATCTAGGCTTCTTAGTCAGGACCCGAATTAGATAGACCCCCCTCATACCGAAAAATCACCCTCCACAGTCGGTCCAGTCCTGAAGCAATTTCGGCCCTTGGAACAAGCGTTTTCGGCCTCCAATTCCGACTGATCCACTCTGGGTCGGTCCTAGGGTCGGTCGAGTGGGCAGGCTAATCTTCAACAGGGTGTATCTTCTTCGTTTTAGCTCTTATTTTGGATCCACTAGTACAAAAAACGTCTATTTCGGCGGTGGTAGATAAAACCGCCGAAATAGGGCTCCGAGATTTTTGTAGTATGGAAAAAGACACCTATTTCGGCGGTTTTATCTACAATTGCCGAAATAGGTTCATTTCCCGGGATTTTTTTCCGAAATTTTCAAAAGGCCGCTTAAATTTTAGTCTATTTCGGCAGTTGTTAGTAATAACCACCGAAATAGACTTTATTTTATTATATATTTGCTCACCGACCTAATCTCTTCATCTTCTTCTCTCTAATTTCGTATCCCTAACTGGCGAACATGGTCTGCGTCTCTCTTCTTCACTTGCTCTCATGGTGATTTTGCAACCAAAACCGGTGGCTCTCACTTCATCCCGTTCTCTCACAGTAAATTCACAACCCTAACTGGCAAACAAACATAGCTCTGCACACCTTTCTTTATCCTCTAATCTCATGGTAATTTTACAGGCGAACTTACATGCTCTGCGCCTGTGTTCTTCTTCCTTGTGGTAATATAGTCGAACTTATCTTATTCTCTTCGGGAACCGGTAATATACTCGAACTTACATGCTCTGCGCCTGTACGTGTTCATTTTCTTCTCTCGTGGCGAACTTACATGCTATGCGCCTTCATTCTCGTGGCTGCGCCTCTTGAAAATCGCCAGAACTGCTGTTGTGAGGTTGAAGACGACGCGAAATCGTTTTTTTTTTTTAAAAAAAGGACCTATTTCGGCGGTTGTTAGCTAGGAACCGCTGAAATAGGTCCTTTTTTAATTTTAAAACGCGCCTATCTCGGCGGTTTTTAGCTAACAACCGCCGAAATAGATGACCTATTTCGGCAATTGTACAACCGCCAAGATAGGATTGTACACCTATCTCGGCGCACTCCATTTCGGCAGTTCACAACCGCCGAAATAGGCTATTTGGAACCGCCGAAATAGACTGTTTTTGTACTAGTGATCCGTTTGCGCCCACGTGTTTATCTTTTCGTCTATTTTAATCCTAGCTATGTTATTCCTCCTGTCTCAATAATAATTGTGTAAAACATCAATAAAACACAAAAGTAGAGGAAAAATAGCTTGAGTGGAGAAACGAGGATGAAAAGTGTTGATAAAACATATGAAATACACCTCTAGAAACATGCTCATTTGGACACTCATCACACCCCCACACTTACCTTTTTGTTTGTCCTCAAGCAAAACCAAGCACCCAAGCAAGTGAGGAATGCTCAAGAATAACAAATACTAACATGAATTGTAGGATAAGTGAAGAAACAAAAAGTGATTAAAACTTTTGAGGAGTGTGAAACATCTCTTAGTGGTGGCATGGGTGTGATTAGGGCAAAATAAAATTTAGAGTTTCAGGGTATGATCCGGAGTGCTTCAATGTTCTAAAGATTAGGTGACTTAAAGAACTTTCACCATGGCCAACTTCTCTCAAGAATAGGCATTGAGAAGAAAACAAAAGGAAAAATATATTTATGCACTTGTTTCACTTTTGCATAAGAGATGAGAAGATAAAATTGGGCATCAGCCCTTTGCAATTAAGAACACTCAGCTCTCATTGTTGGTTACCAATGGCGTCTCACAAGTCCCTTAAAGGATTTTTACAGAGAAGCACCCCTTAGCAATCCCTAAGAAATGAGACAGAAAGAGCCCCAAAGAAATAAAATTCGACCATATAAGATCTCTTGGCCATACCTCATGTAAAATGAGCCACAAAAGCAATGAAAAGAAAATTCGAGCATTTATCCCACAATTCATAATAGTATTTGTACTTAATGAGAACAACTCACAACACAAGGGTCCAAGTTTTTGAATTTGGACAAACACAAGATAAGCGGAGGGATTAAACATTTAGGCACAAAATTCACCGAAAAGGTCACTCCCCCACACTTAACTTGAACAATGTCCTCATTGTTCACCAAACAACCGGGGGAGGTTCCAGAAGACCCTTTCGAGAAGCAAATAAAGAGAAAATGCATGGGACACAAACAACATTATAGCACATAAGCTATGCCCACTGACAAAATCAAGCAAATCAAATAAAGGACGAGAAATGAGAGTGTCAAAATAAAAGAAACTAGTACTCCCCTGAGATTGTTGTTGCTTGCATTGAAGGAACTCCCCCAACCTTGAGCTTTGTCCTCAATTAGCGTAGCTTGGTTGCGGTGTGGACTTTAAATTGCACCTGCATAAAACACTAGAAGCAACCAAACTACAAACGGGGTAAAAAGTTAGAAAACCAAAATCAAAGGAGAATTTGAAAAATTAAAATAAATGCAAATAAAAGAAATTCATCCGGGTTGCCTCCCGGGGAGCTGCCCATCTTTAAGGTCTTTAGCTAGACCATACCATATTGAAGTCCTCCAGGATCGAAAATGAATGTTGAAGTGGGCTTTAACGGGTGAGTTGGGCGGGCATCATTTTTCTTTGAAGAAAGGCCCAAAATTGAGGTTGATAATCCTTGATGCGAGGATCATCTAGTGGTGGAGACTCTTCTCCAAATTTAAGGATGAAGACATCATTATCTTCGTTAAGCGGTCCAGGGAGAACTCTGGGGCAAACTTTGTCTTCAAACTCTGGTCCCGAATAAAATGGGAATGTTGCCTTCACACTTAATGGGTGGACTTTGTGTTTCCACCTTACATCATTGTTGCACAGGTGGGGAAGGCCTTGATCCTCCAAGTGAAGATCAAAGATATATGGCTCCTGCTCCTCAGTTTCAAGGATGTAGACATCCACGTCTTTGGGGTGAGGCTCATAGGAAGAGCCTTGATGGAAATCAACTTCTGTTATACGCAAATTTTTAACCCCCTCGGGGTAGTCTCAAAGGCATACGCGTTACAAAGAGCAAAATGGTCAAAATGCACCAATGCAGGATTTTCCAAGGACATTCTCGGGATTTTCTTTTTTTCATACGAATTGTTCATTATCTCTAAACACTTCCAAATATCATAGTCATTATGAAAGGTATTTCATGATTTTTTGATAATATTTATTCTGGAAATTAAACTTTTAATAAGCTAGTTTCTTTAATAATTAACACATGAAATAGCCTCA
This sequence comes from Limonium bicolor, assembly GCA_023374045.1. NCBI lineage: Eukaryota > Viridiplantae > Streptophyta > Magnoliopsida > Caryophyllales > Plumbaginaceae > Limonium > Limonium bicolor. The sequence continues at coordinate 73,936,748 of CM041776.1, forward strand.
AAATAGAAATAAAAAGGTTTTCAAAATTAAAATAAAATTGTCACATGGTTAGCATGACTACATACAGTCACGAACCTGAAATTATTTTATTTGGAACCTTAGCCCAAAATTTAAAGGAGAAATTCAATCATTTTTGCAATTTTCTCTCTCCTTTGGAAAATACCGAAATCAATACAAAATGTCATGAAAGTTTAACACAAGATAGAGGATGATTTTTAGAGACTAATTCCGCTGGAAGTTCGTTATTTCCACTTTCCAATAATAAGGTATGAATTATGGGAGATTCCAGATTGTAAGATTTTTACCTAATCGGTTATTTATCGAAATAACGTGATTCCAACTCTCAAAATTCCTAAAAGTCGTCTTTTATCTTTGGTTAAAATATCAGAATTTTTATCATCCTGTAACATGTTTTAAAAAATCAGATTCTCTTAGAGCACAAAATCAGGATTTTAGATAAAAATTTTGTTCTATCAACATGGCCTTGCTCTCTCTATAAAAGGACCTTCCAAAAATGACCTAGGCCAGAGGAGAACACTTCCAAAGTCATAAAACACAGCCACAAGCCTTCTCCCCACGTTATTACACTTCCAAGCCTCAAATCAATACCGAATCACTACCGAAATCACCCCGAAATCACAAAAAACTCATCCTTTCTTCTCCCATTGAACTTCCAAGCACCAAAACTCCAAAAATACAAAAGCAAACCGTCATTAAACATACAAGTAAGAAGGGGTCAGAAGCTCGGGTCGAAGTTGAACCGGATTGGCTATCAACGAAGCGTTTGAAGTTTCCCGACGTGAAGGAACAACCAAATCTCGAAGCCAAAACAGGTTAAAATTCAAATTCTTTAACTCCACTGATCTCAATACACTTATGGTTGAAATTCCTAGTCGAATTGACTTTTCTTTGCTTCTGAATTAAGACTTGTTTATGTTTCTGTCCACTAACTTGTTCAATAAGTTTCGTCCTTAATTCATAGTCAAATTGAAAACTTTCAATCTCTAACATCTTGTACATCTTTCAGGCTACACACCCATAACATTTGAGCTCAAAACACCGTCGAAAACTTCCCAAATGCCGCCGTCCGAGGGCGGTCCGCACCCACGGACTCTATGTCCGGGGTCCCGGACGCCTTGTCCGTAAGCCCGGACTTTCCCGGACGGTAGCGATATTTTAAAATTTTCAAAAATTAGAATTTTAACGTTACATGTCCGGGCCCACGGACAGCCTGTTCGTGGCCCCAGACTTTTCTAAGTTTTGTTTTCTGTTTTATTCGACTTTTATTTTCACATAGGTTAACTAGGGTCTGTGGTTACGGACATTAGGTCCGTGGCTACGGACGGAAACAAAATTTGACCTAATTCTGCCTTCAAAACCCTATTTTAGGTAATTTCACTTGTCACTTTAATTTTATGTCAAAAAACGTTAAAAAATAAAAAAACAGAAGCACGCACTTAGGTTAAAAACAACTTTGTAGTAAGCCGTAAATAAGCAAAGTAGAGGAAAAACGACCTAGGAGGGGTAATGAAAGTAATTTGAACCCTAAATAAGTCGAATACCAAGCCCCCGAACCCGAGCTCTACCTTTCCTAATTTACTCTAGGTTAAAATTAGGTGGCGACTCATAATAGGTTCCAGTGAGCTAGCTTAGGTTTTAATCATTATTGTTATACGACATAGTTATTAATCTTAGGTTATAAGGGGACCTAAAACCCGGTTAGATCCTAATCAGCTTTATTCAACATAGGATAGGGTTTCAAATCGAGGCTCACAGACTGGCGACTCTGCTGGGGACAAACTCTTAATTTTAACTTGTTTAATTTTAAGAAAGAGTGCTTAACTCGAAAAATTGTTTATTTATGGCTTTATTACTTTGTTTGTTTACTTTTGTGCGCACTTTAATTTTCTGCACCTTTGCATCATATGAGAGCGAGGGTCCACGCAAACCGATTTCACCCCGGGACCCGTTTGAGGGTCCCCTGTCAGGGACTCACACCTTTTAGGTGATGTGAATAAGCGGGGGAAAAGATGAGGATGTCGTCTAGCCACATCCCCTTAATACCTGGGCTTTAGCCCCAAGCGTTTTCCTGGCAGTGTCCTTCCCTAGCCCATTGTTTGGTCAGTCAAAGACCCGACCGTAGACGCACACCTTCAGGTGATGTGAAAAAAGTGGGGAAGCCCAAAGAGAATAGTGTGCAAGCCCTATTCCTTTGTGGTGACCTGGGCCCATGCCCCAAACACCTCTCCGGATCGATCCATACCCGGTTTGGTTTAAGCGTCTAGTGAGGACATGTTGAATTTGTGTGGGCCTTGTTTGTATGATCGGCCCACTACCCAGCCTAGAGATTGGTAGGAACATCTCCTACATCAACCTAGCCCAACCCGAATTGGCAGCTCTATTTGTTTGCGGCCCAGAGGCCCTGTTTGGTTTAATATGTGAGTCGTTTGGGCTTCGGCCCAAAAGCCTAGACTTAGGTGATTTCTCTCCCGGCCCAATTTGAGTTATCCAATTAGTTTTAGGCCCATAAAAAGAAATCCACCTAAACTTGAAATAACTCACAAGTCCTTGAAATAAAATCTTTTCTGACTCAGAAACCATCTTCTCTGACCCAAAGAAAGTTAGGCCCATTTGTGATTTAGGGACCATTCCAGCTCATGTGCTTTACTTCAGGCCCAAACACATTCCGACTCAAGGGCTCATTCTAGTCTAGGTAGACTTCTTATCATGACCCTATCCCAAAACCCTAAATCCAGGTGTCATCTCTCAGACACAATCAAAGCCATCCATTTAGATTTCAGTTCAAATTCCAATTCGTAGTCTGAAAGATACTCCGGCCCAAACACCTCATTTTCTGGGTATTCTGGCCCACTTGCTTTCAGACCAAATCTGTTCTGGTCTTCAATTTACCTTGTGAAGCGTCATTCTCACCCTAGTATCATTTATCCCACTTCCCTTTGATTAGCTAATGATGGACACCTTGGGAGCAGGTAAACCCAAATCCTAAGTATGGCAGAGGGAGGAAACCCAATCAGCATGGAAGCCCAGTTTGCAGCCTTAGAGCAAAAGTACATGGCCGCCTTTGATGCCATGGAACAGAGACATAGGTCCGCCACTAATGACATGGAGGCTAAGTATGTCACCATCATCGAAGAACTGAAAAGCAAAATCAATTCCCTTGAGGTTGGTCATCAGGAAAACATTCCGGTAAAGATTGCCGACTCCAGAAACGAGCATGACTACATCGAAATTAACTCCGTTGGGGCCCAGGATGCGCAAATATTTGTAGGGGAATCAGCCCCAGACCACCAACTAACTGCAGAACTCAAGAAGGCACTGAAAAGGATCGAGCACATGGAAAAGGCTAGCAAGCCGGCTGGTTTCGATTACTCTTCTATGGCGTCATACCCCGAGGTTGATCTCCCTCCAAAGTTGAAGTTACCCACACTTGCTCTATACAAGGGTGCCTCAGACCCGCAAGTCCATCTAGCGATGTTCGATAGGGAAATTTCCATCCTCAGGTTGAATGGCATGTAGAAGGCCAAGGTTTTCGCCCGTTATCTCGATAAAATACCTCAACGTTGGTACTTGACTCAAAGGATGAACACCAATACCTATGAGGAGGTTTGTGAGGCTTTCTTGCACCATTTCGAGTATGCTAAGAATCTCGAAGTCACCAGGTCCGACCTTGCCAGCACTTGGCAGAGAGACAGTGAATCAATGTCTGACTTCGTCAAACGGTGGAGGATGAAGGCCGCCGCTTTGCCTACAAAAATGGATGAGCAAGAACATATTCGAATGATTGTGGATAATATGCAGAAGCAATACAACAACGAGCTGAGTTGCACATATTTCCCTAATTTTGACATGCTGATGGGGCAGGTAAGAGTCATGGAAGAAAAGATTCACAAAGGCGAGCTGAAGCTAGGAGAATCCAAAGCCCAGGATATGGGTATCGAGACCTTTAAGTCAGGGTCAGCCAGAATAATCCCAGCTTCACGACAGGAGAACAATGTGAGCCAACTCAGCAGAGCATCAAGGCCTCACCCCAATCCAAGAAGTTTTCTGCACCGAGACAGTTTACCGACATTGGCCGACCTCTCAGTCAAGCACTCGTGAAGCTAGAAGAGTTAGACTTACTACAGCCTCTCACACCTAGTCCTGGGATCACCTAAGCCGGGGAATATCTCCATCAGTTTTGCCAGTTTCAACAATTACCAGGACATAGTATTGATGACTGTAGAGCATTGAAGCATAAGATTGAGGACCTTATCGAGCAAGGGCTCCAGTTTTTCGAGTAGGCTAGAGTCTAGTTGCATATTGCTTTCTTAATTTTTCTTTTCAATTTTGTAAGGAGTTTATGATATTTCCATTTTAATGAGGATTAGATGTTTGAATTTCAGTCTCTTGTCTTTTTTACTTACAATCTCAAGAATATAAAAAATGTTTGTTCATTTTGTACCCTCAACCAAATCATCTTTCAAAACTAATGTTCATGAAACGGTCATTTTCTGGCAATTGAATAAAATGATTTGTCTTTTTGTTTCCAAAAGGATGAACATGTCCAACCAAATGCCACAGCTTACCCCTAAGCATCCAAACAAACCACATAACGGTTCAAGGTCTACATTTGTCAAATTGTTGTCATAAACCCTGGACTAATACTGGGGGAAATATGAGTTTAAAGACCAACCACGATTATTTCTTTTGTTTAATTGTGTGAACAAGTTTAAGAGTGAGAATTCATGAGAGTGACTTGAGCGGAAAAACCATGAGTGAACGAGCGTGTCATTTTTACACGACTTCGGTGAGACCACATTCAAAGGTAAGGTAAACTGCATAACTCCGACCGAAGGAGATAATTTGTAAATTTACTTTTAGACCTGTGAAAAGTAACAAAGAACGGATACACAACTATCAGGAATGACGAAGCACCTAGGTACAGCACCACATAGCCAAAAGCTTGTAAACCCTGTCACTAAATCCTAGGCACCCCCGCTGAGCCTTTCATATATCCCTTTTCGATATTATGAACTCCACAAAATCACCCAGCCAATGATGAATTACCGACCCGGTGACCAAAGGAAGCGAGGAGCCCGACTCTCATATAACAATCTAATCAGTCCAAAGAAGTGACGCCGCTATCAGCATGATGAAGTGATCCACAAATGGTCCCAAAGTGGCACAGGATCCAAAGAGCTCACATCAAAACAGCTCTCGAAGCCCAAAACCGAGAAACACAAGAACCCCGAAGGCAAAGTCAAGAAAGGATCAAACAAAGAGGAAAAACCGAAGTGCCTCGAAGAAATCCGAATTACAAAAAGAGGAGAAATGGTGTAAAGGACAACTTCAAAAGTCAAAGTCCTGAAGCTCGAAAACAACGTCAACCCGAAGCAGCTAGACGACTTCAAGACAAGGAAGATGGCTTCAGGAGAAGACGCAAGTTGTAGCTTTGGTCACCCTTATAGCTCCACATACCTCAAATATCCCTCCATGGTCCCGTTGTCTTTCATCACACCCTATGGCCACGTTATAAGCTTTAAAGACTTTCGACTTGATAGTTGTGTATCTAATCACGTGAAAGTAACAGATCGAATGCGTAAATCCATCAAATGTCAAATTCAATGGTCTAGAAGTTATGACCGTAAGCAGAAAACAAGTATAAACATCAAACACGCTGAGTGTAGGTTAGGAAGCACCACATCAAACATAAGCCTTGACCCTGTGAGGATGAGACTCATTCGCACGTTTAATCAAAGAAAATACTAGGGGCAATCGATCGGAACGATCAATTGCCATGAACTCTAGCGCAGATTGTCCTAAGGAAAAATACTGGGGGCAATTGTTGGTTCCAACAATTGCCATGACAACACCAACGGAATCCCGAAGCTTGAGCACCACCATCCCACCACAGGCACACATAAGCCCTTATCTCCACGCACACACACACTCTCAGGCCCGTCTTTAGCCTTACCACCACAAAAACATCAGGCCCGTCATAACCCTGACCACCATCCAAAATCACAACCCAATCCCAGGACTATCATAAATCCTGAACACCAGCAAAAGCCTTTAGCACCACAACAAACACCACACACTTCCACCAACGGCATGTTCATTTTCTAAGAAACAAATTGCAGATATGAAATTTTTAGTCAGGAAATGATCATTTCACTTTCCTTCTTCAACAGAGTTTTGCTCAAGCATTGCCATGTTTGGCATATTTTTCAACAGTTCCTTGTTTTGTACAAGCTTCCAACAAACACTTTAGTTGCATTTTACAACTTTTGCATAACACCTCAACATTGCCATGTTTGGCACTTTCATAATCAACTTTCATCATGATCATTTGCATAAAATTTACCTTGCATCTATTCATACGAGATTTCTCGTCACAAATCAGAGATACAGATTCTCACCACGAAGATACAGATTCTTCAGAGATACAGATTCTCAGCCGAAGATACAGATTCTTCAGAGATACAGATTCTCAGCCGAAGATACAGATTCTTCAGATATACAGATTCTCAGCCGAAGATACAGATTCTTCAGAGATACAGATTCTCAGCCAAAGATACAGATTCTTCAGAGATACAGATTCTCAGCCGAAGATACAGATTCTTCATAGATACAGATTCTCAGCCAAAGATACAGATTCTCACTTGAAGATACAGATTCTTCAGAGATACAGATTCTCACCCGAAGATACAGATTCTTCAGAGATACAGATTCTCAGCCAAAGATACAGATTCTTCAGAGATACTGATTCTCAGTCGAAGATACAGATTCTTCATAGATACAGATTCTCAGCCAAAGATACAGATTCTTCAGAGATACAGATTCTCACTTGAAGATACAGATTCTTCAGAGATACAGATTCTCACCCGAAGATACAGATTCTTCAGAGATACAGATTCTCACCCATAGATACAGATTCTTCAGAGATACAGATTCTCACCACGAAGATGCAGATTCTTTAGAGATACAAATTCTCGTCTGAGTAGAAGAACTCACCCTCAAGCTCGTCATAAGTCTTACCCACTTCCTTAGCACCTGCCACGTTTGGCACTCTCAGTCCTTAACCTTTTACACACACTTCGGAATAGGTTCCGGTCCCTAAATGCACCTAGGTCATACAATTCATCATCACATTAAGCACATTTCACTCATTATAGGTAGTCAACGCCTTAGAATCGCTTGACATTACTTCATCTTATAGGTAGTCAATGCCTTAGAATAGCTTGACATCATTTCATTTATTATAGGTAGTTAACGCCTTAGAATAGCTTGACATCATATCATCCTTATAGGTAGTCGGCGCCTTAGAATAGTCTGACATTACTTCATTTTTACCTTTAGGTGGTCGACGCCTTAGAATCGCTCGACATCCTTCCACTTTACTCATAGGTAGTCAGCGCCTTAGAATAGCTCGACACAATATGCATATATGGCCTTTTAAGATCTAAAATTTTGGGGTGTCACTCAGGCATCAACTAGACTTTTCATTTCCATTACAAAGTCTAGTATACGGGGGGCAATCTGTTATACCCAAATTTTTAACCCCCTCGGAGTAGTCTCTAAGGCATACGTGTTACAAAGAGCAAAATGGTCAAAATGCACCAATGCAGGATTTTCCAAGGACATTCTCGGGATTTTCTATTTTTCATATGACTTGTTCATTATCTCCAAACACTTCCAAATATCATAGTCATTATGAAAGGTATTTCATGATTTTTTGATAATATTTATTCTGGAAATTAAGCTTTTAATAAGCTAGTTTCATTAATAATTAACACATGAAATAGCCTCAAAATAGAAATAAAAAGGTTTTCAAAATTAAAATAAAATTGTCACATGGTTAGCATGACTACATACAGTCACGAACCTAAAATTATTTTATTTGGAACCTTAGCCCAAAATTTAAAGGAGAAATTCAATCATTTTTGCAATTTTCTCTCTCCTTTGGAAAATACCGAAATCAATACAAAATGTCATGATATTTTAACACAAGATAAAGGATGATTTTTAGAAACTAATGCCGTTTGAAGTTCGTTATTTCGACTTTCCAATAATAAGTTATGAATTATGGAAAATTCCAGATTGTAAGATTTTTATCTAATCGGTTATTTAACAAAATAACGTGATTCCAACTCTCAAAATTCCTAAAAATCGTCTTTTATCTTTGGTTAAAATATCAGAATTTTTATCGTCCTGTAACATGTTTTAAAAACTCAGATTCTCTTAGAGCACAAAATCAGGATTTTAGATAAAAATTTTGTTCTATCAACATGGCCTTGCTCTCTCTCTATAAAAGGAGCTTCCAAAAATGACCTAGGGCAGAGGAGAACACTCCCAAAGTCAGAAAACACAGCCACAAGCCTTCTCCCCACGTTTTTACACTTCCAAGCCTCAAATCAATACCGAAACACTACCGAAATCACCCCAAAATCACAAAAAACTCATCCTTTCTTCTCTCATTGAACTTCCAAGCACCAAAACTCCTAAAATACAGAAGCAAACCGTCATTAAACATACAAGTAAGAAGGGGTCAGAAGCTCGGGTCGAAGTTGAACCGGATTGGCTATCAACGAAGCGTTTGAAGTTTCCCGACGTGAAGGAACAACCAAATCTCGAAGCCAAAACAGGTTAAAATTCAAATTCTTTAACTCCACTGATCTCAATACACTTCTGGTTGAAATTCCTATTCGAAATGACTTTTCTTTGCTTCTGAATTAAGACGTGTTTGTGTTTCTGTCCACTAACTTGTTCAATAAGTTTCGTCCTTAATTCGTAGTCAAATTGAAAACTTTCAATCACTAACATCTTGTACATCTTTCAGGCTACACACCTATAACAATTGAGCTCAAAACAACGTCGGAAACTGCCTAAACGCCGCCGTCCGAGGGCGGTCCGCACCCACGGACTCTATGTCCGGGGTCCCAGACGCCTTGTCCGTAAGCCCGGACTTCCCCGGACGGTGGCGGTATTTTAAAATTTTCAAAAATTAGGGTTTTAACGTTACATGTCCGGGCCCACGGACAGCCTGTCCGTGGCCCTGGACTTTTCAAAGTTTTATTTTCTGTTTTGTTTGACTTTTATTTTCACATTGGTTAACTAGGGTCCGTGGTTACGGACATTAGGTCCGTGGCTACGGACGGAAATAAAATTTGACCTAATTCTGCCTCCAAAACCCTAGTTTAGGTAATTTCACTTGTCACTTTAATTTTCTGTCAAAAACGTTAAAAAAAACAGAAGTACGCAATTAGGTTAAAAACAACTTTGTAGTAAGCCGTAAATAAGCAAAGTAGAGGAAAAACGACCTATGAGGGGTAATGAAAGTAATTTGAACCCTAAATAAGTCGAATACCAAGCCCCCGAACCCGAGCTCTACCTTTCCTAATTTACTATAGGTTAAAATTAGGTGGCGACTCATAATAGGTTCCAGTGAGCTAGCTTAGGTTTTAATAATTATTTTTATACGACATAGTTATTAATCTTAGGTTATAAGTGGACCTAAAACCCGGTTAGATCCTAATCAGCTTTAATCAACATAGGAAGTTGATTGTAGCACTCTCCTCTGATTACTCGGAGGGAGGCGGTGTCTCCTTCTTCTCAAAGTTGAGGATGTGATCATCCTTATTGTATTGATGAACACGGGAGAGGGAGACAACTTGGTGGTTGACTTCAGAGGGAGGAAACTCCATGTGGTCAAAGTAGAAACTCTCTTCTAACGAGTTGTCTTCATATTCAAGCTAGTGGTTGTTTGGCAATGGAGTTTCTGATTCACTCAAGGGAGGAGAGAGAGGGCAACTTAAGTCTTCAGAAGGTTGCTCCACCTCTTGAATTGTCTCGCTCTCAAGTTGTTGCACAATTTTATCTAGCCGAGCTTGAACGTTCATGTTGATGGTGCTTTGCTCAGCTAACATTGACTCTGCTGCTTGGTTGGCAAACTTAACGGAGGTGGTGAAATCCTCCATGAGAGCCTCCAATCTAGACATTGCAACCGGACATTGAGAACGCTCATGGTCTCCTCCACCTTCTTGGCATACAATCCAAGGGTTGGCGACTTATGTAAACTCATGATAGTCCTCCAATCCGGTTGGTCTACTCCGATCTAGTTGGTATCTTGAGATAAAATCTGTCATCATATCCTCCAACCTAGAGCTTCCAACCTGACATTGGGAGCTGTCATGGTTTCCTCCGCATCTTTTTGACACACAAACTATTGATTGTACGTAGTTTTCTTGGCCATAAGAGTAGTCATTTCAACCACCAGCTGTATCATAATAACCATCCATCAACTTAAAGTTCCTACAAAGAAAAGAAAAAATTTATACACAAATGGGAAATAAGGAAATGAAATATATGCACGAAAACATAAAAGATAATTAACTAGATAGTTGGACCGAAGTCCCCGGCAACGGCCCAAAAACTTGTTGAACAAAATAGTGATTATGTTATCTTGCTAACTATGGGCAGTGAACCCAATAATTGTAGTACAACAAGGTCGTATCCACATGGACTTCATAAATATCTAGTTAATTATAAGCTTAGTAAATGTGCAAAAAAATAAATAAAAGTGCATAAACTTAAATTGGGGTTTTTGGGTTTTTGGTTTGATATTAGAAAGCAAAGAAAACAACAAGACTAAACTAACTAAACTAGGATAGATGTATACCTTAGGATAGTGGGAATCTCCTAAATCACCCAAATATGCTCTTATTTCTACCTCACTAAGTTGTCTAATGGGACTAGTGTAATGACTTTCCAAATCATGGAAGAGTCAAATCTTACTTAACTACTTTAAACTCTGTAATCAAGTAGAGTTTAAATCACTAAGTAGCATTAATTACAAGTCCATAATAAAAGCCCCAAATTTCACTAACTAATCAAGATAACACAACCTAGGGTTTCTCTCTCTCTCTTTGGTCACAATCTTCAACTCAAATTCATATGTTGTTGGAGACCTCCATAAATACCATAAATGATCAAGTTATAGCATTACATAAACAAGAGAGAGAAAAGAACTACAAAAGATGAGTTAGGTTTACAAAAGCAATTTGGGGATTTGGGGGAGAAACCCCATCCCAAGGTATACAAGAGTTCAAACAACCATTAGCGAGCAAAGGAAGGAGAGATAGAGAGAGAAATGGCCATTAATGGAGCTTGGAAGCTTCAATGGAGGTGGGTCTTTCTCCTTTCCTTCTTCTCTTCTTCTTCCGCTTTTCCCCTCTTTTTCTTCCTTTGGCGTCGCCCTTGTCTGGGTTCGAACTCCCCTCTCTCTCCTTTTTTTCTACTTTTAAAAACACGGATCAAGGCAAAATTTCGACCCGACCGACCCACCTAGGGTTGGTCCAGTCCAGAAGCAATTTCGGCCCCTGAAACGGGCGTTTTTAAGTCCGATCGACCCAACTTGGGTTGGTCCCTGGGTCGGTCCAGTCCAGAAGCAATTTCGGCCCCTGGAACGAGCGTTTTCGGCCTCCGGAACTTCTGACTTATCCACTGTTGGTTGGTCCTAGGGTCGGTCGAGTGGGCAGGCTAATCTTTAACACGCTGTATCTTCTTCGTTTTAGCTCTTAGTTTGGATCCGTTTGCACCCACGCGTTTGTCTTTTTGTCTACTTTAATTCTAGCTACGTTGTTCCTCCTGTTTCAATAATAATTGTGTAAAACACCAATAAAACATAAAAAGTAGAGGAAAACTAGCTAGAGTGGAGAAATTAGCATGAAAAGTCTTGATAAAACATATGAAATACACCTCTAAAACATGCTCATTTGGACACTCATCACTGACCAACTCATAAAACTAAGTGAGAACTTAAATGTCAAAGGCTATAAATACTTAAAGGTAATAATATTAAATAGAGTAAATTACTTGGAACCCCCTTGAGGAATTTAATCCCCTTGTGTTTATCATAATTATTGGTAACTCCTTTGAGGTTACGGTATCTATGACTATGAGCCCCCAAACCATAACTCTATTATCAAGACGTTAACTATGTGCTGATCTGTCATCATAATCACATTAATAATGACACACTGGACAAAAAACACTACTTAATCAGCATTGTTATTTTCCTAAAAGCATCAACCCTACCTCGAAAATACATCTGAAGTGGGATGAGGGAGAGTTAGACAATGTGGATTAAGCAGCTTTGTTGTCTAGCCTTACATTATTAATGTGATTAAGCTGACAGGTCTACACGTAGTTTACTTCCTGATAACATAGTTATAGTTCGGGGGCTCGTAGTCAAAGATACCTTAATCTCAAGGTGGTTACCAATAATTATGATAAACACAAGAAGGTTAACTGTATCATGATACAACATGAATATATATATATAGTAACAATGTCTATATGAATATGAATATATAACATGTTAATTACTTAACATATTTAATGGATTAAATAATTAATCCCGAATTGTTTAATAACCCGAGTAATGATGATTGATTAATCACGGGGTAAATGTTAGGGAATTAGTGGTTATTAGAACAACCTATTTGGTTTGAATTATAGTGGATTGATACTTAGTGTATCTATATATATTCCAAAGCTAAGTATATAGAGGACACACTCAAGATATGACGTCTACTCTTCTCACCGTCGGTGTATGGTATGTTATTGTATGGTCCGATTGCTCCTGAGGATTTCCTTGGGTTCGGACATATATGTTTGGATGTTTTGCTAAGAGCGATATGTGTGATTATATATCTGTTATGCTTATGTGATTTAAATGTCGACTATCTCGCGTTTATTAATTGTGCGTGAACGTCTATCGGACTAACATAATGTCTAAAGTAAACTCGAATCGAGTTACGATTACCAACTAAAGGAATATTGTTCACATATTATTAATGAGATACATCACTTTATCCTTAAGCATCCTAAGGAATTAACTTAGGTGGAGGACCGGTATTACCGTCCTCATGAGCATATATATTTGAACATGATAATGACCTATATGACTTCTAGGTAATGTATAAGACCTAAAGACAACTATATGGAAGTATATTCATTATAACCTACGAATAGATCTTAGGTAAGAGGATTAAGCTAACTTAATAACATGGTGGAAAGGAATGGTTATAAGGGAAATCCAAGGAAAGTGACTAACTACCTGTGTAACACCCCTACTGCTAATCCCGTCATTAACACATAATCGCCTCATTAATCAATACAATCACAGCGGGTAATCTCATTGTGGGTGTAGGTTTTGAACCCTTAAGTATTGAGCTTAAGCTTTCAAGATTTGATTTTGCAATTAAAATTATTAAACTGAAATTATAAAATTAAAGCTTAATAATTATAAATGGCCCACACAAACCTAAATAGAGTCACCACCTAAGTTTTAACCTTTTAAACTTGGAAAGGAAATATTGTTATGACTTTAGAGCTATGGGTTCGGGGGCTTGATATGAAATTTCTAAAGGGTTCAAATTCTTTCATTACCCTATAAAATTTCTTTTCCCTTACTATTATAACTTTAGGCTAAATGTTTTGTGAAATTATCCTTTTTTAAAATTTGTTAGTATTTGTCGACGCCAAGGATTTATTGCAATTACCTAAAAACAAATGGACTTATGCTATATATACACAAGAAGAACTTTGTTGTACCGTAACCACCAAAACTCATTATTCTAATTAGTCAAATTCAACTAAATCCAATAATTAATTAGTCTAACTCCAATTGACACCAGCCCTCGTGACCTCATAATACTAAACAACCACAAAAAAGAATAAACAAAAAAAAAAAAGAAATTAAGTACGGACATAATTTAAGACTCATTCTACATTATTCCCCTTTTTTACGTAGCATGGCTTTAGCATACATAAAATGATAATGAGAAGAAAAAAAAACAAATTCATATTTCCTTCGCATCTCTCTGCATATGGAAAAGAAGAACAAAAATTGAAAACATGCGGAATAAAGAGGAAAAAAAACGTACCTGTCATCTTCCTCTCCGAATGCTAATTTCCTTCCCACGGTCCCCTATAGCACACCAGCAGAAGCAAATGGAAACGCGGGCATTGACGTTTCAAATCCGATGAGTGGGCTGGTGATGCACTCACCGGCGCCTATCCATTCCAATGACAGAATATAGGATCAACCGACGCCATTTTTTGTGATGGGCTGGTTCGATCAACTCCACCCCAACTCATTTACAAGGAAGGAGTCTGCCTCCTTTGTTGAGCCCGTACATGATCACTACTTCTTATCTCGTAGCAACTAATGTGTGTAACAGCGATATGGTGCGGTGCTCTGCTTAATCCAAAAGCCACTTTTTTGATGAAGATGATGACGGACACGACAACAATGGTAGGACAATGGTGTTTACTGATAACAAACGACAGGGTTGCAAGCTTATAATTGGCTCTGAGGAAACGTCAACATGGCTCTTGTGGGGCTTGAAGCAGTCCATACGAGGTTCATGATGAGCCCAGATGATTTACTGTTGACGAAGGCAGCCATGGTGGTGTTCAATAGTTCATGTCGTGATCACCTTGTACGTTTTGTGCGTTAGAATCACCACACGCTGGTGCCGCTGGTTGCTACTCTGGTTGAATTCAACGCCTCCAGTGGTACAACAAAGTCGATTGCTGTGAGGTAGAGGAATGGTGATGGTCTGGTGTCTTCGAGCAAGGCGATGATGAGGGTACCGCTTACTGGCACAATGATGAAAAGGCTTCTGATTTGGATGAAGAAGGTGGGAGAAAAATGCTATTGAGGTTAAAGAACGATGAAGGCTCGGTGTATCAATATTTGTGTGTGAGAGGCGTCTCCCCCCTCCATGAGAAATTAGTCCTTTTATATAGAAAGAATATGAGATTAGCAAGGATCAAAACAAACCTATAAACTAGTAGTGAGTTAGCGATTAATAAGGTAAATAAATTCAAATGAACAAAACAATAATAAAAAAAAGAGCTCAAATTTTAACGATTAAATTTTTGTTTTGAATTTTGAAAATGAACAAACAAGTCAAGAGAAGAATATGGATGAAAATATATAAAAGATGAAAACTACCAAAATGGATGGGATTCGTAACATTTCAAAACACATTTTTTTGTTAAGAAAATAAACAAATAGAAAGGATTTTTTTTTTTCTTTTTTTTGAATTTTGAAAATAAACATGAACAGAATTAAAGAGATAAGAATGAACAAACAATCTTGGAAAAAAAAAGACGATAACTAAGGGAATTAATATGACTTAAAATTATTATTTTGGTTTTTTTTTCGGAAATCTCGTTTCAAGTTTTTTTTTGGATTTTTTTAAAAAGAAAATAAACTACCCATAAAAATAGGAAAGAAACCTTTTTGTTTTTGTTTTACTTTGCAAATAAAATCTGATTTTAAAAATTATAAAAACGAAAAGAGAAATATGAGAGAATTAAATAGAAAACAAAAACTACAAAAAAAATGTTTGTCCTTTTCCTCGAACTATTAACGTCTCGCATCTTCTTTATGAGCCTCTCCTCTACCACTATGCCAATATGATGTTTTATCAAATATACCACCTATCTTAGTTTTCAAAGTATCACCGATCATATGAACCTTACCCCCTCAAAGCCCTAGAAATACCCCTTTTCGCTCAAATGAGGGTAAAGATTATGGGGATAACACTCATACAACCGGCGGGTGAAACAATGTCGTTAGCCACCCACGTGGCTAGCAAGGCCTAACTCAATACAGCATCGGTCTGATGGACCGGAATAACCGAGTACTTTAAACAAATACAATCCATTCCATTTCTAACCGAGTCACATAATACAATTCTCATTTCATTTCTCAACTATACCGAGTCTAATACATAACGGATGCCGATAACACTTTTGGTCTTACTCCTCATTCAAATACAAAGGTAAATTAAAATCTAACTTTCTATGCTTAACCACCATCCCCGTCCTACTCTTGAACGGTAACATCATCGGTGTACCTGAAAAAGAATGGGTGGCCCCAAAGGGCACTAGTAAAACTAAGATTTTTTGTTACAAAGGTTCCGATAACGACTTAAATTCGTTACCATAATTGTTATTAGTGACAAGTTTTTCGTTACCAAAGATAGTACTAAAGATTAAAAAAAATTAAGACTATAGTAACGATATAAATGTTACAAAATCATATTTTTAGTAACGATAGTAGCGAATAAAAGTCGTTACGATAAATAAATTTATCTTTGGTTACGTCATCTCGTGTAACGATATGTAACGGCAAAAGTCGTTACAATAAATTAGATTAGTAACGATTTTAAGTTTTGGTAACGATTTTTTGTTGTTACCAAACAACTATATTCTACTAGTGGGGGCTCTGCACCTATGTTGGTATGGAAGTCGTGCAACCCGCTACTACCAGGCCACACTCAATTAATTATCATCTTAACATGCGGTTGATTTTATTTAAATCAAAACATGAAGCACAATAAACATATAACATGCTAGCATTCATACAAGTATTCAAACTAAGAATACCATCACAAACTCACATATTAAGCTAGTTAGTTTACATTTTCTTACTCTTTAGGCTTTGATGGTTTCTACCTCACTAACGCCTCATTCTTATTATTCATTACGTTATCCGTTCTCTTCGAATACCTTACTTGTTCTCTTAGTTCTTTAGACACTACGGGTCTCATACTTATTTCTCAAATGTTCATCTCTTAAATAATTCTTAAGCCAAAACACATGGCCTCTGGGCAGAGTCATACACACGACTCACCACCGGGTTTTCAAGCCTAGTCTTACTTCCCCAGTTTCGAATCTACACTGGGTCTAGCATGGTGGGAAGGTTCTACTAGCTACTGGAACTACTCTCTTAGTTCCTTACTTACACAAATGTCCGTAACTCTTCCGGACTTCTCACATTCCCAAACACTCCTCTCTCGGAGTCATAACATATTTATGTATATTAGTCTAGGAACATCACTCTCAATGTCACCTAATGACTTAGGGAATTTTCTCAAGTTCTTGTATTCTAAGAATTAAGGGTTGTCCCAACAGTTTGAATACTATACGTTCTGGTTATTTTCTCATACCAGTCGGATCCTCATATAGGAGGTCGACTATCTCTTATAAGAGATTTGGTGGTCCCGTATATTTCTTTTTACTTCTCTCATGTGTTCATAACGTTGAACTTTCGTTGTTCTCCTAATGGAGGTTCTTTATGTCTTTCCACTATTGTCTTTCCACTAGTGAGTTCATGGGGTTGCATTATCGTTATTCTCTAATCGATAGTTCATGTGTGTTGTCCCACGTTTATGTTGTTTGCGGAATGACTCTTTCTACGAGTCACTAACCAATCATTACCCATGTACGGGTCGGTCTACAACATTAAGTTAGACCACGCATTCACACAAGGTTAGTTAGCACATACCACATGCATCAAGTTACATAGAAATGTAATAATCATTTTTCATGCATTGATCTTATTAGGTCGGCCCATAAGCAAATAACACACAAGCCGAGAGGACTCGGCAGGACACAAGTTGCAAGAAATCCATACCTGTCACCAAGGATTTACTCTAATGTGTCATCTCACGCTCCTCGGGTAACACTCGAATCTCTGATAACATTTCGAGTGTTTCTGTTAACATTAAGGTAATACGGTAGGTAAACAACTAATACTCCCGTTAACCCCATTGTCCCGTTATTCTTAACTTTGCTCAAGTGTTTTTAAGTTCTAACTTTCTCAATCACTTCTAGCACTTGTTTATACTTCTTAGGACCTTTACATGTCACCAAACAAGTCCTAATCATCATCTAATATCATTACCATTCAAATTCCCATCATTAGAAGCCTTTAAAACACTCACGGTGTATTTCTGGGGGTGGTCCGGGACTTGGTCTGGCCCCAAAGTCCCGGACCAATGCAAGAATTAACTTTCGGCTAAAATAACAGGGTGGTCCGGGACCTTGTACCTAGCTCAAGTCCCGGACCAAGTGTAGAATGGTACTCTCGGCTCAAATTTAAGTGTGGTCTGGGACTTTGTCCAAGGACAAAGTCCCGGACCCTGCTAAAAAGATGCTAAATGGGCATTTTTTTCAACCCCAATTCCAACCTTAATCCTCACCCAATCTTTTCCTAATCTTTCCACATGTTCCCAAACATGTTTAAACACCTTAAACACTCCTTAAACCTTCTTAAATCATTGCTCAACTCTTTTACTCATTTCTTGATCAATCACCTAAATTTTCATTCTCACATTTTGCACTTTGCACAATAATTCACCAAAACACTCTCATAACAGTTTGCACTTCTTCCAACCATCACCAATTCACTTGTTTACCATAACCATCCATTCCTAGCCATTTTCATTTCCAATACCCAAGTCCATCCTCCATTTCCAAGGTTATGCACACTACGTCTTTTTCTAGAAATTCAATGCACTACAACAACTCATTTGCTACATATTTTGCTCACTACTTAACTCACATCCAATGTATCTCTTAGGTGGTTAACTAACCAAATTGGTCCTTATCCAAAACTTAGTTAACCCTTGGTCATTCTTCACTCATGACATTTCTTAAAACTCCATATTTCTACCAAAATTTTGCCATGGTTCACCTACAATTCTAACATTCCCAAATGCATCATTTCATCCATTTCCTATTCCATTTACTAGCCACATCCACGAGGATCCTATCAGAACTCAAACTTCATTCAAAACTCATCAAGCACAATACAATGCAATAATCATTAAATGCATGGCTCCAAGGCCCTTAAATAACATAGCAATTCACAATTGCACTAAACATCATCACAATCCTCTCTCATGTCTATTTAACACATTTCTAGCACAATTCTTTTCGGTTCATTCTTTTCATTACGCATCCCATAATTCTAAAATCATTAAGGGCATACATTAAGGTAGATTATCTTACCCCAAGCTCATAAGTTCCTCTTTTACTCCTCTCTTGATTTTCGGTCAAGTTGGGCAATACACTTGCCAACCTCCAAATCAATACCCAAATGGGGAATTAGGCACTAAACAATACACCTATACTTATTAATCAAGATAGGATACAAGGGAATGTGCTTAAAGCACAAAGATGAAGAATTACCTTGAAACCCTAAAATGGGCTTTTGGTCATGAATCAAAGAGGAGCTCCCAACCACCATTTGAGGCTTGGAAAATGCTCAAACAAAGAAAGAAGAGTGCCCCATTAAGAGATGAAATCGGCCAAGACAAGAAGGAAAAATGAGTTTTTCTTGGATCTTTTTACCTTAAATGAAAGAGGAGGTGATCTAGCTCCATAAAATCCATTGTTCTCTTCAAATGGTGCTCTACCCGTGGAGATAAATTCACCCTTTTGAGATTTTGAAAAGAGAGGAAGATAGATCTTGATGAGAGGAGCAAGAATCTATGCTTGGTTTTTGATTTGGAGTTGTGTAGCACCTTGGGCAAGTGAAGAAAGCTTGAGAAGCCATGCATGGGGCTTCAAAATCGTTCCAGCAGTAGAGAGAGGAGGAGGAGGCGGCTGGAGGAACGTGAAATAGAAGAGAGAGAGGGAAAATCTGATGGGAGGGGATGAATGAGAGGAGAGAGAGGAAAAAGTGTTTTTGTCACTTTTTCCACTTTTTGCTTTTTGACTTCTTTTGACTAGCTTATTTATTTGAGAGGGAGAGTGTTGCACACTCATTAAAAACTGGCCCCTATTAATATTTAAGCTGGGGCGTCTTCGTCTTTTTGCAAGAAACGCTCGTTAATTTACCCGGTTTACACTATTCACTAACCGGGCCCGTTTTCCGGATTTTTCTTGTTTCTTTAATTTTAATGGTTATTAGGCTTCCATTAATGTTTAATTATAGTTATATGATAAACTTAAATTTTTACGGGTCCGTTTGACCACTTAAAGTCACGTTTCCGGGTTTTCTCGAAAAACATGCTTTAAAGCTTCATTAGCGATTTTAACCCACTATATGGATCCGTTTTCTTCGAGAATTGTTCCCACATGTTATTTAGGCATGATTAAGCCTTAGGAATCCATATAGGACCATAACCTAGGTCATATACCTCCTATGGTTGCGTAACACTCATTTTTACGTTTTATGCTTTTTAAGTGTTTTCTCTTCTCTTTTGGCTTTACTTTCTTCACCAATATTCTTTAGGCACTATTAGGCCCTTAAATATCATATTAGAATAATTTAATCACCATTTTTAAGTTCAGGGTATTTCAACCTGGTTACGCATAGTGATCACTAGTGAGGATTACCGAATAGAGTCCACTCAATATAGAAATTCGATGAGCCACATTTGATCGCTGGTCAGAGGGCACTGCTTTTAGTGCATGGCTATGGTCGTTATAGATGCCTTCTCAAAGTCAAAGTTGAAATATAGAGATCTTTGGATCATTGGTCGGAGGGCACTACTGTTGGTGCACGAACTACTGTCCAAATAAACAAGGAGTATGGAGTATATAAACGGGTTGTCTTAACACGACCTCAGTCAATATTTAATGAATAAAAAGGTTAAATGAATGAGTAAGCGCACACTAGTTACAAGTTAGTATGGGATGTCCATTACACTCGTCAATATGAATAACGAATGAAAGAGCCTTGAATGCCGAGTAAACAAGAACCGTTCGAAAGAGACAAACCTTGTGTGGTCATCACATGTACTTGTTATTGATTGCTTATATGCACGAATTATAATTGAAATTGTGTGTGTTGTATTTAGTGAATTGTTTGATGTTTATTACCGAATTTATGGCTTACTATATACTGCTAAAAAGGAATAGCATATTAACGTAAGGAGTTTAAGAGTTTATGAAGACTACACATTACCATATTAAGCAGTTGTGCTGAGCCTTTATGGCAAACATATTATAGGTGTTTGACCAAGACGGCAGCCGGAGCACGGGTTATATTTTGGGGTAGTTAGTAGTACCTGTTATTATCACACTTTTGGAACCCGTTTTGGATTGTATTACGGTTGTATGTATTTTGGATACTAGACTGCTCACTTATCTCGAACTTGGTATTGTATATATGAATATCTATCTCTCGTCATCATAACGTGTTAATTATTAATTTTTTTGGATGCTTCATTACTCACATGGGTGAGTAGTGGCGGTAGCACCCAATGTTAAAACGATTGTCGTTATTTTCCACTGTGAACGTTTGTTTAATTATTGTTGTGACGATAATTAGTACGGTATTACGAGTAGGGGTGCTACAGATTGCCCCTCGTGAAATAGACTTTGTAATGATGATGAAAAAACTATTGATTCTTGAGTGAGACCCAAAATTTTACCCGGCTTTGGAAATTCTATTCCCTATCTTGAGGGGTTTCTGAAAGTCCCTTGACTGTGCTGAGCTATTCTGAGGCGCTGAATACCTGAAAAAAGAATCCGAAGTTGTTGGGTTATTCAAAGGCGCTAACTACCTGAAACGAAAAAGTGAGTTGGTGTTTTTAGGCACTTCTAGGGGCCTAGACCTATCCCGATTGAGATGAAATTCAGTTTAGGTGCTTCTGGGGACCGAAACCTGTTCCACAATGAAAAATGCTCGAATGCATCTGGGGACCGAAACTCGTTCCAAAAGGAAAAATGCTTCGATGCATCTGGGGACTGAAACCCGTTCTAAAATATGAAAAATGTTTGTGAGGATGCCAAAAGTGGCAGTGATTAAGAGCTTATGTGTTGCTGTAAAATGATGAGTATGCTCTTGAATACCGAGCTTATGAATATACCGAGTTAGGAAATCTAGCTATAGTTATTGAAGTGAGAAGTTACGGAAAGGTTAACCACTAACTAGGTGTGGAGATACCTTATTGTCGAGAAGGCGTTACAACCGTTGGAACCGATAAGTGTGCAAGCATAATGCTAATGAATGTCCATGTGAATATAGATGTCAGGTCGACCAAGAGGTAGAGGCCGCGGGAGCGGTGTTGGTGCTACGGGAGACCAGGGCGAGAACACTACGGCACAGGTTATGGCTGAGGCAGTAGCAGCCGCCGTAGCCCAGATGGTTCCCCAATTAGTGGCTGCGATGCATCAGCAGCAGCAGCAGCAACAAGGCGGTGCGGACCAACAAGGGCCACAACCGCAACCACAACCGCGCGAGACCAACTGGGTCAAAGCGTTGGCAGATCTGAGACCACCGTCATTTCATGGGGAGACCGACCCTAGTAAGCTGGAGGTGTATATCTCCGGACTGGAGACCGCTTTCGAGACCTTGGATGTGTCTGCTGGTGCCAAGGTTCGACTTACCGCTTACTATTTGAAGGGTTCAGCACAGAGTTAGTGGAAGCTGGTACGGGAGGGCAGAGTGGCTGACCCTACCTTTGAGTGGAGGGACTACACGGCTCTGCTGTGAGCTAAGTACTACCCGATACATGTGCAGGAGGCCAAGCGCCTTGAGCCGGATAGCTTGAGACAAAGGGATAAGATGATGGTAGATGAGTACTACATCGCCTTCGTCAACCTTATCCACCTGCTACCAGATCTAGGTTACTCAGACCGGATACTGGTAAACCGTTTTTACAACGGACTCAGCTACCGCCTACGCTACGGAATGGGGCCAACCGGATATACTACTTTGCAGGTAATGGGACTACAGTATGATGTGAATAAGTACGTATAATGTGAGAATGTAATTGTGAGTTTGGTTTGCGGGGCATAACTAACACCCTAAATAATAGGAGTGCTATCATGCCGCTGCTAAGGTAGAGATCACCGTCCGTCTGAGGGACGAGGAAAATGCGCACAAGCGCAAGGCCACGAGCGAGGGCCAAAGCACGCAAGGGTACGGGGGAGGAAAGAAGAAGAAGCATTACCCCTAGTCCCAGAAAGGTCAGCAACAGGGAGGCAAAGGCCAAGCCTAGACCACCACTGCGGAGGAGCCGTTGCAGCTCACCTGCATATGCGGCTAAGCCCCTACGCTCTCAACCATTCAAGGGTAACCAATTAGTTCTGAATACTGAATTTAAGTGTGTGATGTTATTATATGAAGTGTGTACTGAATGTGTGATGTGTTAGCAGCTAACGCGAGTTCTGGATCCGATCACCACTACTACTGCAAGTGGTGTAACGGAGACCACCCCGGCAAGGACTGCACGGGAAACGATGTGCAGTGCCGATTCTGCAAGAAGATGGGGCATCATGACTACGAGTGCTTCCAGAACCCGAATGGCAGAAACTACAAGCCTAAGGGGCATTGGAAGGGTAAGGCCACCGCGATCACCGATGGCCCGAAGACGGCTAACCAACCACCCACAGATCAGAGGAACACTGATTCCCAGAAGGGGAAAGGGCTAGGATCCGGCAAAGCCGCCCTGAATGTGGTGGACCGGTCTGAGGCACCAGGACCCTCTTCTAGACCAGGTACCCCCTAAACCGTTAAGTCAAATAAGTGATTGCATACCACATTTCATGCAAGTGTGTTAGTGAGTCTAAATGTACAACCACATAAGTAAAGAGTTAAAGTATAGTGCGAAAGTCACCTAAATTAGGTAATTTGAAAACTTAGGAACCTTCAATATTTGCTATCCAATCCCACCCACACCGAACCCCGAAGAAACCACCATCAGCATCACCGAATTCCCTATGGAGCAATGTCAGGTTATCCAGCCAGGTATGATACTTTTAAGTGGATACCTGACACCCAAAGCACAAATCCACATCATCCGACAATGCGACGAGCTGGGAGCAGCACCTGGAGGTTTCTACACACCAGAGTACCCGAGCGGGTCAAAGATGAGGTTGAAGATGATGTGCATGGGTAAGGACGGGAATCCTTACACCAAGACATATCAAGGCGTGTAAGCTGAAAACGGAGCAACAGTACCAAGGATACCTGAGGAGTTCCTTGCAGTCGTTAACCACGTTGTGGGAATTACTCAGCAAGTTGAATTGGATCCAATACCAAGTGTTAAAGCAGATTTGTGTATTGTGAATTTCTACCAGAAAGGTGGACGGTTAGGGTTACACCAAGATAAGAACGAAACACCTGAGTCTCTAAGTAAGGGAGTACCCGTGGTGTCTTGGTCCACTGGTGATACCGCAGTGTTTGTGTACGGCGAGCAAAAGCATGCTGATCTCGCAAAGAAGTTAGTTTTGAAATCGGGAGATGTATTAATCATGGGTGGGCAGTCAAGGATGCTATATCACGGTATCAAGAAGATCAAACTGAATATCACACCTTCGACAGTGATCAATGCCACACACATGAAACCCGGACGTTTGAATTTGACTTTCAGGCAGTTTTTAGGCCTTGTGTAATCATGTAATGTGTTATGATAGTTGTATAGTAAGGATGCTACATATAGCTAAGCCTAGATGTAAACCAACTTATGATGTGAAAGATGTGTTAATGAATAAAGTGGAGATATTTTGAAGTATGTCAACCGTGTTGTTACTGTATACTTATGAAGTTTGCCAATAAATTAGGCTGTACACTTGGAACGAGAGGTATACTGAGTGTCTGCAATGAGGTAGAAGCCGACAAGAGCGGCACAATCCTCACCGGTACCTTTCCAGTCAATGGCGTGGACGCATCGATCTTGTTCAACTCCGGAGCCTCACATATATTTATCTCGCTATCTTTTGCAAAGAGGCTGGGGTTAGACGGTGAAGAGATGCCTGAATTCCTAGTCACTCTCCCGTCGAAAGAGCGGATCAAGTGTACCCGCTACCACCGAGATGCTATTGTACGAATCAGAGATGAAGAGTTTCTGATCGACATGATAGAGTTCGAGGGACTTGGATTTGATGTGATTGTCGGGATGAACTAGTTGGAGCGGTACAAGGGCAGAATCCTATGTGCCGAGCACCATCTGCTTCTTCGTAGTTCGTCTGGGGTTACTATATCATACCGCTAGAGGCCCAGGGAGCCTTCGACTCAGATCATCACCGCCATGGCCATGTATCGTGAACTACGACGAGGGAATAATGTGTACCTCTGCTATGTTCAGGACATAGAGAGAGACCCAGAGTTTAGCCCAGATGTGCCGGTAGTGTCGGAGTTTCCTGATGTATTTCCTAAGGAACTGCCGGGCATGCCACCAGCACAGGCAGTGGAGTTTGAGATTGATTTGGTTCCGGGCACCGGACTAATTGCGAAGACGCCCTATCGTATGGCTCCAGCAAAGACGGCAGAGCTCAAAGAGCAGCTGAGAGACCTAAGACAATGGATTCATCCGCCCGAGAGTTTCACCATGGGGAGTGCCGGTCCTCTTCGTGAAGAGAAAGGACGGTAGTCTCCGCCTCTGCATCGACTACATAGAGCTGAATGCAGTTACGGGGAAGAACCGTTATCCTTTACCACACATCGATGATTTATTTGATCAGTTGAAAGGAGCATCAGTATTCTCCAAGATAGATCTACGATCCGGTTACCATCAGATCGCTATCCGGGAAAGTTACATTGAGAAGACTGCATTCAGAACCAGATATGGTCATTATGAGTTTACGGTTATGCCGTTTGGTTTATCCAATGCACCAGCCAAGTTCATGGACTTAATGAACCGCTTGTTCCAAGATCAGTTGGACAAGTCAGTGGTAGTCTTCATCGACGATATACTTGTGTATTCAAAATCGAAGGGTGAACACGAAGGCCACCTGAGAAGTGTCTTGCAAACATTGAGAGAAAATCAGTTGTATGCTAAATTTTCTAAGTGTGAATTTTGGTTGAACCAAGTTTCCTTTCTTGGACATGTGATTTCTGAGGCCGGGATCGTTGTTGATCCGGCAAAGATAGATGCAGTGCGCACCTGGCCTAGGCTGAAGACAGTTACCGACATCCGGAGCTTCCTCGGTCTGGCAGGATATTACCGAAGATTTGTGAAGGACTTCTTCAGTGTCTCGAAGCCGATGACTTCCTTAATGAAGAAGGATGCTCCATTCGAGTGGACAGACGACTGTGAGAGTTCTTTTCAGATTCTCAAGGATGCCCTGACATCTGCACCAGTCTTGACTATACCAGACGGTCCAGATGGGTTTGAGGTCTATTGCGATGCATCAGGAAGAGGTATGGATTGTGTGTTGATGCAACACGGGAAGGTCGTAGCATATGCCTCACGACAGCTGAAGAAGCACGAAGAGAACTACCCTACCCACGATTTAGAACTGGGTGCCATTGTCTTCGCATTGAAGATATGGCGACATCATTTATGTGGGGTAAGCGTGACAATATATTCCGACCACAAGAGTTTAAAGTACTTGTTCACTCAGAAAGAGTTGAACATGAGGCAAAGAAGGTGGGTCAAGTTCTTAAACGACTACGACATCAAACTACAGTATAAAGAGGGTAAAGCAAATGTGGTAGCTGACGCACTGAGTCGCCGAGCACACTCTCTCCATTCGCTAGTATCTCATTCTAGCTTGGTTGAAGAGGTGCGGAGTGCTCAGATGACGGATCAGTATATGTTAGAGATCAGGCAGAAGCTTATTGATGGCACATTCGAGGGTTAGAAGTATGATTTCCGACTCCAAGATGATGATTTGATTAGGCTGAATGGCCGACTGTGCATTCCGAGGAGTAGCACTGAGCTGAAAGAGCGCATACTGAGTGAATCCCACTATTCTACGACTTCCATTCACCCCGGAGCTTCAAAGATGTACAAGGATATGAAACATCATTTTTGGTGGACATGCATGAAAAAGGATGTGAATGATTATGTGTTGAGGTGTCTCACTTGTCAGAAGGTCAAGTTTGAGCACCGACGGCCTGGTGGTATGGTATGGCCAATGCCAGTGCCGGAGTGGAAGTTTCATGACATTTCCATGGACTTCATAGTAGGGCTTCCACCTACAAGGGGAGGTCTGAATATGATTTGGTTGTTGTTGACCGACTGACCAAGGTGGCCCAATTCAATCCGATGAAGGACACCTGGAAAGTGGCAAAGCTAGCAGAGATCTTCGACCGAGAGATAGTACGACATCATGGGGTACCAAAGACTATCGAGTCTGATAGGGATACCAGATTCCTCTCGAGGTACTGGAGAACTACACGGGAAGCGCTTGGTACCGAGCTAAAGCTAAGTATAGCGTTTCACCCACAGACAGATGGTCAGAGTGAGTGCACCATCCAAACACTTGAGGATATGTTACGTGCATGTGCACTTGACTTTCAGAACAGCTGGATTGATAAGTTACATCTGATTGAGTTCAGCTACAACAACAGTTACCATGCTTCAATCAAGATGTCTCCCTTCCAGGCTTTGTACGGTAGACCATGCCGCATGCCATTATGCTGGGATGAGTCGAGTGAGACGGTCATTATAGGACCTAAGTACCTGGAACAAGTTCAAGCAGAAGTACGCCAGATCCGGGCTAACATGAAGGCAGCTCGGGATAGGCAGAAATCGTATGCCGATGTGCGCAGACGTGACCTGGAGTTCGCCGTGGGCGATCAGGTATTTCTTAGAGTATCCCCCATGAAGGGAGTGTTTCGTTTTGGCCAGAAAGGTAAATTGAGCCCAAAATATGTGGGGCCTTATGTTGTGACTATGCGGATAGGCCCGGTAGCTTACAGACTTGATCTACCTGCTGAGCTGGGCAAAGTACATGATGTATTTCATGTGTCTCAGTTGAAGAAATATATGTCTCATTTGTCTCATGTACTTCAGCCTGAAAGGCTAACGTTAGAGCCGACCATGCGATCAGTGGAGACTCCCGTATGGATTCTGGATACTAAGACTTGAGACACTCGCCGTAAGTCTGTAAGACTGGTGAAGGTCCTCTGGTCTAACCAGGACGTTGAGGAGGCCACTTGGGAGCTGGAAGATAAGGTGAAGGCGAAGTACCCGTCGTTGTTTACTTCTTAGTGTTTGTATGTATAGGGTACGGGGCGTACCCCTATTTTAAGGGGGGTAGTGCCGTTTCGGCTATGTGTGTACGACATGTATTGAAATACATTGTCTATGTTATGTGGTTATGTTGTTATGTACATGAAATACATTGTCTATGTTATGTTGTTATGCTACAGACCTTGGTGTCTGAATAATGTTATGTTACCTGGACCATGAGTCTGAGGGTGTTATGTAAAGTATGTTTATTATGGAAGTGTTGTTTTATAAGTAATCCCCGTGTTTTAATATTGAAGATATGTGGGAAGTATGAACTTTGGGGACAAAGTTCTTTTAAGGGGGGTAGATTGAAATACCCCAAACCTTTATATGTTGTTTAAATATTAAATCATGATATATTAAGGCTAAAAAGTGCCTTAGAAATGTTAGTAAACAATTTAAGCCATAGAAAACACAATTAAGTACCTTAAAGACAATATGGGCGAAAATGTGCTCTAAGCTTGGGATAACCTTGGTTAAGACTAAATAAGCTTACCAAGACATTATATATATGTTAATGAACATATTAAACCAATTACCAAAGAAAACCAAGCCTGGAAACAAGTTAAAACACAAAATGTGCTTTAAGGAGTCTTAAAGCACATTTTTTAAAAATTGTCTTGTAAATGGGTTTTGAATGGCTAAGTGTCCATCATTACTCTTTAATTAACATGTGTACTATTTAGTATCACATTAGGAAGTCTAAATCAATGGGAAATCAAAACTTTCACAATTATGTGCCTTGATTAGTGAATAGTGACCAAATAGTGCTAGTTTAAGACATTGGTCAACATAAGTCAATTGAATGGTCAAAAAAGACCATAAAACACCCCATTTGACTAAGGGGGTCGGTTTTCAAGGGTGACTCACCTCACTTAACTAATTGAATAAGGAAGAAAGCAAAAGTGAGTAAATTCACTATTTACTTTATGTTAAATATCTTAATAAGCTAGTTTCTTTTCATTCTCTTCTTTCCTTCTTCATTTCCCACCGTCTCCAACCTCTCTTCTTCCTTCTCCACCGGTTTAGCTACAGCACTCACACCATTCTCCATCTTCAATCTCTCATATCTCTTGACTCCATATACCAAATCAAATTCTAAGACCACCATCTTCTTAGTTTGATCAAGCTCTTCAACCCAGTCCTTTCAAATATTCAAGACCACCATTTCGGTGCCATGGGGATCCACCATTGAAGGAGCTTGAGCTTGTATTTTTATGCCTTGTTGTTCTCCTTTGCTTCAAGGTAAGGAAACTTAAAGAAAAACTTCATTTCCTCTTGTTTTTATATGTGACCGAAAATCACCTCTTCATGGTGTTTTCTTTTGAATTTCTATAGCTTCATTCCAATCTTCAAAGGACTAGGTGGAGTCCACTCTTGCTACTTACTCAAACTCTCTTCCATTTCCAAGGTAAAATAATTATCTTGATGTTTTAAGACAATATATAACTTAGGGTTTATAATGAGTTTAAGCATGAAGCTTGAATTCTCATTGTCTTTACTTGTGTATTGGTTGGAACATTGACAAGTAATCAAGCTCTCATGCCGATTTCCAAGCAAGAAAGAACAAGAGTATCCAAGTAAAAATCTTGGAGAAAAGAGGTAAATGTGCTAACCTAATGTAGTTTAATGTCTTAGGAGAAATGAGCTTATATTGCTTATTAAAACTACCTAAGGAGCCAATGGTAAATGAGCTAGTAAATTATCCTCAAGGAGATTATTAAAGGACATATATGATGTTGAGTGTAATTGCAGGTCAAAGGCAATATATATATGTGGAAATTCAGTGTTTAAGGTTTATGCAATTTAAGGGCCTAAGAGCCATGTTATTTAAGGGTCTAAGTGCCATGCAATTTAAATTATGCACTATATTGTGATGTGGTGTAAATTGGGTGAAGTTTTGTGTGTAAGAATGTTCTTGAAGGATTTTAATGTTTTTGGATGTTTAATAGTGAAAACAATGTATTTTGGTGTAACAATGTGTTAGTGGAACCCATGTCAAAATTTGAATAATGTACAAGGAGTTCTAAGTGTTTTAAATGAGCTTTGGTTAACTAGGGAGTGTTAGGAATGATTAAGTACTCTAATGGAGAAAGAAAGCAAATTGAGGTGTTCTTGGGTGTTAAATGACTTAGGTGTCATATTGGAGGCTTTAGAAATCAAATGAGTGTTTTGGAATACACCAAAGTCACTTTGGGGTTGTGTTGAGACTTATGCAAACTTTGGTAAACAATGGGGAAATAATGTGTTGAAAGGAGGAGGTATGAACTTGTGGAGGAAATTCAGGGAGTGGCATAAAGGAGCTTTGGTTGGTGAGAAAAGATGCTTGGGAGATGATGTTATAGTGGTGAGAAAAGATTTTGGTATAGTGGTCATTGTAGGTATGAAACACCACTTAGAAACCTAGTAGGAAACATCACAAGTGTTAGCATTTTTACAAGAAATGTGGTAAGCTAAGTGGATTATGATGAATGATTTAAGGGATTTAGTGCATGGCTAAAGGTGTGTTTGAAGTGCCCAAATGAGGTTAGAACATACTAGGAGGTTGAGGAAAAGTTTGGAAAAGATTTGACAAGTTTTAGACATGTTTTGTTGTCGACCGACCTAGGGGACCGACCCTGGCTGGGTCGGTCGGTCTCTGTAAACCAGGCGTAAATGTTTCTGGAATCGACCGACCTAAGGGGTTGGGTCGGTCGGTGGGTCGGTCGGGCTAAAAACGAAGAACAAATAAGTTTCTGGAATGGACCGACCCAGAGGGCTTTGGGTCGGTCGGAATAGTGTTGGGTCGGTCGGGTAAGTTTTAAAAGACGGAAAAGTTTCTGGAATGGACCGACCCAGTGGACTTGGGTCAGACGTGGGTCGGTCGAAGTGGAATTTTCAAACCCGAGGGTTACTGGAATGGACCGACCCAGTTAGTTGGGTCGGTTGGTGGGTCGGTCGACCCAAAACTTATAAAAAAAAACAATCAAAGAGTGGCCTAAGTAGTTAACCCTAGGGGGTATAATGAAGGTAATCAAGGGTAAGTTTAAGCACTAAAACATGTCATATAATCATGTAAAATGCTTAGTAACCGGAAGTTAAATAAGTTAATTAACCGACATTATTAATTATGTTTAGGGACTACGTTTGGCGGGTCACGTTCGCATCAAGGACCAAGGTATGGTTTTCTTATAGTCTGTTGCCTACCGGTTTACACCGGCTTGTGTGTTGTTTGTTTTTCTGTGTGCTTATGACCTTGTAAGACTTAAGTCATGAAATGAGTTTACAGTTGTTAATATTATTGTGTTGGTAAGATGTGTCTCATCTCCCTTGTGTGTGTCTAACTAGACCTAAACACTTACTTGTGAATTCATTTATTAAGTTTCAATAATGGAACTTCTAACAAGTGCTGACTGGGGGGTGAGGAGTCCGGTTGTTTCGGCCACGCGTGTGAGTATGGGGGTCGATGTCATAACCGGTTCGATTCTCTCTGTATGTTATGGTTGTTTTCCTTTTTGGGTTCCAACCTCCCTTTAGCTTATCCAAGGCTATTCTACTGACTCACGTCGGGCCATAGGGGCATACTATGTTCGGTGTGCTTGGATTACTATATCCGACGCACCTTGGGGTTAAGTTATCCGTTCGATCTAACAGGACGGTAACGAGTTATGTAACGAGCTTAGCATGAGTTTGGTAACATTCTCTAGGCTCTCCAAGTGATCTAACTATGTTGGTTCGGTTCCTAAAGGGTATCGTTCTTGTTATGTTATGTGTGATGTTGTTGCTATGCAATATTCTTGCCATGCCATATATGTTGTGTGTTAAAAATCAATGCCATGTTATCATGACAAATAGTTGCGCGTATCCCGGTAGCCGATGGGCTGCGCGTTAACCATACCAGCCAAGGGTTACTGACCCCCTTTGGGGGCTCCATATTTATTTGCAGGATGAGGATCGAAGAAGTGGAATGGCTTTAGATCTTAGGTTCTGAAATACTTTTGGTAGGTTTTGGTATGTTGGGCCCGGGATGCGCCTATGCTCCCGTGGCGTTATATTTTGGTTCCGTTGTTGTTACAGTGGCGGTATATTGACAGTTACGGTGATGGATTGTAATTAAATACTCGGTATTGTTGATTATGTGTTTATGGTTATTAGTTCTATGCTCGGGAGTCTGATCATCAGACCGGTACAAATCGTATGTATTCTGCCTTGTTAGCCATGTGGGTAGTTAACAGCGTGTAGCACCAACCCGTTCAGTTATTGTTTAGTTGTTTGTTTCCGCTGTGATTTCGGTTATTTGTTAAGTACGTAGTAGGGGTGTTACACTAGATCTATCCCGATTGAGATGAAATTCAGTTTAGATACTTCTGGGGACCGAAACCTGTTCCACAATGAAAAATGCTCGAATGCATCTGGGGACCGAAACTCGTTCCAAAAGAAAAAATGCTTCGATGCATCTGGGGACTGAAACCCATTTTAAAATACGAAAAATGTTTGTGAGGATTGATGAGTGTCCAAATGAGCATGTTTTAGGCGTGTATTTCATATGTTTAATCGACACTTTTCATGCTCATTTCTCCACTCTAGCTTGTTTTCCTCTAGTTTTGTGTTTCATTGGTGTTTTGCACATTTGTTGTATAAATATGAGGAGTAACATAGCTAGGAGTAAAGTAGACGAAGAGAGGAACGCGTGGGCGCAAACGGATCCAAAATCGGAGTTAAAACGAAGAAGATACAGGGTTTTGAAGTTAGCCTGACTCCGATCGACCTTAGGACCGACCTTGCAAGGTCGGTCGGGTCCAAATTTTACCCAGATTTGCGTTTTTGCAAGCTACTGGAATTGACCGACCTTAGGACCGACCTTGTAAGGTCGGTCGAACTTAGAAACGCGCCCAAAAATTGCTACTGACTCCGACCGACCCTAGGACCAACCTTGCAAGGTCGGTCGGGTCGAAAATTAGCCCAGATCTGCGTTTAAAAACGGGGAATTTTGGGGAAAACTTCCCCATTCTTCATTCAGTCGAGTTCCGCCCCAAAAACAGAGAGGAAGGGCGATTCTAAAGGAGAAAAGAAGAGGAGAAGAGAAGAAGAAGAAGAGAAGAGAAGGGAGGAGAAGAGAAGAGAAGCTCACCTCCTTCCAAGCTCCATTAATTGCTACTTATATCCCTTGCTCTTTTATTTTCTCTCCTATGGCTGTGTAGAATCATTTGTAGCTAGGGATTGGGGATTTTGTCCCAAAATCCCTAAACTCCATTATAGATTCTTGAACTCATTTATGGTTTTATTTTAGTCTTTGAGCTTAATGAAGATGATTATTGAGTGTTTATGACTTCTAAACTTGTTGCTCATGATTTGGGGATTTGTTAAGGGTTTTGCTCAATTTGTCTTCTATGTGTTAAATTGGTTGGTTTGGCCTACCAATTAGTTTATCATTATTGTGGGATTCTATCAAAATGTTATTCAGAGATAGAAACCTAAACTGTTAGAGACTAAAACGGTGTACTCTGATTTCGATAATTTTGAGATTAGACTACATTGCAACCTTAGTGGAATTTGAGCTTAGTGCTATTGATTGACCTGGGGCTTACCTGAATGAGAAGTCTCGATTAAATTGGTTAGGATTAGTAGGCCTAGATTAGGTTGCTAATTAATTAAGTGTTCCCGTGGTTTAGCTATGAGTTCGAGGTTCGACAATCGGTAGTAAGGGGAGGACGGGTGCAAATATCCATCCCGGGCTACACCTATCCTAGATAGTTAGTTTAGTGTTTATTGCTTTTCTTTATTTCTCCAATTACAACCCAAAACCCCTAATTTACATTTATGCACTTTTGTATATATCCTCTTGCACATTTACTAAGCTTATAATTAGCTAGACAGTTACGAAGTCCCCGTGGATACGACCTTGTTGTACTATAATGATTGGGTTCACTGCCCATAGTTAGCAAGATAGTTTCACCACTATTTTGCACAACAAGTTTTTGGTGCCATTGCCGGGGACTTCGGTCCAACTATCTGGCTAATTATCTGTTTAGTTTTTGTGCAGATTTTCATTTCCTTTATTTGCCCATTTTGTGTATAAATTTTTGTTCCTTTTTTTTAGGTACTTAATTCTGATGGATGGTCACTACGATCAAGCAAGAGGTTGGTACGGTTACTCCTATGGCGCAGAGAACTACAATCAATGGGATGTATGTCAGAGGTGCGGAGAATATCACGAGAGCCCCCAATATCCAACAACAATGGCAGAATTGAGAGCTCTCTCAACTCATATGTCTACCGGAGGCTTGTGTGCCAAGAGTGTGGAGGAGACCACGAGAGCGCTCACTGTCCTGTGATCATAGTAGAGGTTGATTCACCCAGTTTTGAGGAGCTCATGTCAGATCTTATCTCTTCTTGCAAGCCTAACCCAACTATGCAAGATACTTTTATCATGAAGCAAGATACCTTCAACATGAAAATTCAAACTCAGCTCACTCAAATAATGCAACAACTTGAGAGTGAAGTAGTTCATGATGTGGAACAGCCTATTGAGGACTTGAGCTACTTTCCAATTCCTCCCCTGTGCGAATCTGAAAGCCCAGCACCAATTCACCCCCAGCTTGACTATGAAGACACTTCATCAGAAGAGAGTCTCCACTCTGACTTCAAGGAGCTTTCTCCCTCTGATGTAACGCCCCTATTAACCATAAATACAGCGGAAATAAAACTCTAAGGCGATTACAGACCATCGGGTTCCAAACACCCGACACCAAACCTCACCAATTACAACTTACAATCTACAAAAGCTACGGTCTGAACTCGAGAAAAACTTAACGCAAACATAATAGAAATTAAACACATTAACTCTCCACAAAACCTAGTCCCATCCCAAACGCTCATTCTCTTCGTGGCCACCTGTAAATCAATTCGTACCTGCAAGATGAAACCAAGCAGCCCACCCCGAAAAGGGGCGGGTCAGTTCCCTGGAATGGAACTGGTACAATTCTCCAAAAACAAACTTATAAAACATAACTCTTCAAAATAAACAGTAACTTGAAATTAAACTCTTGAAAGTAAAGCAGGGAAACAAGGCACTTTAAAATCACCAAGCCAAAGATAACAAGTTAAGGATAAAGATAAATGATAGAAACGGTAAAGTTAGTGAAACACAATCACATCATGTGTTAGTGAACATCCATTTCCTTAGTTAAACCCAATTCCCGTTTGGAGTAGAAAGACTCAGATAGTCACAAAGGACTAGGAATAATAAGATAGATCCAAGAACCAAGAACTCAAGAGTGGAATAATTAAACTGTGAGAGATGGCCCCCACCGCCAATCACGTCCTTTTAGGACAGGGGATATACAGCCCCTCACTGTTTATCACGTCCACTAAGGACATGGGATATACAGCCCCTCACTGTCTACCACGTCCACTAAGGACAGGGGATATACAGCCCCTCACTGTCTATCACGTCCACTAAGGACAGGGGATATACAGCCCCTCACTGTCTATCACGTCCCTTTCTAGGACAGGGGATATACAGCCCCTCACTGTTACCATTGAAGACGCGCGCACGTCGAAAGAAAGATTTCCAAGATCGACCTTTTCCAAAAATCCCGCTAGATCACCAACTACCCAGAGCAATACCAAAACACTCAGTCCTACAGAGTGCAGAAGCGTAAACCCTAAGCAGCCAATGTCTAACGGGCAACCAAGTAGAAGAAACCAATACCCAAGTGAGTTTCACATTCAAAGCTCAGTTAGTCACACAAGCTGAGTCAGTCACACAACCATTTTTTTTTAGAAGTTCCTCTTAAAGCCAGTTAGCGTTTTCTAAAACATTCCACAAGTCAATCAGCAAAAATAACGTAGTACGAGAAATCGTACAAAACATTCCATAGAGTCCAAAACACAACAAGCTGAGTACGAGAAATCGTACCTGGGTAACGCTGTAGCAGTTCTAGTCAACTTGCGCAAACAATCAA
Organism: Limonium bicolor; assembly: GCA_023374045.1. Taxonomy (NCBI): domain Eukaryota; kingdom Viridiplantae; phylum Streptophyta; class Magnoliopsida; order Caryophyllales; family Plumbaginaceae; genus Limonium; species Limonium bicolor. The sequence continues at coordinate 73,972,476 of CM041776.1, forward strand.
CAATACTCTGAAGAATATTAAAGGTAGTCTATCATCAATCACTTGTAGCCTAAGTTAAGCTTAAATAAATTCCTTACTCTTATTCCAAAGTCTCAATTGTCTTTTAAGCCCTCACTTATGTGTTACGTATAATTTTTGAGTTATCTGAGAACGTTGTATAGCCCAAGGTGGTAAGATCAAGGAATGTATTCGATTAACATTTGCTAATTGTCCACTCCTATCCACTTTATTCATACTTAACCACAATCCTCACAATCAAGACTTTTGAGACCTCTATATCATAAATGTATTTATGTTATTAATTAAATCTAAGAATTTCGATAATAATCTTAAGCCCAATACCTTTATTCTTAATTTAGAATAAACATTGTATTATGACCTATGGTGACTCATCTCAGAATACTATACTATTATCTCACAATGTAAAGATTATGTATTTAAACAATATCTACTAGACAACCCATTATGATTAAGTCTTTCCCTTAACTTAATTAAGAACTACATCTTGTTTATTGGAATCGTAATGTTGTAGATACAATTTATTATAACTTAATTGAGCCACTAAACTCAATTATCATATCCTTAGTTCAGAATGACTTCCTATTATAACCGTCTAATAATCTTGCCGTAAGATGTTGAATTACCTCTCATATTGAAACAACTATATTATAGTTAACTTAGACTTATCGAACTCTTACATTTAGTATTCACAAGGTACATTGTTTGCTTAATTATTACCTATATAATAAGGTGTTTAAATATAACATTTTATGTATCCTTACTTACCTTTAATCTCCTAAATATTTTATTTTTACACACATACACTCTATAGACTATGTATAATCCTTTTGTACTAAACTTCAATAAACTTAAGCCTTAAATACGTTTTAAATTATTTTACAAAGCCTAAGGTTTCAAAGGAATAACTTAATAAATTAATTCCCTTTATTGTATTTAGGATGGACAATATATCTACATAGGGTAGAATGTATCAAAGAATTAAATTCTGGTTCATAAGCGAAATTGTTAATTATTTCATAAGATAATCTATTATGAAAATTCTCATATTTTATATTCAAAATAACATTTCATAATTTCCCATTACCGTAAAGTATATCAATATAATATCGTATGTAACTTAGTTTTATCTAATAAAGGTTCAAAGGTTTTAAGTATCAAATTCCTATCTATAAACCCTCCTATAAATTCCCACCACTAAATACCTCACTTAACTGTAAACTCACATCCTGAATATTGGTAATAAATGTATTTTATATGGCTTATCTAATTCTAAGAAACTTAAGGATAATTATTTAGATAAATTCCCAAATCATCGTTTAATATAGATTATATCACAATCCTTTTTAATGATCCTATCTTAAAACATTAAGTTATATTTCACCACCATAAATTAAGAAATGATTAAATCTAGACTTACTAATCCACCTCACATTTAGATGTAAAAGTATTTTACTTATCTTATTATGGTTTATGTATTAAGAATATTTAGATGTAATCGTATTACATTGGTTTATCATTAATTATAGAATAAGATCTATTTGTGCAACATTTTATGTAATCTAATCACAATTTTTCCTAAGTATTAACTTATTAATTACTTAATCCCCAATTTTAGATTTACATTCTGATCATTGACAAATAATACTATACAAGTATTTTAATATGGTTTACATATAAACCTTGGAAATTCCAAGGTAACTCTTTAAGCCTAATTCATTACTATAATTTAATACCACCTCATAAAATATTCTTTTATTGGTATTATGTAGGGGTTTAGTTTAACTTATTAATTCCTTCGTATTATATTTCCTATAAGGTATTTAATTTTATTATGTTTATTGTGTATATATTTATATATACTAGGATTTGTACAAAACATTATTTATGTAGTTTTATTGTATTTAATTATTTATATTAACTTTTACACACACCTACATCCAAAATATGGTTAATAAAATAAAGTATTTTCCTTAGTTCCAATTAAGTATATTATCTACCATATTCTATAATTAATATAAATGTAGATTAATTTAGCTCCTTGATTTAACCTAAGTTACTATTTTATTTCTTTTACATATATGTGTAAATATATATATATATTCCTTAGTTTTAATTAAGAATATTAACTCCCATATAATATAATAAATAAAACGTAAAAATAATTATATTCCTTGATTTATATAAGTTCCCACTTAAATATGTATATATACATATATGTAAATAATTTCACTTCCATTAAAAACTAACACCTAAACATTTATAAACTTACTGTTATAAATTGTTAATTTAGTGTTCCATATTTTTCCCCAGCTTAAAAAAGTTTATTAACAAACCATACTTTAATTTTTGGTTACATTAAAAACCATATATTATAAGTTATTCTTATGAAAAACTCATAAACACAATTTTTAAAACCATTTATCATTGCCCAAAAATTCCCAAACTTAATATACAGTAACTATAACATTTTAGACATATTATAAAATTTTTATTTCATAAAAATATCTTTTTAATTTAGCCAAATAATTCCAGAAAACCCGTAACTCGTAAAAATCATAACTTATGTTTAAAAACTCCAAAGCCATAATAATTTACATCAAAATAAACTAGATTAAATATGGAACCTATGGTTAAAATTTCAAGTCAAAATACATTCGGGAAGATATTTAAATTAACCCAACAAGTTAAGACTATTTACTGGAATTTATTAAAACCCTTATAAACTAATTCTGGAATGTTTTAATCTCGGCCGTCCAATCTCTTAAAATGAGATCGGACGGACCCTGTTTTCCGAGTTCGTCAGCGAAGATACTATACAGACCGAGTACTAAATCTCAAATTCCTCCCGATCCACAGAACGAAATCGAGTGATTCTTGTTTCTATGGATTCGTATTCAAATTTCGGTTCTATTGGTATCAATTTCCCTAATTATAATGCAGAGTTCATCCAGTTTCGAATTCGATTCGAAGGTTAGGGTTTAGTTTCGGTACAGAGTTCAAATCGATTGCAATTCTTACAAATTCTCCTAATCTAATACGAAATTGACTAAATTAACACATGGGTTAGATCAGAAATACAACTACGAACAGCAACAACGGAGAAATTTGATCGGAGACTCACCGGATTGTGCGAATTGTGCGAATTACAATTCGGAAAACTGGGAAAAACTCGAACTTTAACCAGTTCGTGATGCCAACTTTGAGGATCTATAACTAGCAGTACCAAACGAGTTAGATTATGAGTAAGGGCTCATTGGAAAGAACAAATGTAGATCTACGTATTGGTAGCAAGAACTAAACCTAAATCGCACCATACAGAAAGATATTGAAGTCACAAAACACGAGTTTACCTCTCTGTTTCGGTATGATTTTATGTGCTGTTGAAACCGAAACTTTAGATCTCTATATCTCCCAACTGGTTACGAATCAGACTTGGGCATAAACACGAATATTATAGAGGGATTAGAGATCTTTACAACGAGCTAAAGAAATCGAATTTTGGTTGATTAACGAAGAAGTTATGATCGACGCAAGTTACCTGAGATCGAAGAGAAATCTGGAATTCTGGAAACAGTTTCACAAGGTGGCTACTTTGGCTCGATTTTTCGGTTGACTCAGAAGGAGTTAGGGTTTGTATGAGTAATGGTTGGAAAGAGGAATTGTAGGAGAAGAGAATGGTAAAGACGGCATGGAAAAATATTGAGAGATGTAAAAGTTATAGCCGTCTAAAGTTAGGGCAAAGTAAGAGAAATCGGTTACCGAAATTCAGGGAAGAAATCGGCTAAGTGTGGGCGACCCATTACAGAGTGACACGTGGCATCTCTTAAAATTTTGATTCAAAACTTCAATCTAGCATAACTTTGGCTAGGATGATCCGTTTTTGACGTTCTTTTTATCGATCTTCATGGTTTTTCATAACCTATTTATTGGTATAGGTTTCATGGCCTGGTTTGACCATTCTCAAAAAGTCAATTCTAGCAAGGCTTAATAAGCTTTAAGGTTTCTAGAATTTTATATTGACTTTTATGTTTCAAAACAACGTTCCAACACTTCCTAAAATCTTTATAATATAATTGGAGTGTTTAGAAATTTTCCCAAGATTTATTTACTTATAAATCTTATTATTAAATTTATAATACTATATAATAATATATAATAATTAGGGTTAAATAGGAGAAAACCCCTAAATAAATTTCACAATTCCATATAATAATTTAATATTCATAATTCCATATAATAATTTAATATTCATAATGTCATATAATAATTTAATATTCATAATTCCATATAATAATTTAATACTTAATAGTATTATTAAAGGTTTAATAAAAGAAATCCCCTAAATTATTTAAATTAATTTAGGGGTATTTCATCTGAAGTCAGCTACCAATATTTCCCCGCCTTCTCCGTGCTCCATCAAGATCACGAGGATGCTCAGATCCTTAACTTTGAGAAGGAGGAGACACTGTCTCCCTCTGACTCCTCAGAGGAGAGTACCACCACCGACTTCAAGGAGCCATCCCCCTCTGAAGTTGATGTCCACCTCGGCTCTTCCTATGAGCCTCACCCTGAGGTCGAGGATGTCTACATCCTTGAATTTGAGGAGGAGGAGCCCACTAACTTTGATCTTCATTTGAAGGATCAAGGCCCCCACCTGTGCACTAATGAAGTTGGGTGGAAGCTCAACGTACACCAGCTAAGTGTGGAGGCCACCTTCCCATTTGATCCGGGACCAAAGATTGAAGACAAAGTCCACCCCGGAGTTCACCCTGCACCGCTCACTGAAGATAAGGATGTTTACATCCTTGAATTTGAAGAGGAGGCTCCACCACAGTTTGATCCTCGTACCAAGGATCACCCACCTCAACACTTCCACCTGATGAACGATCGGTGGAGTTTACACTTTCACATCCTAAGTGTTGAGGCCACATTTCCTTTTGATCTGGGTCGTTCTTCATTACTAAATGATGCCCGCCCAACCCACCCGTTGAAGCTGACTTCAACGTTCATATTCGATCCCGGATGACTTCCCGGTGGTATGGTCTAGCCAAAGACCTTAAAGAAGGGCCGCTTACTGGGAGGCAACCCGGATTTCATTTCGTGTCTTGTCTTTTAAATTCTGTTAGTTTAGATTTTGTATTGTTTTCAATAATGGGCTATTTTGGCATTCTTTGGACTTGCCCTTTTACGCCTAATTGGTGGCGTTTGTGTTGTGAATATTTTGGAAACAGGTAAGCCCCTCTGAAAAAGGGATGGAATTAGGAACACTTACAAAGGAACCTCTGGCGAAATTTTCCAAGAGGACCTTCATCTCCAACGATTGAAGATAGCACCTCAACGACCCCTCCCACTAGCAATTGTGCGGGCACCCTATCTTCCATCTGCATCTTATCGGGGAGTACTCGTTTCACCCTTTAATATTTGCCCACAACGACTCCACTATTTTTATTTCCTGTTTTTGTTTTCGTTCTCCTTTGGTTTTGTTTTTGCTAACCCTTAACTCCAGTTGTAGTTTGGTTGTTCTAGTGTTTTATGCGGGTGCAACTTTCAGTCCACACAACAATCAAGCTACGCTACTTGAGGCTGAAGCTCAAGTGTGGGGGAGTTCTACAAACTGATAACAATAGCAATCTCAGGGGAGTACTAGTTCCTTTTAGTTTTCGTTCTCTCTTCTCTAATTTTGAATCTGTAAATCTGGGGATAGCTTCTGAGCTATACTGTTTGTTTGTGTCACGTGTGATTTTCCTTTTGTCTGCTTCCCGCAAAGGTCTTCTGGAACCTTCCCCGTGTTTGATTGGTGAACAATGGGGACATTGTTCAATTTAAGTGTGGGAGAGTGACCTTTTCGGTGAATTGTGTGCTTAAATGCTTAATACTTCATGCTTATCTTGCGATTCTCCAAAATAAAAAACTTGGACCCTTGTGTTGTGAGTTGTTCTCATTAAGAACAAATACTGTTATGAATTGTGGGATAAATGCTTAAATTTTTCATTTTGATTGCTTTTGAGGAGCATTTTACATGCGGTGTGGCCAAGTGATCTTGTATGGTTGGATTTTTATTGCTTTAGGGTTCCTTCTGTCTTCTTTCTTAGGGATTGCTAAGGGGTGCTTCTTTGTGAAAATCCATCAAGGGACTTGTGAGACGCCATTGTTAACCAACAATGAGAGTTGAGTGTTCTTAAATGCAAAGGCTTGATGCCAAAATTTTATCTTCTCATCTCTTATGCAAAAGTGAAACAAATGCATAAATCTATTTTTCCTTTTGTTTTCTTCTCAATGCCCATTCTTGAGAGAAGTTGGACATGGTAAAAGCTCTCCAAGTCACCTAATCTTTAGAACATTGAAGCACTTCGGTTCATACCCCGAAACTCTAAATTTTGTTTTGCCCTAAGCACACCCATGCCACCACTAAGAGATGGTTCACACTCCTCAAAGGTTTTAATCACTTTTTGCTTCTTCTTTTATCCTACAATTCATGTTAGTGTTTGTTAGTCTTGAGCATTCCTTACTTGCATGGGTGCTTGGTTTTGCTTGAGGACAAGCAAAAAGGTAAGTGTGGGGGTGTGATGAGTGTCCAAATGAGCATGTTTTAGGGGTGTATTTCATATGTTTAATCGACACTTTTCATGCTCATTTCTCCATTCTAGCTTGCTTTCCTCTAGTTTTGTGTTTCATTGGTGTTTTACATATTTATTGTATAAACATGAGGAGTAACATAGCTAGGAGTAAAGTAGACGAAGAGAGGAACGCGTGGGCGCAAATGGATCCAAAATCGGAGTTAAAACGAAGAAGATACAGCGTTTTGAAGTTAGCCTGACTCCGACAGACCTTCGGACCGACCTTGCAAGGTCGGTCGGGTCCAAATTTTGCCCAGATTTGCGTTTTTGCAAGCTACTGGAATCGGCTGACCTTAGGACCGACCTTGCAAGGTCGGTCGAACTTACAAACGCGCCCGGAAATTGCTACTGACTCCGACCGACCCTAGGACCGACCTTGCAAGGTCGGTCGGGTCGAAATTAGCCCAGATCTGTGTTTTAAAACGGGGAATTTTGGGGAAAACTTCCCCATTCTTCATTCAGTCGAGTTCCGCCCCAAAAACATAGAGGAAGGGCGATTCTAAAGGAGAAAAGAAGAGGAGAAGAGAAGAAGAAGAAGAAGAAGAAGAAGAAGAAGAAGAAGAAGAAGAAGAGAAGAGAAGGAGAGAAGAGAAAGAACTCACCTCCTTCCAAGCTCCATTAATGGCTACTTCTATCCCTTGCTCTTTTATTTTCTCTCCTATGGCTGTGTAGAATCATTTGTAGCTAGGGATTGGGGATTTTGTCCCAAAATCCCTAAACTCCATTGTAGATTCTTGAACTCATTTATGGTTTTATTTTAGTCTTTGAGCTTAATGAAGATGATTATTGAGTGTTTATGACTTCTAAACTTGTTGCTCATGATTTGGGGATTTGTTAAGGGTTTTGCTCAATTTGTCTTCTATGTGTTAAATTGGTTGGTTTGGCCTACCGATTAGTTTAACATTATTGTGGGATTCTATCAAAATGTTATTCAGAGATAGAAACCTAAACTGTTAGAGACTAAAACGGTGTACTCTGATTTCGATAATTTTGAGATTAGACTACATTGCAACCTTAGTGGAACTTGAGCTTAGTGCTATCGATTGACCTGGGGCTTAGCTGAATGAGAAGTCTCAATTAAATTGGTTAGGATTAGTAGGCCTAGAATAGGTTGCTAATTAATTAAGCGTTCCCGTGGTTTAGCTATGAGTTCGAGGTTCGACAATCGGTAGTAAGGGGAGGATGGGTGCAAATATCCATCCCGGGCTACACCTATCCTAGATAGTTAGTTTAGTGTTTATTGCTTTTCTTTATTTCTCCAATTACAACCCAAAAACCCAAAACCCCTAATTTACATTTATGCACTTTTGTATATATCCTCTTGCACATTTACTAAGCTTATAATTAACTAGACAGTTACGAAGTCCCTGTGGATACGACCTTGTTGTACTACAATGATTAGGTTCACTGCCCATAGTTAGCAAGATAGTTTCACCACTATTTTGCACAACAAGGATGCCAAAAGTGGCAGTGATTAAGAGCTTATGTGTTGCTGTAAAAAGATGAGTATGCTCTTGAAAATGATGAGTGGTGCACAGGGCTTATTACGAGCCTGGGAGTTTTAGTGGGGTTTAGGACATATTACGTGCATGGGGTAAAGGATGATGGCCAGAGCTTATGAAGGGCCTGGGGTGGAATGGTACTTAAGGGTAGGATTTGCTAGTGGTGAGTAGAGCTTATGACGAGCCTAAGGTTGAGATCCGCAACCGAGGTGGGTTCTGCAACTAGGGGTAATTCTGCTACTCGGGTGAGTTCTGGTACTTGGGTGAGTTCTGCTACTCGGGTGACTTCCGCTACTCGAAAGAATCTATATCTTTGGTTGAAAATCTGTGTCTTTGAAGAATCTGTATCTTCGGTTTTACCATAAGAAGGTTCATATTGAAAGATTCTATGATGCGGAGTAAGTTTAATATAAAAGTAGTATTGACTCGGTTTCAAAGAGGAACTAATTCAAAAGAGCAGACTTGGTGTCAAAATAGGACTGACTTAGTGACAAAAAGGTGTTGACTCTACTGTCAAAATAGATTGAATTGGCGTCAAAAAGTGAAGTGATTTATCTGTCAACAATGGACAAAACTATGACCATTTGTGTATTAAAAAACATCTTTCTCAAGAAAAACTAATGGAACTTTAATTTCCTAACATGGTTTTTTAGACTTGAACTTCACTCTTTTGAAATCAAGCATGTTTTCAGGATCTTGTCTTGGTGGTATATGTGGTGCTTAGGGCCGATGGATGGTGGTCAGGGCTTATGACAAGCCTGTGGTTTTGGAATTGGGATTTTGCAAGTATGGTTTGTGTGTGGTGTTTAGGGCTTATGACGAGCCTACGGTAGTGGGTGATGGCTAGGGCTTTGATAAGTCGGGAAATTGCCTAAGTTTACGAGGCTAGTTCATGCTTAATTATCTACTTTTTTTACTTTAAATTCCCTCCTTACTCTCTTATTTATGCTTTATTTTTATATTTGTTTCCTATGCTTGGTTTATTGATTTTTCAGGGTAAAACGCTCAAGAAAATGCTTAAACAAGAACTTGAGTCAACCAATGGAAGTCACACCGTGAGTCAAATGATGATTGTTGAAGAAACAAATAGCTAGATACAAGTGGTTCGGGTCTTGGTTGAAATACCCCAAGTTATGAGGAAGCCCTAAAGTCCCGGAAACGCTAGAAACCCTAATTCCTGGAAGTCCTAGAAGTCCCAGAAATGCTAGAAACCCTAGTCCCCGAAAGTCCCAGAAATCATGGAAATGGTCTTAAAAACCTTAGGAAGGCCATGGAAACTTAATAAAATCCTAGGAAACCCTACTAACCAGAGAAGGAATACCTTGGAAAATTCTAGGAGACCCGGTAAAACCCTAATAGCCGGAAATGCCTCTATAGCTGGTTTTACAGCTTCATAATCACTTTTCTCCCTAAGAAACACCTTAAGAAGCTTGTAAAGCACGATGTGGCTACCTAGTTGAGGTAAGCACGAGGTGGCGACCTAGTAGGTAGTAAGCACAAGGTGGCAACCTAGTTAACCTAAGCACGAGGTGTCGGGAAGCACGAGGTGTAACACCCCAATTTCCAGACCTATTTTTTTTCTTTTTATCTCAATTTCTCATTTTACACAGCAGAAGACTTAAGACACTACAACGGGGGTGCTACCGCCACACTCACTCATTAGTGAGTGCTAAGGCTAAGTACTACTATCTCTTCCAAAATAAGTTATACTTTTAAACCTTTATATATTCAGAATATAACCACAACTTATACAAACTTACATTAACACTATTAGCATATACAAAACTGTTTAACCCTAATACATAAGTACTTTATGGTAATAATTGCAACGCCCTCTAACTTCAATCTCTATTCCTCTTTAGCTCCACTCTCTCATGCAACTTCATGACTAGGGGAAAACACCATCCTTCCATGTACCTGTGGTCAGTCATACAATCACATAGAAAAGACCACAGGGCATAACGCCAAAATCAGCAACGCTGAGTAACTCCCATCACAACATATAAAATACATTTTACATGTAAAACTCCAAGATTACATAAACATAGTAACAAAGATAGTGGAACACTACAACCATGACAACAGGATAATAGCATAGCACAATCACAATAGGGTCAACACATAAAAACCACATATTAGCACCACCTGCTGCTTACCTTAGCATAAGGTGCATAAATGATCATCCAAAATATTATCAAGTATCACTCACCAAAATAATCAATATCAATCAGCAGGCAATATAGCCAATGTCAAGATCTACTGAGTATAACATTCAACACCATGATACAATTTACACATGTCCTCGGGCAATCGGTCTTTCGACATAGAGCACTAACACTCTCGACCCCTCGGATAATTCACCTCACCCCATGTCCTTAAGTGTGCACACCCTCTATGAATCATCAGTCCATAGAGTAGATCATGATGGCTTAGCTCCAATACATTGGTAGGAGCAATAATAAAAGACCCCAATACATTGGTAGGGACAGTCTCAGTAAACTCCAATACATTTGTAGGAGTAATATTTCATAAACACATTACCACTTGGCTTAGGCACCACCTTACCTTACACCTCACTTCCACATCCATAAACACAAGATAAATCAACACACTAAGTCAATATAATCAACATAGTAATCACTGGACAGAAATAGCATCACAACAATAAACATTATTATCCACGGTAAACGCCTGTACACTTAAGTACATCTCAACAGGAGCACCAAATTCATCAAGCCAAGTAATCATCTAGCTTCACATAACCAATATAAACCACAATGGTCTTTATGACACGAAAATCTATCCACACACAAGCACACCCTTCTTGGCCAAACATAACAATAATGATAAATAGTTATATTTTTACAGTCGATTTTCAAGGTAACTAATCAACAATCACTTTAACAAATGGTTAGCCACTTCACTGCCCCATCTATTACTTCAAAGTCAATAAAATACAAATTATAACATCATAAAAGGTGAGTACAACCAGCCGGAACATTCATTGAACAGAAACAATACAATATCAGTGTTCACAATTTACCACTGTATCAATTTATACACATTTGTACTTTTGAGGCAAATTCACTGAGTTTTCCTACATCAAATTGTCAATAAGCTTCATATGGTCATTATAAACCTCTTTGATTTGTAAAACACTAAAGATTCAACCCACACAAATATTACCACACTTGACTGTACAAAATGATAACATTGACATTTATAGTTGTACAATGATGTTTACAGTTTTACAACCGATTCCCTTAATAACTAGCCTAGGGATTTAACCATCCCTTTCCTACCTCCATGCACGTAATACACATTATTATATGCTAACTAATCATCAATTGAATTGCTGAACAGAACCAGCTCAATTCGAATAAATACATCATTTTACAACAAATACATTTTCCCCTTGTAAACTCATTATATACCTTGTATATTTAGGTTAATTCACCAAATTAACCTAACCTAGGTTCTCATCCAACTTCACTTAATTTCTATAAACTACTTAATTTCTATAAACTTAATGACCACTTAACACAATTAATTCAGCTTCTTACAAGTATTTCTTAGCCGGTACATTAGGATACCAATTTTGTACAAGTAAATAACATTCATGTTATGTTACTATTATATTAAGTTAAAATCAGTAACCAACTTACCTACTTAACCTGAACAACTAACAACATTAATTACATCCTTTAGTGAATAATTTAAGCTATAAAAACAGATAACTCACACAACACACTAGCACTAGTTATCGGTTGCACAAATAACCTTACAACACATTTTCTTCTTCCTCTAGTTGTCTTATATTTATCTAGCTTGTCATCTAATATCAACCGTTTAATATACCGAATAAAAAAAGGATTTTAGAACAACAAACTAGATAGAACTCAGCTCCATAATTCAACAACATCATAGCAGCAAATTGGTACACTAGAAACCGCACACCACAATAGGTAAAAGACTAGTTTTTGATATTTTGGTTGTACATGAGGGCTACCTGATTTATTCTAGCCATAATTTGCTAAATTCCTTGAGATAGCTACTGATTAATTACCCTTCTTCTTTCTTACAAATTTCTTTCAGCACTTATGTTAATCTCCTCCTTGTAGCTGGCTCAAGACAGCAGCACCTCCACCACTTATTGCTCTCGGTAATCCACCTCCCTTGCTACTGTAAAAAAAAATTGGTGACTTGCTACCAGCTTATTACTACTACTACTACTAGGTGACTTACGTAGCTGCTAAAATTATAACAGGAAGAACAGAGGAAGGAGCAACCGGCTACAACGGCAAAAAAAACGGAAGGGAGGAAGGTAAGAGTTTACGGTAATTTACAGCAACCTTTTCACTAGTTTACTGCTACTACTACTGGGTGTACGTGGATACAAATAGCAGGAAAGGAGCTCAAGATGGATGAAGGAAGAAACGGCAAACAGCAGCATGGAAAATAAGTTTTTAAAAGCTTGTTGTTAAAGGTAGTTACCTGATTTCTTCTAGCTTTTTCTTGCTAATTCTTTGAGTTTTATACAGCTAAATGATCCTCCTTCCTTCTCCCTGATTCACCCAGTTCTTGGACTTGAATTCCCTCTCCTAAAGCTGGCACCAACAGCAACACAGCAGCAGCAGAAATTTCAGCAACCTCCTCTCTTGGTAATTTTCCTCTTCTTCTTTATTGTTGATTTCCTTCTAGCTTTAATTCCTTTACAACTTGGGTCTTACGTGAGGGAAGATACTATGGGCAGGTTCGGATGTGGGGAGAATGATTTGACCGACATCAACTTAAAGAAATGAGGAGATGACTCTCCACTCTCGGCAAGGTAGAAACAAACAGCAGCAGCTCTCGGTTGCACTTTTCTCTTGCTGCTAATTATCTTGTCCTAATTCTTACTTCCGTGTGCTTGCGTGAATAAAGAAGCAGTATAAGAGTGTATGTGTGGATAGTATATTCAGAGTGTTACCGCCTGAATAAGTGAAGAATGGGTTTCCATCCAGCAAGGTAATTTACTAATGTTGTGACACCTATTGTGTTGTGTTATTTTATTCTCATTGGCTAGATGTGTGGTTAACTTAGGTAATGCCATATAACTTATAGCTATGCGGAGGAGGGCGGTACTTCTTGGCTGGATTGGATCAGCTTTATCTTGGCATTAATCACATGAAGACAACATGTTAATTTCTATAAGGTACAAAACGGTAACATGGTATGTACGGGGTGATTTAATTAACCACTTTCCAGCTTTGTTTGTTCACGGTAGTACTCCAGCACTTCCCACGGTAATAATTTTCTTGTAACTTACTATCACTACTGGATGACTTACGTAGATATTAAATGGAAAGAAAAGAGAGCTCCAAAATGGGAAGTAAACTACCGGTGTACAGCAGCAGCTCCGACCCCTTGCTCTCGTTTTTTTTATACCAATCTAATCTAACTATATTTTTTTAACCGCCTCATATGATGAGGACGTTCCTATCTGCAAGCCACATTCAATAATAATTCCAATCAGCAAGGTAAAAATAACACCTCTTATACAGGTGTTTACTTCCTATTGATGTAGTTGTGTTGGCTGCTCTTAATTTAGGACAGCAAAGAGAGGTTAGTAATCATTGCTAGATAAATGTACATACGAGACTAAGATAGATAGATAGGACCGATTACATGTATACCATCCAGCCGTTATTCCATGTAATCATTTTCTTTTTATTCTTATCCCATTGTAACCGATATTCTATGGTATAATCTAATCCATACCAATGCTATGGTAATGGTGCGCCGACTATATCTAAAAATAATTGATTAGTTATCTTACATAATCTAATACCACTATTATGTCAAGAGAATAAACTAGTTAGTTATATATATATATACAACCGGTAATATATACTTAGCTCGTCATTGTAACAATGACGCATTTTACCATAACAGTCAGTAATATAAATTTAACATGCCGCTGTAACAATTATAGTCGGTTAATACATGGCTAAAGAATATTAGATGTTGACGGCAATATAAAGCTTGGATTTTGCTGATCAGTATTAGAATGGTAGTGATCACAAAAAAAAACAATCTAACTAATTATGTGGTATATGTGATCAACTACACAAAGGCAGAATGGCTAACTAATGATAAATGCAATCGGTAATGTTTAGCATGGCTGAAACAAATTGATGATAACCGGCAATGTCAAAGCCATGGTTGCTATAATGTATAAGTGTCATATAACTATACTTATATATTCCTAACACCCATCATCACAACTAATTTCCATTGTACTAGCTTATATCAATTTCAGACAAACACATACACATATAAAATAACAAAGAAGGTATATTTTGCAACTAGGGTTTTCTAGGGTGTTTCATGAGGTGTCTTGAAATGATTGGCTAACATGCTGTCCATTAGGATACACACAAGCTAGCACGCAAGTAAGAGGTTTCATGAGGTCATTGGTTAGGTTTTAAGTCAAAGAACTACAACATGTTCCGTAATTACACTTAAAACACCTTAATTCCTTTTATACCCTTAAGTGGCGCCTTAAATGAGCTATAACCTGAAGTTTATTCACTTCCATTTACACTTACACATTAGTAAGACATGCTATCAAACTCATCCTAGTAAAAAACGGCCAAGGCAAGCCTAACCATGCCTTAAGATTTTGACCACATTTAATGTCATTTATTACTTGTCATGATTTGTTTTCAGCCCATGATGACTACCCTCTTGGCTGACCTCACCTGAGCCTCATCACCACTTATGTTAGCCAAAATCATAGCCAATAGGAGAAGAGAAGGTGTTAGGTGATGTGTCATCCTAATATACCTTATCTTAGTATTACGTCACCTTCCCTTTGCCTACAAAAGAGGAGCCACGACCTAGGCTTATACCACACACCAATCTACTTCTTTAACCTCCTTAAACACAAAGAAACTCGAGCTAAGAGGTAGAACAAGCCAGCCAACCAAGAACTCCAAAACAGAAGCCAAGGAGCCAAGGAAGTGATGAAGTCGTGTAGAAGTGAGGAGTTTTGAGGGTGTTCGCAGGCAAGTTATTGGTATATCTTGGAGTCCTCTGTTAGCTTGTTGAAGTACCTAATTTGTGGTCAAAATAAATGGCAATAAGGAGCCAGGTATTGCTCCACCATTCTTTCCTTATGCGTCAATTCTAGCGATGGTTTATGTTTGAGTTATTTTTGGAAGCTTAGGCTTCGTATCTCTTCTAAATCTTTCCATGGTGTGAAAATAGACTCTTCAATGGTGATTTTTATATATAATAGGCCTCGGGAAGATCTGGGAAACGTGGTGAACAACCCTTGGATTCTTGATGTCAATTTCTGTGATTTTTGTGCTTTAACTTGGAGCTAGCTTTATGTATAATTTTTGTAAATAACTTCCGTGGGTTTTAAACTAAATATGATGAGTACTTATAACTGTACAATATTCCAGTTCATGGGTAAGTTCTCAGCTGAGTTTTGATGAGTTAAAGGTAAAATAAAAGCTAAAAACATGCTTTAAGACCTTTCTGGTTTCTACTAAAATTATGAAGATTTTTTCAGTGGTTTCTTTCTTTTGTTTTCTGACTAATTACTCATAATATGATGATATTGAATTGATAAAAAGGTAGGCTGTAGTTACACAGAGGTAAGACCTTAAATAAGGAGTTGTTTTAAGGGTATCTTAAAGGTGTTTTATATGTGCTTTAACTTGGTTTCTGTTTGTTTAATGGTGGTTATGTGATTTGATATTATTTGTATATTTTGTGTATGTTTTGATAAGGTTAAGGATGTGGTTGAAAAACCTAAACACCTGGTACTCACTATGGAATCTGGTTACACATGTTTATGAGCCCTAGTAGGCCAAACACTGATTTTTCCCACTACCAATGAATTGTGGGCAAGCCATCATGATCTAATCTATGGGCTGATGACCTATAGGGGGTGTGAACACTTAAGGACATGGGGTGAGGTGGTATGGTTTGCAGCGGATCTTTATCGAGCATCCAGTTTGCATCGTGGTTTACAACGGCCTCTTATTGAGTGTCCAGTTTGCATTGGTAAACTTGGTTTGCAGCGGCCTTTTATTGAGTGTCCGGTTTGCATTGGTGGACTTGGTTTGCAGCGGCCCCTAGGTGGGTGTCCGGTTTGTGTAGGAACAAGATTCTGATGTGATTTTTTAAACCTTATGGTTGTTTCATGGTGTTATGTGGGTAATTACTAATGTCTTGATAATATTTGTTGTGGTTTCTGGTGATATATGTTGGTGTGTGGTTCTTTGTGATGATACTTATGATTTCGTCTGAAGTCAACTTTGCTAACATTTGTTTTCTGGCATGTTCCCTGTGGCCCCTTTGTGTGTTGTTTGAAATGGCCAAGGGTACAGATGATGATGAAGTATCTTCTTGGTTTGGTGAAAAGCATGAGCATGAGACACGAGCTAGAGACGACCATCTAGTACTTAAGAATTTGGTATCTTGTGTAATAGATTTGTATAAACAAGGTTAGGTTTATAATAATATATGGTTTGAGTGGTATTAAGCCTTAGCATCCACAATGAGTGTGGGTGTGGCGGTAGCACCCCGACTAGTTTTGTAAGTCTACCCTAAGTAATGTAGTCAGTCTTTCGTTGTGTAAGATGAGAAATAGAAATAGAAAGAAAAAAAATTGGAGTTGGAAATTGGGGTGTTACATTGGTCGCGGATATATACATGGACGAGCCCTTCAGAGAACTTTTCTAAGAGATGGTTTGAAGATTTTGAAAATTTTCTAAAATATTGAGTAGGGCAGATTACGGATTCGAGACAAAGAATACGACACGGAGTCTTCAACCAGATTTTCTGCTTGTTCAACTGTTTTATACTGTTCTTCGCAAACTTTTACATTGTTGTCATGTCTATGGCTGATTAGTACTTTTAAATTCCGTTTTGCTATGTAATCCGAATTTGAGGTTCCATTATCTTTGTGAATTTACCAGTTTTAATTATATTAAAGTTCTTGTTCTTTGTTCATATTTATTCTTTGGTGATCTAGCCGATTATTAGAGTTTATTAGTTTGTTGGCTTACAAGTGAGAACTGCGGTTATCAACAGACTACAGGAACAATACCAGTTAGTTTAGATTTGATAATTCCTCGAAAATACTAACTGATTATCAAACTATATGATTCTTAAAACTGTTGAAATTAGGAAAATTCATAATGAGAGTTAGGATTTGGCAATTATAAATTAGATTTCACCCAGCGGGAGACAATGTGGAAAGTTTTGATCTTGGATTTTAATCTAGAATTTGGTAAACACATTGAAAAGGGAACCTAGGATTTAGCAGGAATAGTGAACTAGGATTTCTCCCATAACTATCAAGAAAACCAATATTTCACTTTTTGCTGTCATTGTTCTTATTCTTGTTAATTTTATTTAATTTTACAGTTTAGAAACCCCAATTTCCTGTTATTTGTTTTCATCACTTTAATATTTAGGTTTAGATTAAACTAGACACTGCCTCCTTGGTTTGATAACCGTAGGGAATACCTTAGAAAAACTTGCTACAAAAGATCAGTACACTTGTCGTGTTAGGTTTTACCCCAGCAGATTTTTGGCGTCATTGCCAGGAAAGCACGGTTAAATGATTTAGTCTTTATTTTATTTTTCTTTTGTTTATTTTGTTTTGCTTATTTTCAGTTAGTTTTTGTTTTGTGTTATTTTCTTTTAATTGTTTTAATTAGGATTTTTATTGAATTTTGTTTGATTGGTAACTTTTCATTAGAATTTTTATTTTATTTTTAGGATTAGGAGTTTTTTAGGTTTATTATATTTTATTTGCGTTTCTAGAATTTTATTTTTTTTAGTTTAATTTTTGTTTGTTTTGTTCTTTTGATTTATTCTTGTTTGCATTTAATTTTAGTATTTCCTTTTTTGTTGTCATTAATTTTTTAATTGAGTTTATTTTATTTAAGTTTATTTCATCTTGTTTTATGTTAGCCTAATTTAGTTTATGTGTGTGCCTCATTCTACAGGAAGTCCTGAATTTGAGCTTGAACAATAGATAGATGACTAGCCAAAAGAATTCGACTTGGGTTAGTTCTAGACACTCCGGCTGAGCCAGAGGTGTTTATTGAAGATTCACCAATTGATACATTTGTTCCTGAAGAGAAGTTGACTATGGGGGATAACGCTAATAATCAAGAGAGAAGGATGAACGATTACACCCATCCAAATGTGGAGGGACTCACATCAGCTATAGTGATTCCTGCACTACCGGCAGGAGTACAGTGGCAGTTCATGACACATTACATCACAATGGTCTTGAATGCGCCACAGTTCAGTGGGACAATTACAGAAGATCCTAACGATCATCTCACGTCCTTTCTGCAATAGGTTGGAGCGTGTTCAACGCCGGCATCTTAGGAGGTAGCAAGGTTAACCTTGTTTCCTATTTTTATTGAGGGACAGAGCTGGAAAATGGTTAAACTCTTTGGCTCCCAAGAGTATCAATTCTTGGAACAAGCTTGCTTACATATTCTTTGCGAATTATTTTCCACCTTCTTGTATGTTGACCATGAGAAGAGGTGCGAACTTCAAACAGTATAGTGGTGAAACTCTTTCTGAAGCTTGGGAGCGGTTCAAAGGTATTGTGTGGAGAGTACCACATTAAGGTCTAGGTGAGGAAGTTGTGTTGCAGTCCTTCTATAAGGATTTGGATCACCAGATCCGCCTATTGGTAGACACTTGTGCAGGAGAAGTCTCATGAAGCTTCCAATTACCAGGATGAATGAGTTGCTAGAAATGTTGACGAATTCGGCTAACCAATGGGGAGGTGCTAGGGCCACTACTGAGGCTTTCCAAAGAAGAATGCTGAAATGTATGAGGTGGATTATAATACTCTTCTGGCCGCTAAGATGGATAGCATGTCTAAGCAGTTCGAGAAGATGTGCGCATTGATGATTCCGAAGTCAAGTACAACTGTTGTTTTTGATTCTTTTCCGTAGTGTGAGTATTGTGG
This sequence comes from Limonium bicolor, assembly GCA_023374045.1. NCBI lineage: Eukaryota > Viridiplantae > Streptophyta > Magnoliopsida > Caryophyllales > Plumbaginaceae > Limonium > Limonium bicolor. The sequence goes on from CM041776.1 coordinate 73,991,615, forward strand.
TAGAAGTTCTAATTTATGTTAAGGTTCCTCTCTACAGAGTGGAGAGGTGAACTACTTGAGAAATAGACAATGAAACTTCTACATCAATCAGGGATATCAGTAGTAGAAATTTCAGGGAAACAATTACAATCAGAGGCCATCACAGCAGAATAATCAGCAGTACCAGGGACCTCCTTAGAACAAGCAAGTGCAAAATCAGCAAGCTGGTTGTACTTCAAGCTTATAGGCTATGATGGAGGAGTTTTAGTCATCGAAGAAGGCTAGATTTGTAGAGCAAGATGCTATTAACAAAGATCAAAAGGCATTTATGCAAGAACATAAAGCCTTCAATAAGCACATTAAGAATCGATTCACTCAAATTAGCTAGAAGCTTTCTGGTAGACTTGCTGGGTCTTTACCAGACCAACCAGAGAAGAATCCTAAGGAGTATGCAAAAGCAGTGACTTTGAGGAGTGGTAGGCAGCTTGATCATTCGATCCCAGAAGCTGCAGGCACTCAAGCTGAATCTGACAAGGACAAAGTTGTTGATCCTGAGGTGGAAATTGTTGAGGGGCCGGTGTTAGAGAATGTGCCAGTTGGTGAAGCTACACAGTTAGAGTATGAGCTGACCGTAAAAGCTACCCAGTTTTCTTGACCAGCACCACGAGTAGTTGCTGAGTTTCCAATTCCATTTCTAAATCGGCTGAAGAAGAAAGACCCCGACGAGCAATTTGGTAAGTTTTTTAGCATCTTTAAGAAACTAACAATTAATATTCCTTTTTCAGATGCGTTGAAGCAAATGTCTATCTATGCGAAGTTCATAAAGGGCATCCTTTTAAATGGAAGGTCATTTATTGAGAAGGAAACTATGCAACTAACAGAGGAGTTTCTATAGTGCTTACTAAGAAGCTTCTACCAAAGCTCGATGATCCCAGTCTACCGATTATTACATGCTCTATAGGTAATGTCAACTATAGTAAGGGTTTATGTGATTTGGGTGTGAGCATTAATTTAATGCCTTTAGCCATGTGTCTTAAGCTTGGATTAGGTGATGTGAGCCCACCCGTATTACTCTTCAGTTGGCGGATAGATCCATTATTTTACCAAAGGGTGTGGTAAAAGATTTAGTTGTTTCAGTTGGTACTTTTGTTTTCCCTCCTAATTTTGTAATTCAAGATATGGAGGAAGGTAAGGAAGTGCCACTAATCCTTGGACGTCCATTAAGGCAAATAGCTAGAACCCTCACTGGTGTTGAGGGTGGGAAGATTGTATTAAGAATGCATGATGAAAAACTAGTGTTTGATATGTCCTAGGTTATGTGTGAGACCCAGTACCTTCATTCAGTGTGATACCTAGTATCTTTTTCCTGTGCGAAACCAATACGAGATTAGTGCGAGACCTAAGTGCGAGACTAGTACGAGACCAGTGCAGGATTCACATTGGGCAGTGGCAATAAGTCCCCTATCCTTATGTCAACTTTTTAGGGAATAAGAACTAGTGGCCAGAGGCAATAATTCCCCTTGGTAGACTATTCTTCCTTTGCTTTCTACAAAGCATCCCCCCTGGTGTCAATTAGAGTCGCTCGAAGGGTAAGTGTAATCATATTAGTTAGGGTTTACAAGGTTATGATTGAATTACATTTTGTTGGTGGATTGTTGAAAGTGTGTACATTAAATCTTAGATCTCGAGTTTGTTAATGGTGGATGCTATTGATTGGGGTGGTTGTCTCTTCTTGGCTGAACATGGGCTCCAGGTAAACTTCTGTGCTCATCATCAATTTCTTGTGTGGATTGTGAATTGTTTAAGGATTATTAAAAACCCCGATTTGGGAATTTGGAAGTCGGGAATTTATTTCCTCCATGTATTCTGGATTCAATGGGTTTGCAATTTGGAATTGATTACTGTTTTGGGAGACTTTCACTGGATTAATTACTTGGTTGGTACCGATTGGTGATCCGTGTAAATTGTTGGTACCTTTATGGTGCTCCGTGTAAATTGTTGGTACTTTGTGCCCCGTGTATATGTATATCTATTAGTGTTGCAAACAATGACATGCAGTTAAGATCTATGATCTACTCCTTTAGGTCAGAAGTACCTTCTAGGGGGTGTGCACACTTAAGGACTTAGGGTGAGGTGGTATTATTATTGTTGCGGCCCCAATTTGGGTGTCCGTTGTTGGGATAAAACTACACGTTAATATATATAGATTTATAACAAACTAATAGGCAAGTGTACCTATTCGTAGTAGTAAAAACAAGTGTCGTATCCACAAGGAGATTGTTCAATTATCCTAGTTTAGGTAGTTAATAAAAACTGTAAAAAGGGGGTTTAGCCGGAGGCAAGCTTGATTTGATGTTGAATTAATACAGAAATAATAAGAACAGTAAAAACAGTTGTGAATTAAGTGGATGGAAAATGTGCTAAGGAAGGTGAAATCGCCCTGTTATAACTCAGATGTTAAATATAATCCTAGTTTGCTCTTATTTGTCTGTTAAGAATTTTATCTTGTGGCCTTTCTATATCATAGATAAGGACAACTCTTAATTAATTCAGTAGACTTTTTACAATCAGAAAAAGTCTAAAATCATTAACTAGCTTTAAGTGAGAATTCTTTTTATAACAGCGGTGGATTTTATCTGCTAATCAAGGAGATAATATCTAACGTTTGTCTCTCTTTGTGGTCTATTCTCTAATTTACAAAATCATTGAAATTAGAGAAACCGTAAATGCATAAAAATGATCAGTTCTTAAACATTTAATAATAGAGAGAGTCAAAACAAATATTTATAAGCAAACTCGGTATTATAAATACGTTGAGTTATTTTGGGTTAAACACCCATCCTAAGCACAATTATAAGATTACTCAGACATTGACAGAAATAAAAACAGAGTAGAGATTGAAATAGTCATTATTTAGGAACTGCCTGCGAAGAACGGATCTGCACTCGCCTGCCTCTTTTCTCTCTTTGTAAAATACTGCTTCTGTTTGAGTACGTACGTGAATGTGGTGAAATGGTGAAAATAAATAAAAGATGAAGAAGTGTGGTGTACGGGATGAATTAAATGGAAGAGAATGGAGTGTGGAGCTGTTTGTGTGATTTCCTCAGCCTCTGGTCGTACGTGTTCTATTTTTGCAGTAATGGTGTTGGGTTTATATAGAGGATTGGAGGAGCAGATCCGTACGTAAGAATTGATTGAGCATTGATTGAAGACTGAGTACTTCATTTAATGCAGGGGACAGAGCCGACGAGTGGAGTGATTTAAGGTAGGCGGTGCGGCGGAGTAGATGGATAACGGAATCAATTTGCAGAACGCGTCGCGAAGAAGAAGACTGCGCGACTGATTTTTGCGCCTGTTTGTCTTGTCCGCCTGTTAAGAGGCGGTAGCCTCATGTGTTGTCCGCCTGTTAAGAGGCGGTAGCCTCATGTGTTGTCCGCCTGTTAAGAGGCGGTTGCCTCTGTTTATCGACATCATTGTTGGTCCGGGTCCTTGCACATGAGTCAAGTCCCGGACCCTTACTCACAGAAAACTCTCGGCCATTTTTCAAGGGGTGGTCCGGGTCCTTGTATGGGACCTAAGTCCCAGACCACCCACGGCTATCTATTCTCGGCCTGTTTTAATATGCTGGTCCGGGACTTAGTTCTGGATTTAAGTCCCGGACCCTTCAACTGGCTCCAGATTCTTCGTTTGGACTCCGTTTTTCAAACCGTCTGCGGCTATGCGTTCGTCTCTTCGTGTACTTTGCTCCTAGCTTGGCTTTTCCTCATGTTTAAACCAATAAATTTGTTAGGTAATCAATAGAACATAAACTAGAGGAAAGACATATGATAAGTGAGAAATGAGCAGAAAAGTGCTGATATAATATATGAAATACACCTATAAATCATGCTCATTTAGACACTTATCACACCCCCACACTTACCTTTTGCTTGTCCTCAAGCAAAACCATGTACCCAAGCAAGTAGGGAATGCTCAAATTAACAAATACTATTATGAAGGGTAGGATAAAGAAGTCAATAGTACATGATCTTAAACTTTTTAGAGGAGTGTGATCCATCACCTACTGGTGGCATAGGTGTACTCAGGGCAAAAATAAAAATTAGAGTTTCGGGGTATGATCCGGAGTACTTCAATGCTTCTTATTTAAGGTGACTTTGAGAACTTTTACCATGGCCAACTTCTCTCAGAATGGGCATTGAGGAGAAAAAAAGGAAAAATAGAATTAAGCATTTGTTTTACTTTTGCATAAGAGATGAGAAGATAATATGTAGGCATTAAGCCTTTATATTTTTAAAGAACACTCAACTCTCTTTGTTGGTTACCAATGGTGTCTCGTAAGTCCCTTATTTATTATTTATTATTTTTTGACAGAGAAGCACCCCTTAGCAATCCCTAAGAAAGAAGACAGAAAGAACCCCTGAGCAATAAAAATCCAACCATTTCAGATCATTTGGTCACACCGCATAAAAATGCTCCTCGAAAGTAATCAAAATTTTAAAATTTTTGTACATTTTTGTACCATTTATCCCACAATTCATAACAGTATTTATTCTTAAAGAGAACAACCCACACATAAAGGGTCCATGATATTGAATTTGAACAAACGCAGGATAAGCAGAGAGATTAAGCATTTAAGCATAAAATGTCACCGAAAAGGGCACACTCCCCCACACTTAGATTGAACAATGTCCTCATTTGTTCACCAGAAAAAAACAAGGGAAAGTTTCAGAAGGCCTTTTCGGTAAGTAGATAAAATAGAGAGAACACGAAGCTCACGAATATTCATTTAAGCATATAAATTCTCCTCTGCATATTTTATTAAAATAAAAGCATAATTAAAGAAACTGGTACTCCCCTGATTTTATTTTTGCTAGCGTGTATGGACTTCCCCCACACTTGAGCTTCAGCCTCAAGTAGCGTAGCTTGGTTGCGGTGTAGACATGAAGTTGCACCTGCATAAGACACTAGAAGCAACCATGCTATAAACGGGGTTAAGAGTTAGCAAAAACAAAATTTAAAGAGAACCTGAAAATTAAAACAGCATAAAAAGCATATAAAAGATAAGTTCGTCCGGGTTGCCTCCCGGAAAGCTGCCCTTCTTTAACGTCTTTAGCTAGACGCTTTGAAGCGTACTCAAATCTGAGTATCATGTAGGTTTATTGTACGAGCATCAACTGTCTCGAGATTACCACCCTGGTAATGCTTTAGTCTAGATCCATTGACCATGAAAGTTTGTTTTTTAGAATCCACCAACTCAACGGATCCATATGGGGTGACCTTGGAGACAGTAAATGGTCCAGCCCAATAGGATTTGAGTTTACCAGGAAACAACTTCAACCTGGAGTTGTACAACAGAACCAAATCTCCCTTATGGAACTCCCGTTTAAGAATCATCTTGTCATGCCACTTCTTGGCTTTCTCTTTGTAGATTGTTATTTTCATAGGCATTCTCTCGAAATTCTTCTAATTCAGTGAGCTGGAATTTCCTTTTGTCACCTGCTCTCAGTAGATCAAAGTTGAGGGCTTTCATGGCCCAGAATGATTTGTGCACGAGCTCGACCAGTAAATGACAAGCTTTGCCGAAGACTAGTCGATATGGGGACATGCCGATGGGCGTCTTGTAAGCTGTTCTATACGCCCAGAGTGCATCATCCAGCTTCAGGGACCAATTTTCGTGAAGAATTAACCGTCTTTTGTAGGATCCACTTCAATTCTCGGTTAGAGACTTCAGCCTGGCCATTTGTTTGAGGGTGATAAGGCAAAGCTACCTTATGTCTCACTCCATATTTGGTCATCAAGGCTGTGAACTGCTTATTGCAGAAGTGGGATCCTTGGTCACTGATTATAGCACGTGGGACTCCAAACCGTGTAAATATGTTCCTCTTCAAGAACCTGAGTACTACCTTTGCATCATTTGTGGGAGAGGCGATAGCTTCCACCCACTTAGTGACATAGTCGACTGCCACCAAGATGAAAAGGTTTGAACAAGACGAAGGAAAGGGACCCATGAAGTCAATGCCCCACACGTCGAAAGGTTCGACCTCGAGATGATGTTGAGAGGCATTTCGTGTTTCCTGGAGGTGTTCCCAAGTCTTTGGCATTCATCGCAAGAGGCTACAAAGGAATGACAGTCTTTATGTAAGGTTTTCCAAAAGAAACCTGATTGAAGTACCTTAGCCGCTGTTCGAGCTGGCCCATGATGTCCTCTTGCTTCAAGGGAGTGACAATGACGGAGAATGTTCTGGATTTCATCTTGGGGCACACATCTTCTTACCATCCCGTCTGCACAAACCTTGAAAAGGAGAGGATCCTCCCAGTAATAATGTTTGACATCGGAAAAGAACTTCTTCTTCTGTTGGTAGGTTAACCCATGTGGTATTACTCCTCGTGCCAGGTAGTTGGCCATGTCAGCGTACCATGGTTCACTGGTGTCACCAATCATAAAGATGCACTCATCTGGGAAGAATTCATTTATGGAAGTGCTATCACTAGGTGCCTCTATGCGAGATAGGTGGTCTGCTACTACATTCTGCACTCCTGGCTTGTCTCTGATTTCAATCTCAAATTCTTGTAGTAGGAGTATCCACCGGAGGAGTCGGGGTTTGGCATCTTCTTTAGCAAACAGATACCTCAGAGCAGAGTGATCGGTGTGAATTATGACTTTGCTTCCCAAGAGATATGATCGGAATTTATCCAGAGCAAAGACTACCGCTAGAAGTTCCTTCTCAGTAGTTGAATAATTCTTCTGAGCGTCATTGAGGGTTCTACTTGCATAGTAGATGGTTCTCAAGATCTTCTCCTTCTCTTGACATAAAGCGGCACCTACTGCAAAGTCGCTGGCGTCGCACATAATTTCGAATGGAAGGCTCCAGTCTGGTGATATCACAATGGGGGCAGAGATGAGGCATTCTTTCAGTGTGTTGAAGGCTTGTAGGCATTTGTCAGTGAAGTCGAACTTGACGTCTTTAGCTAGGAGATCACATAGAGGTTTCGAAATTTTTGAGAAATCCTTGATAAACCTTCTATAGAACCCAGCATGGCCAAGGAAACTTCTGATATCTTTTACCGTCGATGGTGGTGGTAATTTTTCAATAACTTCGACCTTGGCTCTGTCGACTTCAATGCCCTTTGAAGATATTTTATGCCCAAGAACTATTCCTTCTTTAACCATGAAGTGGCATTTTTCCCAGTTAAGCACAAGGTTAGTTTCTTCACATCGGGCGAGGATAGCGTCCAGATTATTTAGACAGGATTTGAAAGTGGGACCAAAGACAGAGAAGTCGTCCATGAAGACTTCGATGCTTTTCTCAAGATAGTCGCTGAAGATCGCCATCATGCATCTTTGGAATGTGGCTGGGGCATTGCATAGACCAAAAGGCATCCGATTATATGCAAATGTCCCGTACGGGCATGTGAATGTGGTTTTGTCTTGGTCCTCAGAGGCAATGGGTATTTGAAAGTACCCTGAATAGCCATCCAGGAAGCAATAGTAATCTTGCCCAGCCAATCTTTCCAGCATCTGATCAATGAACGGTAGAGGAAAGTGGTCCTTCCGCGTTGCGCTATTCATTTTCCTGTAATCGATGCAGACTCTCCATCCCGTCGTGGTTCTCTGAGGAATTAGATCACCTTTCGTGGGGACCACAGTGAGACCTCCTTTTTTCGGGACCACTTGAACGGGGCTCACCCATTTGCTGCGGAGATGGAGTGATTATCCCGGCGTCGAGAAGTTTAAGCACCTCTTTCTTACTACGTCTTTCATGTTGGGATTCAGCCTTCTCTGTGGTTGGACTAAAGGCTTGTAGGTATCTTCCATGTATATGTGATGTGTGCAGAAATGGGGATTGATACCTTTGATGTCCGAAATGGACCAGCCTATTGCCTTCTTGTGGCTCTGTAGGATCTTCACAAGCTGTTCTTGTAACACCCCTAATACGCACATGATACTAAATGAAATCGCAGCGGAATAAAATAACTAAACAGTAACTAACGCTTCGGTGCTACAACGCCGTCAACCACCCACGTGGTTGACAAGGCAGAATAAATACAATTGTACCAGTCTGATGATCAGACTCCCGAGCATAAAACTAAACCATAAATACATCATATACAATACCGAGTGTTTACATAACCTTAACTGTATAACATCACTGTAAACTGCAACAACCAAACGTATGTAACGCCACAGGAGCACAGGCGCATCCCGGGCCAACATCCAAAAGTATACAAAAGTAATCACATCCTAGGATCTAAAGCCACTCCGCTTCTTCGATCTCTGCATATAAGAAATATGGATCCCCCGAGGGGGTCAGCAACCCTTGGCTGGTATGGCTAACGCGCAGCCCATCGGCTACCGGGATACGTGCAGCTAATTGTCATGATAACATGGCATTCATTTACATACACAACATAACATAACATGGAGCATAGCATCAATAGTGCACAGCTCATCATCACATACACGGTGGATCTTGGTTCACCACAATAACAAACCACAAGGGTCAAATAACATAAGAGCCTAGGAGTGATTCACCCTCATGTAAGCTCGTTGAACACACTCATTACCGTTCTGTTAGACGAACGAGTAACTTAAGTCACAGATGGTTCGGATTTAGTGACCCGAACACACCACACAACACAGGTTCCCACTAAACCGATCATAAGTCAGAATAGGTAAGCTTTGGAAGAAGCTAGCGGGAGATCGAACGCCAAATTAAGGAGAACAATCTTAACAAACATAAGAGTCGAATCTGATTCAGATATCTACTCTTAACTTACATGCATGACCGGACAACCGGATTCCTCACTTCCCAGTAACACTTGTTAGAAGTTCATAGTGGAACTTAACAACCAACACACAATAGGTGGTAAGTCATGTTAGACACACACAAGGGAAATGAGTCACAAATCACATCACAATAATATGAACAACTGTAAACTCATTACATGTTTAAATCTTATAACGTTGTAAACACACAGAAAACATACAACACACAAACCGGTGTAAACCGCTAGACAACAGACTGCAAGAAAACCATACCTTGGTCCTTGCCTCGTTGGTTTCCTCCGTAGGTCACTCCTATACATAATTCAAGAACGTCGGTTAATTAACTTACTTAACCTCCAAATTTACTAAGTGTTTAACATAGTTATTTGACATGTTTAATGTCTAACTTTACCCTAGGTTACCTTCATTATACAGCCTAGGGTTAACTACACAAGTCACATTCTTTTCTGTTTTTTTTTTAAAAGTTTAGGTCCGACCGGACTTGCCGACTGGACTTGTCCATGTCCGGTCGATTCCAGAACATATTTCCATCAAAATTTTCTACTCCGACCGACCTTGTAAGTCCGGTCGCATGTCCGGTCTATTCCAGGAGTTTCTCCCTTTGAAATTTAGCCCGACCGGACTTGCCAAGTCCGGTCCTATGTCCGGTCGATTCCAGTAACTCAATCCGTACACAAATTACAAGCCCGACCGACCTTGCAAGTCCGGTCCCAAGGTCGGTCCATTCCAGAAGCCAATTCTCGCAGGGTAAACTGGGCCCGACCGAACTTGCAAGTCCGGTCGCAAGTCCGGTCTGCCCCAAATCTTTGTTTCCTTTTTACATTCAACTCCAACTTCACCCCATATAACCTAGTACCCCCTAACCTCATTTGGGCACTTCAAACACAACCTAAGCCATCCTTAAATACTCACAAAACTTTTTTCTAATTCCTTAAACCTTTACTTATTTCCTTGTAAATTCCTTAACACTTACAACATTTACACTAGGTTTCTAAATGGTGTTTCTCACCTATGATAACTACTATCCCAAAATGTTTTCTCCTTATCTTAACATCATCTCCCAAGCATCATCTCTCACAACTAACTCCTTATATCATTACTTCAAATCCTTTTCAAGTTCATACTTTCTCCTTAATTTACCAAAGTTTGCCTAAGTCTTTACCTAAGTCCCAAAATGACTTTGGTACATACTAAAATCTCAAGCTCATGCCTAAGTCCTTGTTACATCCTAAATCACCTTAATGCATGTTTCTACACAAGAACAACACTTAACCATTTAAATACTCCTTAACTTATCAAACTCATTTTAACACTTAGAACTTCACATTTGTTACCTAAATTTCGACATAGGTTCTCCTAGAACATTACTAAACCAAAACACATTGTTTTTACCAACAAACAACCAAGAACACTAAAAATCCATCAAGTACTTATTATACAAACTCCACTCACAAAGCACTACATCACAATATAGTGCATAATTTAAATTGCATGGCACTTAGGCCCTTAAATGACATGGCTCTTAGGCCCTTAAGATGCATAAATCATAAACACTGAATTTCCACAATATATTTGCCTTTAACCTGCAAATACACTCAACAACACATATGCCTTTTACTAAGCTCTTGAGAACACTTTACTAAGTCATTCACCATTTGCTCTTTAGGTAGTTTTAATAAGCATTTATAAGCTCATTTCTCCTAAGGCATTTAAACAACATTGGTTAGTAGATTTACCTCTTTTCCAAACAACTTCTTTCTTGTTTCCTTTAGAAAACCGGTAGGGTATTTGATTCTTGACAAGTTCTAAACAATATAAAACATTATAATGAGTATTCAAGCTATAAGCTCCATCTCATTGTAAACCCTAATTTTACATTGTTTCAAAAACATTAATGTAGTTGTTTTACCTTGCTCTTTGAAGAGAGTTTGAATATCTAGCAAGAGAGGACTCCACCTAGTCCATGAAGAGTTGGAATGAAGCTAGAACAAGGTCACACAAAGAGCTCCTTCAATATGTATTTTCGGTTACCAAAAACATGAAGGAAATGAAGTTTTTATTTGAGATTCCTTACCTAGAAGCCAAGGAGAGTAATAATATGTAAAAATACAAGCTCAAGCTCCTTCAATGGAAACTCCATGGCACCGAAATGGTTGTCTTGAAGTTTGGAGAAGATAGAAATGAAGAGCTTGGAGAGGAAGAAGATGGTGGTGTTTGTTTTTGATTTGGACAAGTGAGCAAGATTTAACAAGAGATCAAAGCTTGTGTTAATGGTGGTAGTGGTATTACCGTGAGAGAGCAGCAAGAAGGGAAGAAGAAGGTGAAACCGTGTGAATGAAGAAAGGAAATGAGAGAATGAAGATGGTTTACTTTTAGAAGATATTTGTAGCTTTAAAGTAAATAGTACATTCATTAGTCATCATTATTTACTTAACAAAATAACAAGAGGGTGGTGAGTCACCACACCTTAGAAAACCGGCCCCCTTATTATAATGAGGGTAATATAGTCTTTGTTTGTCAATTTAATTACTTAACATAACATATGTTTAAAATAGCTTGTAAAAGTTACTATTCATAAAACAAGGCACATAGAAGTGAAATTTTTGATTTCCCATTAATATAGACACCCAAATGTGATATATAGTACACATATATATTTAAGAGTAATGATGGACATTAGCCACTCAAAACTCATTTACAAGACAATTTTTCAAAAATGTGCTTTAAGACTCCTTAAAGCACATTTTGTGTTTAAACTTGTTTTCAAGCTTGGTTTCTTTGGTAATTGATTTAATATGTTCATTAGTGTATAAATGAGGTCTTGGTAAGTTCATTAGGTCTTAACCAAGTTTATCCCAAGCTTAGAGCACATTTTGGCTCTTATGACTTTAAAGCACATTTTGTGTTTTCTTTTGTTTACTAATGTTTCTAAGACTCTTTTAGTCTTAATACACCTTATTAAGTGTTTAAACAATATATTAAGGTTTGGGGTATTTCAATCTACCCCCTTAAAAGAACTTTGCCCTCAAAGTTCATACTTCCACATATCCTAAATATTAGAACACGGGAATACTTATAAACAATACTTCCATACATCATTAACAACACACTTACATAACATTGGACACCAGGTCCATACAACATAACATCGGGTACATAACATTGGACACAAGGTCCATACAACATTATCCACATCTCAGACACAACGGTCTGTAACATAACAACATAACATAGACGATGTATTCAAATACACGTCGTACACACATAACCGAAACGGCTCTACCCCCTTAAAAAGGGGTACGCCCCGTACCCTATACACATAAGTACTAAGAAGTAAACAATGACGGGTACTTCGCCTTCATCTTATCTTCCAGCTCCCAAGTGGCCTCCTCAACGTCCTGGTTAGACCAGAGAACTTTCACCAGTCTCACGGACTTATGGCGAGTGTCTCGAGTCTTAGCATCCAGAATCCGTACCGGAGTCTCCACTGATCGCATGGTCGGCTCTAAGGTTAGCCTTTCAGGCTGAAGCACATGAGACGGATGAGACATATACTTCTTCAACTGGGACACATGAAATACATCATGTACCTTGCCCAGCTCGGCGGGTAGGTCTAGTCTATAGGCTACCGGGCCGATCCGCTCCGTCACAACATAAGGCCCCACATACTTTGGGCTCAACTTGCCCTTCTGGCCAAAACGAAATACTCCCTTCATGGGGGATACTCTCAAAAATACCTGATCGCCCACGGCGAACTCCAGGTCACGTCTGCGCACATCTGCGTACGACTTCTGTCTATCCTGAGCTGCCTTCATGTTAGCCCGGATCTGGCGAACTTCTGCCTGAACTTGTTCAAGATACTCTGGTCCTATAATGACCGTCTCACTCGACTCATCCCAGCATAATGGCGTGCGGCATGGTCTACCGTACAAGGCCTGGAAGGGAGACATCTTGATCGAAGCATGATAACTGTTGTTGTAACTAAACTCGATCAGATGTAACTTATCAATCCAGCTGGTCTGAAAGTCAAGTGCACAAGCACGTAGCATATCCTCAAGTGTCTGAATGGTGCGCTCACTCTGACCATCGGTCTGTGGGTGAAACGCTGTACTCAACTTCAGTTCAGTACCCAATGCCTCTCGTGTAGACTTCCAATATCTGGATAAGAATCTGGTATCTCTGTCAGATACAATCGTTTTCGGTACACCATGATGTCTTACAATCTCTTTATCAAACAGTTCTGCCAATCTTGCCACTTTCCAAGTGTCCTTCATCGGAATGAATCGGGCCACCTTGGTCAGTCGGTCAACTACACCCATATCATTTCAGACCTCCCCTTGTAGGCGGAAGCCCTACTACAAAGTCCATGGAGATATCATGGAACTTCCACTCAGGCACTGGCATTGGCTGTACCATACCACCAGGCCGTCGGTGCTCAAACTTGACCTTCTGGCAAGTGAGACACCTCAATACATAATCACTAACATCTTTCTTCATTCCAGTCCACCAAAAATACCTTTTCATACTCTTATACATCTTTGAAGCTCCGGGGTGAATCGAAGTAGTAGAACAATGGGATTCACTCAATATGCGCTCCTTCAACTCAGCGCCACTCCTAGGTATACACAATCGGCCATTCAGCCTAATCGGTCATCATCGTGGAGTCTGAAGTCGTACTTCTGACCCTCGAATGTGCCATCAATAAGCTCTGCCGGATCTCCAGCATATACTGATCCGTCATTGAGCACTCCGCACCTCTTCAACCAAGCCAGTATGAGAGACTAGCGAATGGAGAGAGTGTGCTCGGCGACTCAGTGCGTCAGCTACACATTTGCCTTACCCTCTTTGTATTGCAGATTAATATCGTAGTCATTCAGAAACTCAACCCACCTTCTTTGCCTCATGTTCAACTCTTTCTGAGTGAACAAGTACTTTAAGCTTTTATGGTAGAATAGATTGTCACACTTACCCCATACAAATAATGTCGCCATATCTTCAATGCGAAGACAATGGCCCCAATTCTAAGTCGTGGGTAGGGTAGTTCTCCTCATGCTTCTTCAGCTGACGGGAGGCGTATGCTACGACCTTCCCGTGCTGCATCAATACACAACCCATACCTCTGCCTGATGCGTCGCAGTAGACCTCAAAACCATCTGGACCGTCTGGTATAGTCAGGACTGGTGCAGATGTCAGAGCATCCTTGAGACTCACGAAAGAACTCTCACAGTCGACTGTCCACTCGAATGGTGCATCCTTCTTCATTAAGGAAGTCATCGGCTTCGAGAACTGGAGAAGTCCTTCACAAACCTCCTATAATAACCTGCCAGACCGAGGAAGCTCCTGATATCGGTAACTGTCTTCGGCCTAGGCCAGGTGCGCACTGCATCTATCTTTGCCGGATCAACAGCGATCCCGGCCTCAGAAATCACATGTCCAAGGAAGGATACTTGGTTCAACCAAAATTCACATTTCGAAAACTTTGCATACAACTGATTCTCCTCAATGTTTGTAACACATTTCTCAGGTGGCTTTCGTGCTCACCTTTTGATTTAGAATACACAAGAATATCATCGATGAAGACTACCACTGATTTGTCCAACTGATCTTGGAACAAACGGTTCATTAAGTCCATGAACTTAGCTGGTGCATTCGATAAGCCAAACGGCATAACTGTGAACTCATAATGCCCATACCTCGTTCTGAAAGCTGTCTTTTCGATATCACTGTCACGGATGGCAATCTGATGGTATCCGGAACGTAAGTCTATCTTGGAGAATACTGATGCACCCCTCAGCTGATCAAATAGATCGTCGATGCGTGGTAAAGGGTAACGGTTCTTCACCGTAACAGCATTCAGCTCCCGATAATCAATACACAGGCGGAGGCTACCGTCCTTCTTCTTCACGAAGAGGACCGGCGCTCCCCATGGTGAAACACTAGGGCGGATAAAGCCCTTGTCGAGTAGGTCTCTCAGCTGCTCCTTGAGCTCTGTCATCTGCTGGAGCCATACGATAAGGTGCTTTCGCAATGGGTCCAGTGCCCGGAACTAAGTCGATCTCAAACTCAACCTCTCGTGCTGGCGGCATGCCCGGCAGTTCCTTAGGAAATACATCAGGAAACTCCGACACTACCGGCACATCTGGGCTAAACTCAGGGTCTCTCTCTATGTCCTGGACATAGCAGAGGTATACATTACTCCCTCGTCGTAACTCACGATACATGGCCATGGCGGTGATGATCTGTGTCGAAGGCTCCCTGGGCCTCTGGCGGTATGATATGGTAACCCAGATGGACTCCGAAGAAGCAGTCGATGCTCGGCACACAGGATTCTGCCCTTGTACCGCTCCAACCAGTTCATCCCGACAATCACATCAAATCCAAGTCCGTCGAACTCTATCAGGTCGATCGGGAACTCTTCACCTCTGATTCGTACAATGACATCTCGGTGGTAGCGGGTACACCTGATCCGCTCTTTCGATGGGAGAGTGACCAAGAAGTCTGGCATCTCCTCCATCTAACCCCAGTCTCTTCGCACAAAAGATAGCGAAACAAATGTGTGTGAGGCTCCAGAGTCGAACAAGATCGATGCATCCACGCCATTCACTGGAAAGGTACCGGTGAGGATTGTGCCGCTCTTGCCGGCTTCTGCCTCATTGCAGACACTCAGTGTACCTCCCGTTCCGAGTGCACAGCCTAATTCATTGGCAAACTAATAAGTACTGGGTAACAACACGGTTGATATACTTCAATAACTCCACTTTATTCATTAACACTTCCTCTTTACAACATTGTTGGTTTACATGGTTGATATAACTTAACACATACATAACTTCCTTAACATATACTGGCTTAACACATTACAAAAGTATACAAGGCTTAGAATTGTCTGAAGGTCAAATTCAAACGTCCGGGTTTCATGTGTGTGGCATTGATCACTGCCGACGGTGCGGTATTCAGTTTGATCTTCCTGATGCCGTGATATAGCATCCTTGACTGCCCACCCATGATTAACACATCTCCTGATTAGTATTAACTTCCTTGCGAGATCAGCACGCTTCTGCTCGCCATACACAATACTGCGGTATCACCAATGGACCAAGACACCACGGGTACTCCCTTACTTAGAGACTGGGTGACTCGTCCTTATCTTGGTGTAAACCTAACCGTCCACCTTTCTGGTAGAAGTTCACAATACACAAATCTGCTTCCACATTGGAATTGATCCGTTTCAACTTGTTGAGCAATTCCCACGGCGTGATTAACGACCGCACGGAACTCCTCAGGTATACTTGGTACTGTTGCTCCATCTTCAGCTCGCACTTCTTGATATGACTTGGTGTAAGGGTTCCAGTCCTTACCCATGCACATCATCTTCAATTGCATTCTTGATCCGTTCGGATATTCAGGTGTGTAGAAACCTCCAGGTTTAGCTCCAAGTTCGTCGCATCGTCTGATGACATGGATTTGTGCTTCCGGTGTCAGGTATCCACTTAAGAGTATCATACCTGGCTGGATAACCTGACATTGCTCCATTGGAAAGTCGGTGATGTTGATGGTGGTTTCTTCAGGGTTTGGTGTGGGTGGGATTGGATAACATATATTGAAGGTTCCTTTAAGTTTAGAATTATCTAATTAGGTGTCTTTTACACTACACTTTGACTCCTTACTCACATGATAATATACTTGAACTCACTAATACACATAAGCATGAAATGCGGTATGCAATCACTTATTACATTCAACAGTTTAGGCGGTACCTGGTCTAGAAGAGGGCCCTGGCGCCTCAGACCGGTCCACCACATTCAGGGTGGCCTTGCTAGGTCCCGACCCCTTCCCCTTCTGGGAATCAGTGTGCCTCTGATCAGTGGGTGGCTGGTTAGCCGTCTTCGGGCCATCAATAGCTGCTGTGGCCTTACCCTTCCACTGCCCCTTGGGCTTGTTGACTCTGCTGGGGTTCCGGTAACACTCGTGGTCACGGTGACCCCACTTCTCAGTAGTAACGACACTGCACCTCATTCCCTTGCAGTCCTTGCCGGGGTGGTCTCCATTGCACCACTTACAGTAATAGTGGCGCTCCGGTCCAGAGCCCGTGCTAGCTGCTAACACAATACACACTCAGTACTTGCTTCACAACTTATCAATTACACATCAACTTATCACACAAGATTAAACAATTACCCTTTGGTGGGTAAGAGCGTAGGGGCTTCGCCGCATAAGCATATGTGAGCTTCAGTGGCTCCTCAGCTGTGGTGGTTGGGCTTGGCCCTTGTCACCCTGGTGCTGACTCTTCTGGGGCGGGATAAGGTTTCTTCTTCTTCTTTCCTCCCCGTACCCCTGCGAACTCTGGCCCTCGCTCGTGGCCTTGCGCTTGTGCGCATTCTCTCGTCCCTCAGACGGACGGTGATCTCCACCTTAGCAGCGGCATGATAGCACTCCTGAATTTAGGATGGTCAGTCATGCCCCGCAATACATACTCACAAACTCACATTATTACTCACTTGTAGACTACACATATTCACATCACTCTTTATTTAAATTACCTGCAAGGTAGTATACTCAGCTGGCCCCATCCCATAGCGAAGACGGTGGCTGAGACCGTTATAGAAACGGTTTACCAGCACCCGGTTCGAGTATCCCAGGTCCGGTAATAGGTGGACAAGGCCGGTGAAGGCAGTGTAATACTCATCAACCGACACCTTGTCCCCCTGCCTCAGACTGTCCAGCTCAAGGCGCTTGGCCTTTGAACGTGCACAGGGTAGTATTTGGCTCGCAGCAGAGCCGTGTACTCCCTCCAGCCAAACTGAGGATCCGCCATCCGGTCCTCTCTCACTAGCTTCCACCAATTTTGTGCCGAACCCTTCAGATAGTAAGCGGCAAGACGGACCTTAGCCTCTGCGGGTACAGTCAAGGTCTCGTAAGCGGTCTCCAACTCGGAGATGTACGCCTCCAGCTTACGTGGGTCGGTCTCCCCATGAAATGAAGGGGGTCTCAGATCTGCCAATGCCGGACCCAGTTGGTCTTCGTGGCGGTGGGGTGGTGGTTGAACTCGGGCATTGCCCCTGCTGGATCGCAGCTACAAGCTGGGGTACCATCTGGGCACAGCGGCTGCTACAGCCTCAGCCATAACCTGAGCCGTAGTGTTCTCGCCCTGGTCACCCACAGTACCAGTACCACTTCCGCGGCCTCTACCGCGCGGTCTACCTGCCAATAAGGTATCTCCACACTTATCGGTCCAACGGTTGTAACACTTCCCGACAATAAGGTATCTCCACACTTAATTAGTGGTTAACCTTTCCATAACTGATCACTTAGGTAACTGTAGTTAGGTTTCCTAACTCGGTATATTCCTAAGCTCGGTATTCTAGTCATCAGAGCGATACTTCGCTCTGATACCACTTTTTGTAACACCCCTAATACGCACATGATACTAAATGAAATCGCAGCGGAATAAAATAACTAAACAGTAACTAACGCTTCGGTGCTACAACGCGTCAACCACCCATGTGGTTGACAAGGCAGAATAAATACAATTGTACCGGTCTGATGATCAGACTCCCGAGCATAAACTAAACCATAAATACATCATATACAATACCGAGTGTTTACATAACCTTAACTGTATAACATCACTGTAAACTGCAACAACCAAACGTATGTAACGCCACAGGAGCACAGGCGCATCCCGGGCCAACATCCAAAAGTATACAAAAGTAATCACATCCTAGGATCTAAAGCCACTCCGCTTCTTCGATCCTCATCCTGCAATATAAGAAATATGGATCCCCGAGGGGGTCAGCAACCCTTGGCTGGTATGGCTAACGCGCAGCCCATCGGCTACCGGGATACGTGCAGCTAATTGTCATGATAACATGGCATTCATTTACATACACAACATAACATAACATGGAGCATAGCATCAATAGTGCACAGCTCATCATCACATACACGGTGGATCTTGGTTCCACAATAACAAACCACAAGGGTCAAATAACATAAGAGCCTAGAGAGTGATTCACCCTCATGTTAAGCTCGTTGAACACACTCATTACCGTTCTGTTAGACGAACGAGTAACTAAGTCACAGATGGTTCGGATTTAGTGACCCGACACACACCACACAAACAGGTTCCCACTAAACCGATCATAAGTCAGAATAGGTAAGCTTTGGAAGAAGCTAGCGGGAGATCGAACGCCAAATTAAGGAGAACAATCTTAACAACATAAGAGTCGAATCTGATTCAGATATCTACTCTTAACTTACATGCATGACCGGACAACCGGATTCCTCACTTCCCAGTTAACACTTGTTAGAAGTTCATAGTGGAACTTAAAACCAACACACAATAGGTGGTAAGTCATGTAGACACACATAAGGGAAATGAGTCACAACATCACATCACAATAATATGAACAACTGTAAACTCATTACATGTTTAAATCTTATAACGTTGTAAACACACAGAAAAACATACAACACACAAACCGGTGTAAACCGCTAGACAACAGACTGCAAGAAAACCATACCTTGGTCCTTGCCTCGTTTGGTTTCCTCCGTAGGTCACTCCTATACATAATTCAAGAACGTCGGTTAATTAACTTACTTAACCTCCAAATTTACTAAGGTTTAACATAGTTATTTGACATGTTTAATGTCTAACTTTACCCTAGGTTACCTTCATTATACAGCCTAGGGTTAACTACACAAGTCACATTCTTTTCTGTTTTTTTTTTTTACAAGTTTAGGTCCGACCGGACTTGCCGACCGGACTTGTCCATGTCCGGTCGATTCCAGAACATATTTCCGTCAAAATTTTTACTCGACCGACCTTGTAAGTCCGGTCGCATGTCCGGTCTATTCCAGAGAGTTTCTCCCCTTTGAAAATTTAGCCCGACCGGACTTGCCAAGTCCGGTCCTATGTCCGGTCGATTCCAGTAACTCAATCCGTACACAAATTACAAGCCCAACCGACCTTGCAAGTCCGGTCCCAAGGTCGGTCCATTCCAGAAGCCAATTCTCGCAGGGTAAACTGGGCCCGACCGAACTTGCAAGTCCGGTCGCAAGTCCGGTCTGCCCAAATCTTTGTTTCCCTTTTTACATTCAACTCCACACTTCACCCCATATAACCTAGTACCCCTAACCTCATTTGGGCACTTCAAACACAACCTAAGCCATCCTTAAATACTCACAAAACTCTTTTCTAATTCCTAAACCTTTACTTATTTCCTTGTAAATTCCTTAACACTTACAACATTTTACACTAGGTTTCTAAATGGTTTCTCACCTATGATAACTACTATCCCAAAATGCTTTCTCCTTATCTTAACATCATCTCCCAAGCTCATCTCTCACAACTAACTCCTTATATCATTACTTCAAATCCTTTTTCAAGTTCATACTTTCTCCTTAATTTACCAAAGTTTGCCTAAGTCTTTACCTAAGTCCCAAAATGACTTTGGTACATACTAAAATCTCAAGTTCATGCCTAAGTCCTTGTTACATCCTAAATCACCTTAATGCATGTTTCTTACACAAGAACAACACTTAACCATTTAAAATACTCCTTAACTTATCAAACTCATTTTAACACTTAGAACTTCACATTTATTACCTAAATTTCGACATAGGTTCTCCTAGAACATTACTAAACCAAAACACATTGTTTTTACCAACAAACAACCAAGAACACTAAAAATCCATCAAGTACTTATTATACACAAACTCCACTCACAAAGCACTACATCACAATATAGTGCATAATTTAAATTGCATGGCACTTAGGCCCTTAAATGACATGGCTCTTAGGCCCTTAAGATGCATAAATCATAAACACTGAATTTCCACAATATATTTGCCTTAACCAGCAAATACACTCAACAACACATATGCCTTTACTAAGCTCTTGAGAACACTTTACTAAGTCATTCACCATTTGCTCTTTAGGTAGTTTTAACAAGCATTTATAAGCTCATTTCTCCTAAGGCATTTAAACAACATTTGGTTAGTAGATTTACCTCTTTTCCAAACAACTTCTTTCTTGTTTCCTTTAGAAAACCGGTAGGGTATTTGATTCCTTGACAAGTTCTAAACAATATACAAACACTACAATGAGTATTCAAGCTATAAGCTCCATCTCATTGTAAACCCTAATTTTACATTGTTTCAAAAACATTAATGTAGTTGTTTTACCTTGCTCTTTGAAGAGGGTTTGAATATCTAGCAAGAGAGGACTCCACCTAGTCCATGAAGAGTTGGAATGTAGCTAGAACAAGGTCACACAAAGAGCTCCTTCAATATGTATTTTCGGTTACCAATAAAACATGAAGGAAATGAAGTTTTTATTTGAGATTCCTTACCTAGAAGCCAAAGAGAGTAATAATATGTAGAAAAACAAGCTCAAGCTCCTTCAATGGTGGAACTCCATGGCACCGAAATGGTTGTCTTGAAGTTTGGAGAAGATAGAAATGAAGAGCTTGAGGAGAGGAAGAAGATGGTGGTGTTTGTTTTTGATTTGGACAAGTGAGCAAGATTTAACAAGAGATCAAAGCTTGTGTTTTAATGGTGGTAGTGGTATTACCGTGAGATAGCAGCAAGAAGGGAGAATGAAGAAGGTGAAACCGTGTGAATGAAGAAAGGAAATGAGAGAATGAAGATTGGTTTACTTTTAGAAGATATTTGTAGCTTTAAAGTAAATAGTACATTCATTAGTCATCATTATTTACTTAACAAAATAACAAGAGGGTGGTGAGTCACCACACCTTAGAAAACCGGCCCCCTTATTATAATGAGGGTAATATAGTCTTTGTTTGTCAATTTAATTACTTAACATAACATATGTTATAAACTAGCTTGTAAAAGTTACTATTCATAAAACAAGGCACATAGAAGTGAAATTTTTTATTTCCCATTAATATAGACACCCAAATGTGATACTATATAGTACACATATATATTTAAGAGTAATGATGGACATTTAGCCACTCAAAACTCATTTACAAGACAATTTTTCAAAAATGTGCTTTAAGACTCCTTAAAGCACATTTTGTGTTTAAACTTGTTTTCAAGCTTGGTTTCTTTGGTAATTGATTTAATATGTTCATTAGTGTATAAATGAGGTCTTGGTAAGTTCATTAGGTCTTAACCAAGTTTATCCCAAGCTTAGAGCACATTTTGGCTCTTATAGACTTTAAAGCACATTTTGTGTTTTCTTTTGTTTAAATTTGTTTACTAATGTTTCTAAGACTCTTTTTAGTCTTAATACACCTTATTCAAGTGTTTAAACAATATATTAAGGTTTGGGGTATTTCAGTTCTTCCTGTGTACTTGTTAGGGATGAAGAAATAATAACAGGCAAAGTACAAAAATCAGAAAGGTAAACATACTTCAGATGTGATGGCAATTGTTTCAGTTCTACGAGAGGGGGTTGTTCAATGGATGGTGGTAACTTCTGAGTAGATAGCTCTAATGGTTCTGGTGGTGGGTAGCGCGGTTTTGTATATGATTTTATCCTATCCAGAGCTGCTACCATTTTGATTGTGTCAGGGTACACTAGTCGGTTATCACAGATTTCAGACAAAGCATTTTCAAGGGCGTCATTACGAATAATAGCAGATAAATTATCCTGCACAATAGAGTTGACAATGTCTATGGAAAAAGTGTCTTCTAATTTAGCGGGTTTCTTAATAACCTTGGACATGTCGTATTCTAAAGTTTCGTTATGCAGCCTTAAAATGATTTTTCCTTTTTCAACATCGATTAGTGCTCTAGCAGTTCTCATGAAAGGTCGTCCTAAGATTAAGGGTACCCTAGTGTCTTCTTCCATATCAATTACAATAAAATCAGCGGGGAACACAAAAGTTCCTACAGTAACAATCAAATCTTCTATTATTCCTTTTGGGAATACTAAAGATCTATCTGCTAATTGTAATTGAATAGAAGTAGGCATGCATTTACCAATCTTAAGTTTGTTGAAAGTTGAGAGTGGCATTAAATTGATACTAGCTCCTAGATCACATAGCCCACTACCACAATCAACATTATCAATTGAACATGGAATAATTGGCAAACCTGGGTCTCCAAGTTTTGGAGGGAGACTCTTGAGAAGTACTGCTGACACTTCCTGTGTAAGGTGTACAGTTTTCACTTCCTGCAACGATCTTTGTTGGTGATGATATCCTTCATGAACTTTGCGTATATGGGCATTTGTTTTAAGCATCGGCAAAAGGAATATTGATCGTTAGTTTCTTGAAGTGAGAAAGAAACTTTCCAAACTGTTCATCTAAATTTTTCTTTCTCATTCTGTTTGGAAAAGGAAGTGGGGGAAGAATTTTAGTGAGAGAGGAAGGAGTAGATTCAGGAGACTCCTTCTCCTCGGAAATAATTTTTGTAGGAGGAGGGGCTTCTTCAGCATCTTTCTGTTCTTCTGCTGGAATTTCTTGAGGTTCATGAGCTTGCTGCTCTTGATTATCAGTATCATCTTGGGGAAGAGGTGAGTTGAGCGGCCTACCACTTCTTAACGTCACTGCCTTGGCCTGTTCCCTTGGATTTGGATTTGGATTTGGCTGACTAGGGAAGGCACAAGGTGGCCTTTGTGCAAGCTGTTGGCTGATTTGTTCCAACTGTTGGTTGGTTTGTTGTATCTGGGCTTCAACCCTTCTGTTAGTGGCTTCTTGATCCACGAGTCTGGTATGAGTCGTAGTCATGAATCCTTTCATTAAGTTCCTGAATTCCTCATTTGGATCAGAAGAATTTGACGATGGTTGTTGTTGTTGCTGGAAACCTGGAGGGGCACCTTGTGCTCGATAACCTATATTAGAATTTGGTTGGGGTCTGTTCCCCTGATAGGTGTTTGAATTGTTGTTCTGCCCTCCTTGGTTTTGATCATTATTCTTCCATGAGAAATTCGGGTGATTTCTCCATGGATAGTTGTTGTTGAAGTTGTTGTTGTAGGAATTACCGGGACGGTTTCCTATGAAGTTTGCGTCCTCGTACTGTCCTTTACCTTCGCACTGAGGGGTTTCATGAGGACCGGCGCATATGGCACATCCTTCTGTAGGTGGAACTGACGATGAACTTGTTGGTGGGGAAGCTATTGTTTTTACAATTTCGTTTTGTGATGTCGTTAGCTTTTCCACCATCTTTGCAAGGGACGAGATCTGAGCCGATAAATGATCTGTAGGCTCAACGTGGAGTAGACCCGCTGCTCGTGGCGTTCTTCCTTTGGATCTCGTCCACTGTCTCGTATTGCTCGTCATAGTTTCTAGAAGGTCCATTCCTTCTTTAGGAGATTTCATCATGAAACTTCCTCCTGCAGAGGAATTGACGAGTAGTCGGTTCCCATCATCCAGACCGTTGAAAAATGACAGGCAGAGGGATTGATCGTCGAGACCATGGTGGGAACACTTCATTAGCATATCCTTGAATCTGTCCCATGCGTCGTACAATGTTTCTCCCGGTTCCCGACAGAATGTGTTGATTTCACCGATCAATTGCCTTGTTCTACTGGTTGGGTAGTATTTGGCAAGGAATTTTTGGGCCATTTGTAGCCATGTGGTGATTGATCGGGAGGGAAGGCTTCGGTACCACCGGTTTGCTGAATCCGACAACGAGTGAGGAAACAGTTGTAGACGGATTCTTTCTTTGACGTTGCCGGTCTGACCAAAAGAATTGCAGAAGTCCAGGAAGAGACTCAGATGATTTGGGGCTTCATCTGGGTTCGCTCCACTAAACTTGCCTAGATCCTGGACGGCGGTGATGTAGTGGGTTTTGAAAACCCATCGTCCGGCTTCTTCTGGCGTTAGTTCGGGGAGAACTATAGCTGATGCTCTTCCTTCGGTATTCGGTTGGTGGTAGTCAGAGAGAGCACGGTGTTCTGGTTGATTTGCATGGTCAATTTCATTTATAACTTCGTTATTAGCCATGGCATGATTTCTCAGATTTCTTTGTGCTTGTAATAAAGTGCGCTCGGGTTCGGGGCTCGGACTGATTGGTGGAGAGCCTCGGGTTCGAGTGTTTGGCATGCACAGAAGATAACTTGCGGTTCGTCAGAAACTGCAAAATTAGTTAGTAAAATAGAATAAGAAAGGCAGAGATATTGGTTAGTCTGATAAACAACACAGATATATTTTTTTTTTTGAGTCAAGAGTAATATGACAGAAAATAAGATGACAAGGGAAATTAAATGACAGAAATTATAAGTTAGTATACTGGGGAAATGAAAAGTTAAGGACAATGGAAATGAAATGACAATGGAACGAAATGACAGGAAATTTTAAGTTAGTAGTTAGGGACAATGGAAAGAAAGGACAATGGAACGAAATGACAATAATATTAAGAGGTTAGGAGTTAGTTGTCCAAAGTCCGAGGTCAAATGTCCAAGTCAGGTCAAAAGTCCGATGTCCAATTCAGATGTCCGAGGTTAACAATTTAATAGTATTAACAGATTATTTTAATATAGCGAGTGAACTACCGGAAACTAGGGAAATTGATGGAATCAATCTCCCCGGCAACGGCGCCAAAAACTTGTTGGGATAAAACTACACGTTAATATATATAGATTTATAACAAACTAATAGGCAAGTGTACCTATTCGTAGTAGTAAAACAAGTGTCGTATCCACAAGGAGATTGTTCAATTATCCTAGTTTAGGTAGTTAATAAAAACTGTAAAAAGGGGGTTTAGCCGGAGGCAAGCTTGATTTGATGTTGAATTAATACAGAAATAATAAGAACAGTAAAAACAGTTGTGAATTAAGTGGATGGAAAATGTGCTAAGGAAGGTGAAATCGCCCTGTTATAACTCAGATGTTAAATATAATCCTAGTTTGCTCTTATTTGTCTGTTAAGAATTTTATCTTGTGGCCTTTCTAAATCATAGATAAGGACAACTCTTAATTAATTCAGTAGACTTTTTACAATCAGAAAAAGTCTAAAATCATTAACTAGCTTTAAGTGAGAATTCTTTTTATAACAGCGGTGGATTTTATCTGCTAATCAAGGAGATAATATCTAACGTTTGTCTCTCTTTGTGGTCTATTCTCTAATTTACAAAATCATTGAAATTAGAGAAACCGTAAATGCATAAAAATGATCAGTTCTTAAACATTTAATAATAGAGAGAGTCAAAACAAATATTTATAAGCAAACTCGGTATTATAAATACGCTGAGTTATTTTGGGTTAAACACCCATCCTAAGCACAATTATAAGATTACTCAGACATTGACAAAAATAAAAACAGAGTAGAGATTGAAATAGTCATTATTTAGGAACTGCCTGCGAAGAACGGATCTGCACTCGCCTGCCTCTTTTCTCTCTTTGTAAAGTACTGCTTCTGTTTGAGTACGTACGTGAATGTGGTGAAATGGTGAAAATAAATAAAAGATGAAGAAGTGTGGTGTACGGGATGAATTAAATGGAAGAGAATGGAGTGTGGAGCTGTTTGTGTGATTTCCTCAGCCTCTGGTCGTACGTGTTCTATTTTTGCAGTAATGGTGTTGGGTTTATATAGAGGATTGGAGGAGCAGATCCGTACGTAAGAATTGATTGAGCATTGATTGAAGACTGAGTACTTCATTTAATGCAGGGGACAGAGCCGACGAGTGGAGTGATTTAAGGTAGGCGGTGCGGCGGAGTAGATGGATAACGGAATCAATTTGCAGAATGCGTCGCGAAGAAGAAGACTGCGCGACTGATTTTTGCGCCTGTTTGTCTTGTCCGCCTGTTAAGAGGCGGTAGCCTCATGTGTTGTCCGCCTGTTAAGAGGCGGTAGCGTCATGTGTTGTCCGCCTGTTAAGAGGCGGTTGCCTCTGTTTATCGACATCATTGTTGGTCCGGGTCCTTGCACATGAGTCAAGTCCCGGACCCTTACTCACAGAAAACTCTCGGCCATTTTTCAAGGGGTGGTCCGGGTCCTTGTATGGGACCTAAGTCCTGGACCACCCACGGCTATCTATTCTCGGCCTGTTTTAATATGCTGGTCCGGGACTTAGTTCTGGATTTAAGTCCCGGACCCTTCAACTGGCTCCAGATTCTTCGTTTGGACTCCGTTTTTCAAACCGTCCGCGGCTATGCGTTCGTCTCTTCGTGTACTTTGCTCCTAGCTTGGCTTTTCCTCATGTTTAAACCAATAAATTTGTGAGGTAATCAATAGAACATAAACTAGAGGAAAGACATACGATAAGTGAGAAATGAGCAGAAAAGTGCTGATATAATATATGAAATACACCTATAAATCATGCTCATTTAGACACTTATCACACCCCCACACTTACCTTTTGCTTGTCCTCAAGCAAAACCATGTACCCAAGCAAGTAGGGAATGCTCAAAATTAACAAATACTATTATGAAGGGTAGGATAAAGAAGTCAATAGTACATGATCTTAAACTTTTTAGAGGAGTGTGATCCATCACCTACTGGTGGCATAGGTGTACTCAGGGCAAAAATAAAAATTAGAGTTTCGGGGTATGATCCGGAGTACTTCAATGCTTCTTAGTTAAGGTGACTTTGAGAACTTTTACCATGGCCAACTTCTCTCAAGAATGGGCATTGAGGAGAAACAAAAGGAAAAATAGAATTAAGCATTTGTTTCACTTTTGCATAAGAGATGAGAAGATAATATGTAGGCATTAAGCCTTTTTTTTAAGAACACTCAACTCTCTTTGTTGGTTACCAATGGTGTCTCGTAAGTCCCTTATTTATTATTTTTTTTGACAGAGAAGCCCCTTAGCAATCCCTAAGAAAGAAGACAGAAAAGAACCCCTGAGCAATAAAAATCCAACCATTTCAGATCATTTGGTCACACCGCATAAAAATGCTCCTCGAAAGTAATCAAAATTTTAAAATTTTTGTACATTTTTGTACCATTTATCCCACAATTCATAACATTTATTCTTAAAGAGAACAACCCACACATAAAGGGTCCATGATATTGAATTTGAACAAACGCAGGATAAGCAGAGAGATTAAGCATTTAAGCATAAAATGTCACCGAAAAGGGCACACTCCCCCACACTTAGATTGAACAATGTCCTCATTTGTTCACCAGAAAAAACAAGGGAAAGTTTCAGAAGGCCTTTTCGGTAAGTAGATAAAATAGAGAGAACACGAAGCTCACGAATATTCATTTAAGCATATAAATTCTCCTCTGCATATTTTATTAAAATAAAAAGCATAATTAAAGAAACTGGTACTCCCCTGATTTTATTTTTGCTAGCGTGTATTGGACTTCCCCCACACTTGAGCTTCAGCCTCAAGTAGCGTAGCTTGGTTGCGGTGTAGACATGAAGTTGCACCTGCATAAGACACTAGAAGCAACCATGCTATAAACGGGGTTAAGAGTTAGCAAAAACAAAATTTAAAGAGAACCTGAAAATTAAAACAGCATAAAAAGCATATAAAAGATAAGTTCGTCCGGGTTGCCTCCCGGAAAGCTGCCCTTCTTTAACGTCTTTAGCTAGACGCTTTGAAGCGTACTCAAATCTGAGTATCATGTAGGTTTATTGTACGAGCATCAACTGTCTCGAGATTACCACCCTGGTAATGCTTTAGTCTAGATCCATTGACCATGAAAGTTTGTTTTTTAGAATCCACCAACTCAACGGATCCATATGGGGTGACCTTGGAGACAGTAAATGGTCCAGCCCAATAGGATTTGAGTTTACCAGGAAACAACTTCAACCTGGAGTTGTACAACAGAACCAAATCTCCCTTATGGAACTCCCGTTTAAGAATCATCTTGTCATGCCACTTCTTGGCTTTCTCTTTGTAGATTCGGTTATTTTCATAGGCATTCTCTCGAAATTCTTCTAATTCAGTGAGCTGGAATTTCCTTTTGTCACCTGCTCTCAGTAGATCAAAGTTGAGGGCTTTCACGGCCCAGAATGATTTGTGCACGAGCTCGACCGGTAAATGACAAGCTTTGCCGAAGACTAGTCGATATGGGGACATGCCGATGGGCGTCTTGTAAGCTGTTCTATACGCCCAGAGTGCATCATCCAGCTTCAGGGACCAATCTTTTCGTGAAGAATTAACCGTCTTTTGTAGGATCCACTTCAATTCTCGGTTAGAGACTTCAGCCTGGCCATTTGTTTGAGGGTGATAAGGCAAAGCTACCTTATGTCTCACTCCATATTTGGTCATCAAGGCTGTGAACTGCTTATTGCAGAAGTGGGATCCTTGGTCACTGATTATAGCACGTGGGACTCCAAACCGTGTAAATATGTTCCTCTTCAAGAACCTGAGTACTACCTTTGCATCATTTGTGGGAGAGGCGATAGCTTCCACCCACTTAGTGACATAGTCGACTGCCACCAAGATGAAAAGGTTTGAACAAGACGAAGGAAAGGGACCCATGAAGTCAATGCCCCACACGTCGAAAGGTTCGACCTCGAGTATGATGTTGAGAGGCATTTCGTGTTTCCTGGAGGTGTTCCCAAGTCTTTGGCATTCATCGCAGGAGGCTACAAAGGAATGACAGTCTTTATGTAAGGTTTTCCAAAAGAAACCTGATTGAAGTACCTTAGCCGCTGTTCGAGCTGGCCCATGATGTCCTCCTGCTTCAAGAGAGTGACAATGACGGAGAATGTTCTGGATTTCATCTTGGGGCACACATCTTCTTACCATCCCGTCTGCACAAACCTTGAAAAGGAGAGGATCCTCCCAGTAATAATGTTTGACATCGGAAAAGAACTTCTTCTTCTGTTGGTAGGTTAACCCATGTGGTATTACTCCTCGTGCCAGGTAGTTGGCCATGTCAGCGTACCATGGTTCACCGGTGTCACCAATCATAAAGATGCACTCATCTGGGAAGAATTCATTTATGGAAGTGCCATCACTAGGTGCCTCTATGCGAGATAGGTGGTCTGCTACTACATTCTGCACTCCTGGCTTGTCTCTGATTTCAATCTCAAATTCTTGTAGTAGGAGTATCCACCGGAGGAGTCGGGGTTTGGCATCTTCTTTAGCAAACAGATACCTCAGAGCAGAGTGATCGGTGTGAATTATGACTTTGCTTCCCAAGAGATATGATCGGAATTTATCCAGAGCAAAGACTACTGCTAGAAGTTCCTTCTCAGTAGTTGAATAATTCTTCTGAGCGTCGTTGAGGGTTCTACTTGCATAGTAGATGGTTCTCAAGATCTTCTCCTTCTTTTGACATAAAGCGGCACCTACTGCAAAGTCGCTGGCGTCGCACATAATTTCGAATGGAAGGCTCCAGTCTGGTGATATCACAATGGGGGCAGAGATGAGGCATTCTTTCAGTGTGTTGAAGGCTTGTAGGCATTTGTCAGTGAAGTCGAACTTGACGTCTTTAGCTAGGAGATCACATAGAGGTTTCGAAATTTTGGAGAAATCCTTGATAAACCTTCTATAGAACCCAGCATGGCCAAGGAAACTTCTGATATCTTTTACCGTCGATGGTGGTGGTAATTTTTCAATAACTTCGACCTTGGCTCTGTCGACTTCAATGCCTTTGAAGATATTTTATGCCCAAGAACTATTCCTTCTTTAACCATGAAGTGGCATTTTTCCCAGTTAAGCACAAGGTTAGTTTCTTCACATCGGGCGAGGATAGCGTCCAGATTATTTAGACAGGATTTGAAAGTGGGACCAAAGACAGAGAAGTCGTCCATGAAGACTTCGATGCTTTTCTCAAGATAGTCGCTGAAGATCGCCATCATGCATCTTTGGAATGTGGCTGGCTTGGACAGTCATTTGTGGAGTGAATGAATAGACCACATCTAAAACATATGGGCGGGAGTCTCTCGTAGGTTACTTGCAAGGTGGATTCTACTCCTTTGAGAATGATTTTAACATATCTTAGGCTCAGCACCGACTTATCAACCGAGATCGTCACTTTGAAACGAAGGTAGTCTCCTCCATTGAGGGCACCTTCACTTTCAAACTCCACGAAAGTTTCGAAGCGACATGTAAGACTTGTAGCGGAATATTAATCATGTAGGACAAGAGGAGCGCCATGGTTTCTTACCCAGATAAGAAAGGATGAGAAGACATGATCCAAAGGAGCTTTATTCTTATCGATTCACTGAAGAATGAGGAGAGCCCTGTCAAAAAACCATGAACCTCGTTCAGGACTGCATGCAGCGAGCATAGGAGTTCGTATTCCAGCAAGAAGATGTGGGTAGCAACCTTCTTGATTCTCAGACACCCTTGAAGTTGCCAAACCATTGAGAGCTTGGATTCCATCACTCAGATATCCACACCTCGGGAGGTAACAATCTTCCCTAACAAACATCTATCGAAAGCCTAAAGTAGATCATGCTCCATCTTCCGTCAATGGAAATAGGTGCGGCTTCCTCTTTTGTGAGCAAAAGTTCCTCGCATTTGAAAGGTAGCTCCTCTACTGAAGGTGAAGAGGAAGAACCCATACCCTGAAGATGAATCAAGGCAGAGATGTCCGAGAAGAAGTTTGCCGGAGGTGGCTCACTATTAGCTTGAGTATACAGCCGGCCAGGAAAGACTGCAGCTTAGGAAAAATCATCGAAAACAACCAGTAGATGGCATATCATGTAGGTAAAGATTACCATGAGCATATGAAGTTTAAAGGACCAAATAAGATTTAGCCTGTCTTGGCTACAGGTCACTGTAGCTAGAGTTGGCTACATACCTGCGCTTCGTTTCTTCTTCTTCTTCTTTTTTTTGGGGGAAATTTCATGAAATGCCACTATATTTTTGCCTAATTCATGAAATGCCACTAAAAAAAAGAAAGTCATGAAATGCCACTATATTTTCCGAAAAGTTAATGAAATGCCCCTCTGCCTGGATGGACGTTAACTTTCCGTCTGAAGTCAAATTTTTTTTTAAAAATGACCTTTTGCCCCTAAAATTTATGTCACTGTGCAACGGCTACTTATGGGTTCCAACGGTCACTTTTTTGAAAAATTTTCAAAGTACATGAATGCCACTACAACTTTTACGACAGTACATGAAAGGTCACTACAACTTTATGAAAGTACATGAAATGCCACTACTACTTTACGAAAGTACATGAAATGCCCCTGTAACAAAAAAACGGCTATTTTTTGTATCTAACAGCTAGTGCTTCATTCAGACCCCCTTTTGTGCTATAAAAACTCATTGTAGGGTTGTATAATGCCTATATCTCTCCCATACTCACTCATAGCACATCAAACATGTATCCCTCACATACACAGCCACAATAGAAGAGAAATTTCAAACAATACATTGCAAGTGTAGAGTTCCAGCAACTCTCAAAGTTTCATACAACCGGAAATCAGCAGGATTCACTTACTATAATTGCTGGAACTGTGGGTTCTTCAAATGGTGGGCACCGGTTATGGAAGATCGATATGATCCCCGCTTAACTTCTCAACCCGGGAGTACATCACAAACAAATCCCACACAACGAATGTCCACTACAAGACCTGCTGTCTATGAAGAGGAGGGGACTGCAGAATCAGGACATTCATTGCATGGTATTGACAACCTTAGGCAATAGATAAAGAAGGAGGTAGAGGAGGAAATGAAAAGGGCCATCAAAAAGTGGTGTATCAAAATTTTCGTAATGCTAGTTGTTGTAACATGTATCCGCAATTGTAAGACCGAACAGGGGCGTAGCGAACCTTGCCTTTTCTATTTCTAATGTCAAACCTGCAAACAAGCCCTTCTCTTCTTTTGCACAAGCCCTTTTTGCTTGAAGCCCTAGCCCTGAATGCCCTATTCGCCCTTCGCACCTTTGAAAATGGATTAGTACTCATTCGATGCCATCTTCTTTGACTAGTCAACCACCTCTGCTTTCAAATCCGGTCAAGATGCTCGCTTGCCCCTTAGCATTGTTGTTCAACCCATTCTATCTTGGACCAAAATACAAACAAGTCCTAAGCGTACACAAAGCTGTAAAACTGTTTATAGCACATATTCACCCACCAAAAAGGTTCACCAGAACCATATATGTAGAGTACAACAACTTCATGAAGTTGTCTACCAAAGTATAAAAAGTTGTGATGCTGTTTATAGAACAGCACCTATTCACCCACCAAAAAGGTTCACCAGAACCACATATGTTCATTAAAGCAAATGCATAAAAAGTTTGTATATTCATCAGCTACCCGAAAACCCTAAAATGTGCACCATAATAGCTAAATTATGAACCTGCTAATGTCACACCTTTCTTGCGCTTCCCTCCTCTCTTCTTTCGTGGCGCTGCAGTACCATCAGCAGTAGCAGTAGCAGCACCAGCACCAGAAGTAGTACCAGCAGCAGTACTAGCAGCAGCTTCGGTTTGTGACGCTTGACTTGGACCGGCCGGTGCTAGTACAGCTGCTGGTACTACTTCTGGTGCTGCTGCTGCTACTGTTGATGGTACTGCAGCGCTAAGAAAGAAGAGAGGAGGGAAGCGCAAGAAAGGTGCGACATCAACAGGTTCATAATTTAGCTATTATGGTGCACATTTTAGGGTTTTTGGGTAGCTGATGAATATACAAACTTTTTATGCATTTGCTCTAATGAACATATGTGGTTCTGGTGAACCTTTTTGGTGGGTGAATTGGTGCTGTTCTATAAACAGCATTACAACTTTTTGTATTTTAGTAGACAACTTCATGAAGCTGTTGTACTCCACATATGTGGTTCAGGTGAACCTTTTTGGTGGGTGAATATGTGTTGTATACAGTTTTACAGCTTTGTGTATGCTTTGGACTTGTTTATATTTTGGTCCAAGATAGAATGGGTTGAAAGTTGTAGTGGACATTCGTTGTGTGGGATTTGTTTGTGATGTACTCCCGGGTTGAGAAGTTAAGCGGGGATCATATCGATCTTCCATAACCGGTGCCCACCATTTGAAGAACCCACAGTTCCAGCAATTATAGTAAGTGAATCCTGCTGATTTCCGGTTGTATGAAACTTTGAGAGTTGCTGGAACTCTACACTTGCAATGTATTGCTTGAAATTTCCCTTCTATTGTGGTTGTGTATGTGGGGGGATACATGTTTGATGTGCTATGGGTGAGTATGGGAGAGATATAGGCATTATACAACCCTACAATGAGTTTTTATAGCACAAAAGTGGGTCTGAATGAAGCACTAGCCGTTAGATACAAAAAAATAGCCGTTTTTTTGTTACAGGGGCATTTCATGTACTTTCATAAAGTAGTAGTGGCATTTCATGTACTTTCGTAAAGTTGTAGTGGCATTTCATGTACTTTGAAATTTTTTCAAAAAAGTGACCGTTGTAACCCAAAAGTAGCCGTTGCACAGTGACGTAAATTTTTAGGGGCAAAAAGGTCATTTTTTTAAAAAAAATTGACTTCAGACGGAAAGTTAACGTCCATCCAGGCGGAGGGGCATTTCATGAACTTTTCGGAAAATGTAGTGGCATTTCGTGACTTTCTTTTTTTTTAGTGGCATTTCATGAATTAGGCAAAAATATAGTGGCATTTCATGAAATTTCCCTTTTTTTTCATGAAAGTCGCCCGGCGCTACACAACATGTTTTTCTTTTTTAAAAGATTTTTTTCTTTTTTTATCACAAAAACTTTAAATTGTTGTAACTTTTAATATATAAGTCCAAAATGAAAAAAATTATATCATTGTTCACCTAATTTCAAGCTCATCAAAACAAGATCAGTCATGAATATATTTTGATAACTTTTTAAAAATAATTTTTACATGTATAGTGCACAGAACGTAAAAAAAAACTTGTACTGATGGTCATACAAACCTGTACAAATGTTCACTAAAACATGTACATCCTCACGTAAAAACATGTACATCCTCACATTAAAAACATATAGATAGTCATATAACCTGTACGAATCATTAAATATGTACATCCTTAGATTAAAACGTGTACATATAAGGAAGAACACGTGTACAGACGGTCATACAAACATGTACAGATGGCAATACAAACATGTACACATGTTCATTAAAGAGCATATACATTATCACATTTGAACATGTACATCGTCACATTAAAACATGTACATTCTCACATTAAAATATGTATATACATCCTTTCATTAAAATATCATCGTATATATGTAAAAATAATTTTTTTTAAAAGTTGTCAAAACATATTCATGTCTGGTCTTGTTTTGAAGAGCTTGAATTTAGGTGAACAATGATATAATTTTTTTTCATTTTGGACTTATATATTAAAAGTTACAATAATTTAAAAATTTTATAATAAAGAAAGGAAAAAAAGAAAAAGAAAAAAAAAAAGAAAAAGAAAAAGGAAAAAATGAACCTCCCCTCCCATTTCTTTTAGGGCGCGTTAGATGAGGGTGGTTTTTTTTCTTTTTACATTAATGTGACACTTGTCATTTAATTATTGGTGTACTCATACTAAAAGTAACACATGTCCTTACCATATTAGTTAACTAGAGTAACATTAAACATAAAGCAGCATTTTGCTGCGTTTCGAACGGACCCTTAGGCAGCGTTCGATACTTACGAATCAGGGATTAATGTCTACTTTTCAAAAAGTAGAAGGCAGTTGTCAAGTTTTGATTGAACAAAATTTCAAACCATAGTTACCTGGCGGCATAGGAGTGGTTAACCATGGGGGCATTAAAACAAACACAGTATTTACTACGTTTGTCCGCTATTATCGAACACGCTCTTATTTTTATTTAACTAAACTACCTCATCTTAGTCATCCTAGTTACATTACTTGTAGGTAAGAAATTGCCATGAGCTTTGAGAAAAACATTTAGGAAGGTGCGGACAGAAATACATTGAGCATTAATGAGACTAAAAGGTGACTTACATTTGATGAAAAAGAGGGGAAAAGTAGAGGGAGGGGCCAGGGAGCTCTCAGCTTGGAAGAGAATTTTTTTTTTTTTTGAAATATCATATATATATAGATCAAGAGCAAATGTCAAGTACATAGGATGGGAAGTCAGCAGACTTCCAACAACTCGCACAGAGCTGCAATTTTCTAGCTAAGGACGCTAGGTTGTGTGCAGTTAAATTATCTAGACGACTAACGTGATAGCATTGGACATCTTGTAGAGGGGCCAAAGTGGCCAAAGCATGGTGGAGCACTAGTTTTGCATTGTCAGAGAGGCCGGACCGACCAAAGCTCGAGAAGTAATCAACCACATTCTTGCAGTCAGACAGGAGCCTCACATGAGAATACTGATATTGCTTGGCAAGGTCAAGGCCTAACTGAAGTGCTGCTGCCTCCAAATGTGACGGATCCGAAGCCGTCAAACCGCCCATCAATGCCGCTCCAATAACATCATTCTGGTAAACCGCGACAGCCCCAAGGCCAAACCGACCAAACCTATCCAGACCCGCATCAACAGAAATCTCGACGAAACAAGGCGCCGAAAGACGGGCCGCAGCCAAGGATGGAGATATAGCAATAGCTGAAGTAGCAGTGCTGAGGCTCAAAAAGTAGTCCGCCTGAAACCATCCAGCTTCAAAAGTGGTGACACGGTTATGGGCATACTGGCATTGGGCATACCATAAACGCCAAAGAAGCGAGACAAGCAAGGAAAGACGATGTCGCGGCAGGGCAACGCAGCAATCGGTAAACCAATCAATAAACGCGTTGTCTGTTTGTAGGGGTGGGGGATGGGGGATGCACAGGCGATCCCAATAAGAGCGGACTGTAGGGCAGCGATATAGGGCATGGAGGATGGTATCACTGCCGCCACAAAGAACACAGGGTTGGAGATCCGGACGGTGCAGTCGATAGGCCAATAGAGCACGGCATGGAACAACGCCATGCAACAATTTCCATCCAAACAGACGAACACGGGGCGGCATATCAAGAGCCCATAAACGCCTATTCGCTTGACCTTGAGGAGATGAGGTCATAGACGAAGGTGAGGGATGCGCAAGGCGGCGGAGGGCTACATCACAATGATATGCACTTTGACTGTATACTGGCTGGAAGGAGAGGCCCCAATACCGAGAGTCCCGTGAAAAGACATCCCCTGGCAAAGCCACTTTGAGAATGTGTTGTACATCTTCTGGATGAAAGACGGAGTGTAAAAGTGAGACATTCCATGCCGAGGGGGAGAGCATAAAATCAGAAACTGGGGCATGATGATGCTGAGGAATCGACCAAAGGTAAGGCGTACCCCCCTCCTTAGAGGGAAGCCATCTGTCACAAATGCGTGTGGTTTGCCCATCACCAATCTTCTTGTAAGCCCCAACCTGCACGAGATCCTGAACAGTGAGGAGCGCTCTCCAAATGGGACTGGAGTTGGCCTTTGGTTGAATGTGACATGGGGGATTGTGGTCGAGATAACGCGCCTTATAAAAAGTGGACAAAAGGGACTGAGGCTGATGCAGAATTCGCCAAAGCTGTTTAGCGAGCAAAGCGCGATTAAAACTGTGCAAGTCACGAAAGCCTAAGCCACCAGAGCAAAGAGGGAGACAGAGTTGCTCCCATTTCTTCCAGTGCGTCCCTTTAGCAATGGCTGAACCACCCCACCAAAAGCGCGAGATCATCCCAGTGATGGAAGTGAGGAGCGATTTGGGGAGCGTAATGACTGACATGACATATGTAGGGATAGCCTGAAGGATTGATTTAATCAGATTTAACCTTGCCGCTTGAGAAGTGAGACGAGACCAACCCTGAATGCGGCGTGCAATGCGGTCCTTAATATAAGCAAACACGGCTTTCCGATCACGGCCCACGTGCACTAGGAAACCCAGATACATCCCCAAATCGCGGACCACACGGCCTCTCAGAGCTCCAGCAACTGCGCGACGTAACTGCGGCTGCAGATGATGTGAAAACATAAGGGCAGACTTGTCCGCATTAATACACTGTCCTGATGCTAGCTTAAAGTCATCAAGAATATAAGATAGCTCCCGAGCATTGGTCTCTGTTGCCTTTCCAAATAGAATACAATCATCCGCAAAAAGTAAGCTGGTAATAGGGGTTGGAAGCCCCGGAAAAGAGAAACCCTTAAACTGATTGACCTGTGCAGAGAGATTAATGGTCAAGGTCAAAACTTCCATACAGCAAATAAAAAGCAACGGGGATAAAGGGTCTCCCTGGCGCAGGCCACGATGTGGGGTAAATGAGGGCCCCGGGTGGCCATTAATGAGCACAGACATCGTGGCAGTAGTAAGACACTTGCGGACAGCCTTAATCCAAAACGGATGGAAGCCCATGCTAGCTAATACTTGTAGAACAAAAGACCATTCTACACGGTCAAAGGCTTTAGACATATCAACTTTATATGCGAAGAAACCCCGAAGGCGAGCCTGTGAAGTACGCATAGAATGCAGGATTTCATGAGTAAGGAGCACCTGATCAGAAATCAACCGGTCCTGCACAAATGCTGCTTGATTGTCGGTGATGACATGAAATACCCCTAACCTTTAATGTAACACCCCAACCGTTAATCTCATCATTACCTCTTAAACCGTTACTAATTACTCCTACTCACGCAGCGGAACTCTAATTACAACGAGGGGTGAAACAACGCCGTTAGCCACCCATGTGGCTAACCGGGCCTTTCTTACATACCGTAACGGTCTGATGAACTGGAACAACCGAGTACTTCATACCAATACAATACTCAATTCATATCTCTACTATACCGAGTCTACAATATACGGATGCCAATAACATACTCGGACTTACACCTCATTCAAACGCATAAGTAATTACAATCTAACTACCCATGCTCACTGCAGTCCCCGTCCTACTCTCTCGAACGGTGGTCAGATTCAAGTACCTGCACACTAAAAACGTTCCCCCTAGGGGGTCAGCTTACGCTGCGCATGAAATTCGCATATACCGCGTGCTAACCGCGGTACACCGACTACTTTGGGTCGGATATACATGGAGTTCATTTTAATCAAACAACATGCATCATGACAATACAATATATATGTATCACACAAGGAATCTACATCCAATCACGGAACACGATTCCTAACTAACATAACAATGTTGTTAGTGGTAACTGGTTACTCTTAGGCATTGAGGGTTATTCCTCACTATGCCTTGTTTACATATTCGATACCTCACCCGCTCCCTCGGGTTACTTATTCGTATACACACCCATTCTCTTGGGCTACTCATTCTTATACTTACCCATTCTCTCGGGTTATTTATACTC
The DNA here is from genome assembly GCA_023374045.1 of Limonium bicolor. Lineage (NCBI taxonomy): Eukaryota > Viridiplantae > Streptophyta > Magnoliopsida > Caryophyllales > Plumbaginaceae > Limonium > Limonium bicolor. The sequence continues at coordinate 74,030,450 of CM041776.1, forward strand.
GTTATCTCACCCACACTCTTGGGTTATTCATACTCAAGCTCTTGTAGATTCTCGAGACACTACAGGTCTCCTACGTCACGCTTGTTACTCTTATTACATACTTAAGCCAAAACTCATGGCTCTCTAGCATAGTCTTACTTCCCGGTTTCGACCCTACTCTGGGTCTAGCATGGTGGGAGGTTCAACTAGCTCACGGAACTCTCTCTTAGTTCCTATCTCTTTTACTTGGGTCCGACTACTCTCGGACTACTCTCGTTCCCATACACTCCTCTTCGGAGTTATAATAATATCATGTATATTAGTCTAGAAGCATCATTCTCGATGTTTCTAATGACTTTGGGAACTTTACTTAAATTCGGGTAATCTTAGGTTTAAGGGTTACCCTCACAATCATATGCTTTACATTCGGATATTTTCTTTACCGAGGTACAATCCTCATATAGAGGTCGACCGTATCTCAAGGGAGTCACATAGTCCCTTAGGTCTCTTTTACTTTTCTTATATATTTACATTATTGACTAACTCAATCCTCTCGATGGAGGTTCATTTATCTCTCCACTCATATTCATTTCGTGATTGTTTCAATAAGGTTTTCTAACCGTTATCGGATTTACTCAACCGTACATCTCCTCATATTCTAGGGAGTTCATATGTTTACGATACGTTATACTTTAATCGATAGTTTATGTGTGTTTGCATATTTCCATTGCTTATGAGACTACCCGTACTACGGGTTATTAGTCAATCAATACTCACTATGAGTCGGTCTAGGCACTCTGTTAGACCACACCGGCATGCAGGTATGTTAGATCATACAACATACATCAAGGCATACATAATCAAACAAGGGATTATTTTCATGCTTTAATCTTGATTAAGCCGGCACACAAACACACAAATCAGAGTAACTCGGTTAGCATACGGGGCATGAGAAAATCATACCTTTCACCGGGGTTTTTTTACTTTACCGTGGCATCTCACCATGCTCGGGTCACGCACGACTCTCTGATAATGTTTCAAACATTATTGTTAACACTAAACTCATACGGTACATAATAAAATGCTATTCCCGTATTTACCCCGTTATCCCATTAACTCGGTTTTACTCTTGTCAATTTGAGTTCTCACTTCTCAATCACTTCTAACACTTTATCACACTTCCTAGGGCCTTTACATGTCACCAAACAAGGCCTTAACATCTTATAACATCATTAACATTCAAACCCCCATCATTTAAACCCTTTAAAACATTCTCTGTAGGTTTCTAGGGGTGGTCCGGGACTTGGTCCTTACCCTAAGTCCCGGACCAATTGCAAACTAAACTCTCGGGTGAAATTTATATATGGTCCGGGACCTTGTCCCTATCCCAAGTCCCGGACCAGCTTGATTGTTCAGTCTCGGCCTTATTTTAGGGGGTGGTCCGGGTCCTTGTCCATGGACTAGGTCCCGGACCCTGCTAAAACCTGCAACATGCATCATTTTTCAACCCCAATTCAATCCTTAAGCCACCCTTAATCTTTCCATAAACTTTCCACAAGTTTTTCACATGTTTAATCACCTTAAAACACGCTCTAAAACTCATCAAATCATAGGCTCAAACCTTACTTAAACTCTTGCTCAAATTCACACATTTTTCATTCTCATTTTACACTGATGCACACTTGTGCATTTCTAACTTCTCCTCAACCCTTTGCATTATGCTCTCTTTCATTTTGACCATTCCACATCTTCCAAGGTAATGCACAACTCATACCAAGGTTCATATCTCTCTCTTAAACCTTAAATTCTCATTGTTTTTCTAAAACTCCTAAGGCACTTAAACCATCACTTTTGCTACAGATTTTGCACCAATCTTCTATATTATCACAAGCATCCCCAAAGTGGTTTACTAACTCCAATCACTCTTCATACACACCTAGCCACCCCTAGGCTATTCGCCACCCAAACCAACACTTAATTCACTTAGATTTCTACACAAATTTTGCCATAGCTTGGCTACTTCTCAAGCATTGTCCAAAACTCTTCTCATCACATCATTCAACCTAAAACTAACCAAATCATGGGTTCTACCAGCACATACAAGTTCACCAATACTCATCAATTCTCCAAATACAATACAATGCATAATTCATAAAATGCATAACACTTAATCAAACACTAAGTTCACAATGTTTTCTCACTTGCATTACTTGTACAAGCACATTGCTACCACAATTCAAGTGGGGTTCATTTATTCATTAACCCTTCCCAAATCCTAAAACATATAGGACCACACTAAGATAAGTTTCTTACCTTAATTTCTCTTAAGTTTCTTTTAGACATTCTTCTCCTCTTCTCTTCATCCAAAATCGGTCATGGCCAATCACTAGCCCAATTCTCTAGACCAATATACCAATGGATATAAGGAGTACTCATTAGTTCTCCTAACTATGAAAATAACTCATGAATTCAAGAGGAGGGCTCAAGGCATTGAATTTGAACATTACCTTTGGAAACCCTAGAATTGATTTGCCAAGATCAAAGGAGGAGCTCCAACCCACCATTGGCTTGGAGAATAGCTCAAATAGGAAAGGCAAGGCATTACAATGTGCCCAAAATCGGCCAACAAGAAGAGGTGAAGAAAAATGCAATTTTCTTTAGATATTATTACCTTGGATGAAAGAGGAAGCTTCAAGCTACAAAATGGAGTGCTTCTCTCTTCAAATGGGCAACACCCATGAAAATCAAACTCCTCTTTTTTGAATTTTGAAAAGAGAGGAAGATAGGCCTTGGTGAGAGGAGCAAGAATCTATGCTCGGTTTTTGAATCGGAGCTTTAACGAAGCTTGTACAAGGTGAGGAAGGTGGGGTAGCCATTGGAGAAGCTCCAAACCGTGGAGGAAGGAGAAGAACCAGAAGAGAAAAGAGAGGGGGAGTCTCACGATGGGAATGGGAAGAATGAGGAGAGAGAATAAAGTGGGGTATAAGTCCCATTTTTACTATTTGCTTTTCTCTTTCTTTTTCCTTTCTTCTTTATCTAGCTTAGAGTGTGTGTGAGTGTGTTGACTCACTAATTAAAACCGGCCCCACTATATTAGTAAGCTGGAGCGTTTTTCGTTTTCTTACAGAAAACGCTCGTTATTTTACCCGGTTTGGCACTATTCACTAACCGGGCCCGTTTTCCGGATTTTGCCGTTTAATTAATTTTAATGGTTACTAAGCTTCCATTAATACTTAATTATAGTTATTTAATCAACTATAATTTTTACGGGTCCGTTTGACCACTTAAAGTCACGTTTTCGGGCTTCCTCGAAAAACGTGCTTTTATGCTTATTTAGTGTTTTAATCCATTATTTGGATCCGTTTTCTTCGGGAATCATTCCCGTACACTAATTAGGCCTAACAAAGCCTTAGGAATCCATCTCGACCCTCACGAGATTATATCTCTTATTTTCATTTAATGCGCATTTTAGCGTTTTTCACTTTTAGCGCATCTTCTCTTTCATTTTGGTTTTATTCTTTTTACCAATACTCTCTAGGCACATTTAGGCCCTTAATAATCATATTAGAGTAATTTAATCACCATTTTTAGATCCGGGTATTAAAATCTACCCCCCTTAGGAACTTTGTCCTCAAAGTTGGTGAATCTAGATGGTTACTCTCATGGCGTACTATGCCAAGGTTATAATCATGTATACCTTACAGACTCCAAGTCTGTCTTATTTCATACTACTACCTACCACACATATCACAGCATGTATAGCAATAAAAAATACTCTTTGTTCTCTCTCCATGGAATCGGTCCGAAGACAAGAAGGCACTACAGACCTCGAATCCATGTTGAGTGATATACTACTGATCCCTCAGGTACCGGTCACGTTGAACACTTACTCTTTCTAGTTCACGGCCGTTTCATGACAAATGGGCACTTACTCTCTGGCCCACGGTCCCTTCGGTTCTGATCAAAACGTTACACATATACATATCCTCAGGCACTCTGGTTGACTCACTCAACACAGGAACATCTCAGGGTACTCTCCCCGTCCTGCTGCCTTTGGAAAAATCACACACTGACACCGCCCCAACCGGTCACTTAGGACCGCCGCACGTACGGTGCAATGGTTTCAAAACTAATACACGCCCACCGTTCTACCGGTCCAAGACTTAAGGCTCAGCCATCGGCGGGTGATAGCGGTTTCAAAACCAGTTTCGTTTCCATCTTCATACTTGAAGGAAATTCTTTTTCAAAATCTGTTTGAAAATTCTTTTTAAAACATCACACAACTCCAAATCAGATTTATGGTAGTTGTATCTTTCTTAGCGTGATTACTTGTGACCACTATAGGGAGCTTCAGGAATCATCTAACCCTGATGTGATCAGCATCAGTGTTGAACTATCCTTCCACCCCATTTGTGTTCGGTTTCCCTTGATCGCTAGCAGATCAAGTTCCACCTCCCACGTCAGTTTCAAACAAACAGATAGTCAAACATTTTCGTTTTCTATCTTTTACTCTTACTAGTCATATTCATAAAACAACCTGTTTCAATTATCCCTAGTTCTTAGAACTTAGGTCATCCATTATTCTCTATTTCCTTTGCTTACTTAACCTAGGCATTCCATACTTATGACCTCATTAGTCAAATTATTACTCAATTTTAAAACATTCAACATACAACATACAAGGGATGGAACTCACTCCATCAATCATCCTCAAATCAAATCACCTAGGGAACTCACTCCCTCTTAGGTTACACATCGGTTTCATGCCGATTCATACTCATCATAACTCATGTCTAATCTCACTAGACATATACTATAGGGATTCTCATTCCCTAGGAGTCTCTTTACTCCTCTTTTCATAAATATTACATACTCGTTACTTGCATCACTCATGCACAATAATCATTATTACACAATGAATGGGTACATATGTTTATGTAACATAAGTTCCAATCATCAAAACAATTTCTTTTTGTGCTATGCACATAGTAGTTTACGCACCAATACGTAAAACATACTCTAAGCGGTTTCTCGCCCTACCCCCCTTAAAAGGGGTTACGCCCGCGTAACCAACCATATGTTATCACTGAACATTGGTTCATTAATTCGAGTGTTATGAAGTGTTTTAACTTCAGTACGGTTAATTAACTCATAACCGGGTTCGGTTCTAGCCTCTAAGGCTTCAAGGGGTTTATGACATAGGTATACTTAACCCTGAATCACGGTCCACAAGCTTCTGCTGCGTGACCTGATAACTAGAGCTTAATTCGCTCTTTGGTATTCTCCATGTATTTCAGTCGTCGCTTGGTATCTCTTACCGTATGCGAATTCGATGAATTTTAGATTGTCTCTACAGTTCTCTGGGAATCTACTTCGTATAACACTGTATACCTTTGTGATTATTCACTCATTTTTTTCCCGACTTGTTGTCGGTTGAGGTCAAGCTACTACTTAGCATGTAGTGCTTCCTCGTTTAATAGTGGCTCATGGATTATGTTTGTTTCTTGGTTCTGTGCCAGAGTTCTTCATTCATACTACTCTGCATTTTTCCACATATCGATCCTGGGCCCTGTGGGTTACTGCCCACGTTCTTTGTGCATCTTTGGCCAATGGCCGCACGGTTATTTCTCTAGATTCTCACTCAACAGGCTTCATTGACATTTCTCAATTCCTGGCTCTCCCACTCGATCATTACCGCACAAGTGCAATACCAAAACACTCAGTCATACAGAGTGCAGAAGCGTAAACCCTTGACAGTAAATCTCTCATGAGATAGGAATGATCATGTCTTCTTTACCACATTTCCTTACCAACTTCATATCACTAACCTAATATACTCTTACAATGGTCGCTTACTGCGTACCTTGTTTCTTCTCATTTTCATGGCATCCGCTACTATTTTAGCTTCCGCCCAGGTGTTCTCGCCGTTTACACTATGGCTTGCCATTCACTTGGCTCAACAATATACGTTATTCTTAAAATCTCTCTGCGCACTTGCGCACTGCTTACTCTGCAGTTCATATTGCACACATACAGTGTTTACTACTCAACTGATTACTCTTCGGTCTCGAATTGCTGCAATCGAGGTTCCTCTTTACACTCTAATATTGTTCATATACTCCTTGGCAATATACACATGCTCAAGGTTCACTACACCGCACTAGCGGTTTCACATTACATACTTCGGTGGTAGCCTTTCTCTGGAGGATTCACGCAATTGCTGCTCCCTAGGCCCCATAATAACAAGTGGTGTCCCCACTCTAAGTTGGTGGTTCACGCTCCACAATAACTCTTATGCCTTTATGCATATGTTTTACTACGTTTGAATCTACAAGTTGTAGTTGGTTCTATCGGCTTATAAGCCACATTGCCTCGCCATGCTCCATGCGGGCTGTTTATACAGGTTTCATCTTCTCCGTATGCCATTAAACGGTTAGGAGGTTTTTCTGGGCTCTTCGACATGGTTGTCTCACCACTCTTCCGTACTTGGAAGGCCCTTTTACATAACTTGATATTTGTTCATGCCCTCTGGCAATCTAGGGTATCCCGTGTTACGTGGGATCCCTTCGGGTTTTACCCGAGTGTTTGACTTAACACTTGTGTTCTCAACACGATGTTTCGTTCTACTACTGTTGACTCCGGCACCCTTCTCGGATTGCTCCTGGGTGTTACTGAGTAATGCCATTACATCTGGCTTGTACTTATGGTTATGTTCAGTTGCGACTTCGCCTTGCGGCTATGTATAACTTGAACTATCCCGTTTAGGGTTGTAATGTCTCCCGTTATTGGGCAGATCCTTGGTACCTTCTAATACCTTCTGGGTCAGGTCATTACTCTCTTCAGTGAGGTATAAAGTGGGAATTCTATCCCGTTTATCGTACATTAATAAGTTCATTTAGGCATTCGCCGTATTATTTACACTGGTATTCACCCAGTTATTAGGTATTTCCTGAGACATATCCAATGTCTGTACTTAATACTCTGTGCTTCTCGCACTTCTTAACGTTATGTTCTTAGCTCCATCATCCTACTGGATTCTTGACTCCTTTAGCTTAGTAAGCTTCTTTGTGTTCTTCGATCATTCGATGTCCAACTGTCTCGGTTTGAATTGGCTCTTTCGTCCGTAGTATGGAGTGGGCTACTTCCTGTGTACCGTACTCTACTTGTATACATACATGGAGTATCTTATTGATACGTTACCACTTACCCAACTAACTCATAATTGGTCTGTCAGGCCCGCAAGCTCCTTTGGAGTGCGGTCGTTCCATGTCTCATTTGTGTACACTTGTAGTGTCGGTCACGCCTAAGTGAAGTATTCTGTTGCCAACTCCTCTTATATGGTCCTAACTTATCGTGGTTCACTGGTTTGGTTTTAAAACTTTGGGGGTCTTTGGAAAATTCCATGTTTGAAGAAAAGTTTGAGTCTTGAAAGTAAACTCTTTGCGGCATTTCAATGCCGGTTGCTTCTTACCAGTCTAGCCTCTTGCTGCCGGTATATTCTTTATACAGTGGTCAGGCCTTTAGGCCTTTCAAGGTTTCATTTCGGAATTTTTAGGGTTTGTGGTGCTATATTGGCTTCTCTTGCCGTCTTGGTACTTGCTAAGTACATTATATTGCAAAGGTTCCTCTTAATAATCCCGCTATTACTGCACTTGCCGAGGCAAGTGCGCGGTACAGGCGGTTTTTAGGTTAACTCATACCGGTCACGGTATTGTTCACATTGTATCTGGTAGCCTTGACGGCTCTCCCTTGATCCTTTAATTGGATAACTGCTCCTTAGACATGACTGTCATTCATTTAGGTGCTCCTCCACTCTCGGAGTTCCTTAATTACTTTAATTCTATGCTTTACCTCGTTGCTCATTCCCACGTCTTTACTGTGGTTACCGAGGTTTAACTTATTTAGGTACTACTTCTGTAGTCCTATTCGGGTATATCCCGTAGCTATGCTCGTAGCTGTCTAGGCTGTATCAGTTAAGTATTGCAACCTCTTTGGGTGTGGCAGGGTGGGTGTACCAACTCTCAACTATGTTCTTAATTGGTTGGTATACCCTTAGTGGTATTACATATCATGGCGGTCCGTAGACATGTGTCCCGGTTCTCGTTATTTCTCATGAGTCCGCCTTGTTGCACGGTTGGTGCTTTCTTTTGCTGCTGCTCGGCCAGCTAGGTTCTCGCGACTGCTAAGCATGTCGCCCCAGTTGCCACAGATTTCGGTCTCCTTGGATTAGGATTTCTCGATCTCTCGCCATTAAGTGCGGTTATTATCGTCCCAGCGGGATCCGTCTCCGGGATTCTCGGTTCTCGGGATCTACCGCGTGACAGGTTCTAGTTCATATTGAAATATTAAATAACTGCCAGATTGGGTTTCCCCGTCTCTCTGGCGTTCTTCCCCAAGCTTTCAATGCGGGGGTTGTGGAGGGCGGGTATGGTATTGTAGGTATCCAGATCATACTGGAAGTTCCTATCTAGCGCATCTCTCACGCTACCACTCAACCCTTAGCCCTAAGTCTCTATATCCTAACTCGGTATTTCCTAAGCTCGGTATTTCCAGTCATCAGAGCGATACTTGGCTCTGATACCATTTTTGTAACACCCCAACCGTTAATCTCATCATTACCTCTTAAACCGTTACTAATTACTCCTACTCACGCAGCGGAACTCTAATTACAACGAGGGGTGAAACAACGCCGTTAGCCACCCATGTGGCTAACCGGGCCTTTCTTACATACCGTAACGGTCTGATGAACTGGAACAACCGAGTACTTCATACCAATACAATACTCAATTCATATCTCTACTATACCGAGTCTACAATATACGGATGCCGATAACATACTCGGACTTACACCTCATTCAAACGCATAAGTAATTACAATCTAACTACCCATGCTCACTGCAGTCCCCGTCCTACTCTCTCGAACGGTGGTCAGCTTCAAGTACCTGCACACTAAAAACGTTCCCCCTAGGGGGTCAGCTTACGCTGCGCATGAAATTCGCATATACCGCGTGCTAACCGCGGTACACCGACTACTTTGGGTCGGATATACATGGAGTTCATTTTAATCAACAACATGCATCATGACAATACAATATATATGTATATCACACAAGGAATCTACATCCAATCACGGAACACGATTCCTAACTAACATAACAATGTTGTTAGTGGTAACTGGTTACTCTTAGGCATTGAGGGTTATTCCTCACTATGCCTTGTTTACATATTCGATACCTCACCCGCTCCCTCGGGTTACTTATTCGTATACACACCCATTCTCTTGGGCTACTCATTCTTATACTTACCCATTCTCTCGGGTTTATTTACTCGTTATCTCACCCACACTCTTGGGTTATTCATACTCAAGCTCTTGTAGATTCTCGAGACACTACAGGTCTCCTACGTCACGCTTGTTACTCTTATTACATACTTAAGCCAAACTCATGGCTCTCTAGCATAGTCTTACTTCCCCGGTTTCGACCCTACTCTGGGTCTAGCATGGTGGAAGGTTCAACTAGCTCACGGAACTCTCTCTTAGTTCCTATCTCTTTTACTTGGGTCCGACTACTCTCGGACTACTCTCGTTCCCATACACTCCTCTCTCGGAGTTATAATAATCATGTATATTAGTCTAGAAGCATCATTCTCGATGTTTCTAATGACTTTGGGAACTTTACTTAAATTCGGGTAATCTTAGGTTTAAGGGTTACCCTCACAATCATATGCTTATACATTCGGATATTTTCTTATACCGGGTAAAATCCTCATATAAGAGGTCGACCGTATCTCAAGGGAGTCACATAGTCCCTTAGGTCTCTTTTACTTTTCTTATATATTTACATTATTGGACTAACTTCAATCCTCTCGATGGAGGTTCATTTATCTCTCCACTCATATTCATTTCGTGGATTGTTTCAATAAGGTTTTCTAACCGTTATCGGGTATTTACTCAACCCGTACATCTCCTCATATTCTAGGGAGTTCATATGTTTACGATATCGTTATACTTTAATCGATAGTTTATGTGTGTTTGCATATTTCCATTGCTTATGAGACTACCCGTACTACGGGTTATTAGTCAATCAATACTCACTATGAGTCGGTCTAGGCACTCTGTTAGACCACACCGGCATGCAGGTATGTTAGATCATACAACATACATCAAGGCATACATAATCAAACAAGGGATTATTTTCATGCTTTAATCTTGATTAAGCCGGCACACAAACACACAAATCAGAGTAACTCGGTTAGCATACGGGGCATGAGAAAATCATACCTTTCACCGGGGTTTTTTTACTTTACCGTGGCATCTCACCATGCTCGGGTCACGCACGACTCTCTGATAATGTTTCAAACATTATTGTTAACACTAAACTCATACGGTACATAATAAAATGCTATTCCCGTATTTACCCCGTTATCCCATTAACTCGGTTTTACTCTTGTCAATTTGAGTTCTCACTTCTCAATCACTTCTAACACTTTATCACACTTCCTAGGGCCTTTACATGTCACCAAACAAGGCCTTAACATCTTATAACATCATTAACATTCAAACCCCCATCATTTAAACCCTTTAAAACATTCTCTGTAGGTTTCTGGGGGTGGTCCGGGACTTGGTCCTTACCCTAAGTCCCGGACCAATTGCAAACTAAACTCTCGGGTGAAATTTATATATGGTCCGGGACCTTGTCCCTATCCCAAGTCCCGGACCAGCTTGATTGTTCAGTCTCGGCCTTATTTTAGGGGTGGTCCGGTCCTTGTCCATGGACTAGGTCCCGGACCCTGCTAAAACCTGCAACATGCATCATTTTTCAACCCCAATTCAATCCTTAAGCCACCCTTAATCTTTCCATAAACTTTCCACAAGTTTTTCACATGTTTAATCACCTTAAAACACGCTCTAAAACTCATCAAATCATAGGCTCAAACCTTACTCAAACTCTTGCTCAAATTCACACATTTTTCATTCTCATTTTACACTGATGCACACTTGTGCATTTCTAACTTCTCCTCAACCCTTTGCATTATGCTCTCTTTCATTTTGACCATTCCACATCTTCCAAGGTAATGCACAACTCATACCAAGGTTCATATCTCTCTCTTAAACCTTAAATTCTCATTGTTTTTCTAAAACTCCTAAGGCACTTAAACCATCACTTTTGCTACAGATTTTGCACCAATCTTCTATATTATCACAAGCATCCCCAAAGTGGTTTACTAACTCCAATCACTCTTCATACACACCTAGCCACCCCTAGGCTATTCGCCACCCAAACCAACACTTAATTCACTTAGATTTCTACACAAATTTTGCCATAGCTTGGCTACTTCTCAAGCATTGTCCAAAACTCTTCTCATCACATCATTCAACCTAAAACTAACCAAACCCATCATGGGTTCTACCAGCACATACAAGTTCACCAATACTCATCAATTCTCCAAATACAATACAATGCATAATTCATAAAATGCATAACACTTAATCAAACACTAAATTCACAATGTTTTCTCACTTGCATTACTTGTACAAGCACATTGCTACCACAATTCAAGTGGGGTTCATTTATTCATTAACCCTTCCCAAATCCTAAAACATATAGGACCACACTAAGATAAGTTTCTTACCTTAATTTCTCTTAAGTTTCTTTTAGACATTCTTCTCCTCTTCTCTTCATCCAAAATCGGTCATGGCCAATCACTAGCCCAATTCTCTAGACCAATATACCAATGGATATAAGGAGTACTCATTAGTTCTCCTAACTATGAAAATAACTCATGAATTCAAGAGGAGGGCTCAAGGCATTAAATTTGAACATTACCTTTGGAAACCCTAGAATTGATTTGCCAAGAATCAAAGGAGGAGCTCCAACCCACCGTTGGAGGCTTGGAGAATAGCTCAAAACAAGGAAAGGCAAGGCATTACAATGTGCCCAAAATCGGCCAACAAGAAGAGGTGAAGAAAAAATGCAATTTTCTTTAGATATTATTATCTTGGATGAAAGAGGAAGCTTCAAGCTACAAAATGGAGTGCTTCTCTCTTCAAATGGGCAACACCCATGAAAATCAAACCTCTTTTTTGAATTTTGAAAAGAGAGGAAGATAGGCCTTGGTGAGAGGAGCAGAATCTATGCTCGGTTTTTGAATCGGAGCTTTAACGAAGCTTGTACAAGGTGAGGAAGGTGGGGTAGCCATTGGAGAAGCTCCAAACCGTGGAGGAAGGAGAAGAACCAGAAGAGAGAAAGAGAGGGGGAGTCTCACGATGGGAAATGGGAAGAATGAGGAGAGAGAATAAAGTGGGGTATAAGTCCCCTTTTACTATTTGCTTTTCTCTTTCTTTTTCCTTTCTTTCTTTATTACTAGCTTAGAGTGTGTGTGAGTGTGTTGACTCACTAATTAAAACCGGCCCCACTATATTAGTAAGCTGGAGCGTTTTTCGTTTTCTTACAGAAAACGCTCGTTATTTTACCCGGTTTGGCACTATTCACTAACCGGGCCCGTTTTCCGGAATTTTGCCGTTTAATTAATTTTAATGGTTACTAAGCTTCCATTAATACTTAATTATAGTTATTTAATCAACTATAATTTTTACGGGTCCGTTTGACCACTTAAAGTCACGTTTTCGGGCTTCCTCGAAAAACGTGCTTTTATGCTTATTTAGTGTTTTAATCCATTATTTGGATCCGTTTTCTTCGGGAATCATTCCCGTACACTAATTAGGCCTAACAAAGCCTTAGGAATCCATCTCGGACCCTCACGAGATTATATATCTCTTATTTTCATTTAATGCGCATTTTAGCGTTTTTCGCTTTTAGCGCATCTTCTCTTTCATTTTGGTTTTATTCTTTTTACCAATACTCTCTAGGCACATTTAGGCCCTTAATAATCATATTAGAGTAATTTAATCACCATTTTTAGATCCGGGGTATTAAATTTAAAATATAATTAAATGATCTATTAATGATCTAATATGATTAATAAACATCTAAACATTATTGGGGAACAATCTAAAAGATCTCAACAAGGCAAAACACGCCTTAAGATCGGTAAAGCCAAAAATGTGCTTTAAGACACCATAAAGGTTGTATGACCTCAAATAGGATCCAAAGTGGATTCCTAAGTATTATAATGAATTAAGGAACACAACAAAACCGTTCTCAAGGAGAACTAAGCTCAGGAACACCCTGTGACACAAAACGTGCACTAAAACACCTTAAAGCACGTTTTTGTGAGATTGCCTTCTAAATTGATTTTTAATGGGCTTAAAGATTATAATTACACTTAAATATGATATTTTATCATATTATATCATATTAGGAATTTAATTCCAGAAATTTACGAATTTTTACAAATTTAATATTAAAATATTAATAAAACCCTAAAGTGGGGCCCACATGAGTCAAATTGACCAAGTATGGTCAATGGTCAAGTAATGACCCATTTGACCCCATGGAAATCGGCTGGCAATAAGAGAGGAGACAGCTTACAATCATTATGGGACAAATTGATACCTAATACCAAATTTAGAATAGTAACCTTACCTTTTTCAATTATTTCAAACATTTCCACTCATTTCTATCTTCCTTGTCCGATCCCATCCTGCCCAGCCGAGTTCCTCCCCTTCCTAGAAGCTCTCAAGTCTGGTTCTTGAGCATGGAAGGCAGATCTAACTCCTAAGCTCTTAAGGTAAGTGTTTTAAGGTCATTTTTAGCCCTTTTTCTTCATCTCTTCACTACCTACACCTAGATTTCGTGGCTCATCAATTCCTATGGCTCATTCTCAGTGTTCTAAGGTTAGAAAAACAACTAAACTCGGTTGAAGCAAGTAGAGGGACCAAGGTTGCTCAAAATTGCATTTTAAGGTAAAAACATACCTTAAGCCTCTCAATCCTTCAAGCGGTTTTCTTCCTTCAATTTTAATGAGTTTATACACTCATAATCTTCATATTTACATGTTCATTCAGTTGGTTAGCCATTTGTAGCAAGTGTGGCCGAGATCCAAGAGAAATACTCTCTTTTAAGGCATTTTTCCAAGGTAAAACCTAATAACAAGGAAACTTGTTGTGATCTAGCTATTTCCTATGTCAATATGGTGGATCTAACACCTTGTGGTGTGTTTGATTCAGGCCGAACCCACCTAGAACTTCCCTTGCATTTTTAAGGTGATTTTTGCCTTAAATCTTACATTAATTATTCCTTATGGTTAAACTCAAGCTTGGAGTGTAACCATATCTTGTTTTTGTGTATTAAACATGTCTAAATCAAGTGGTGAATTTTCCTACAAGTGACCGAGCCCATACAAGGAATAACCAAGGTATAAACACCTTAAACTTATGATTTTTATAATTTTTAAGCATATATATATATATATGGCCGAGAGTGAAATTACATATATAGGTCATATTGACCTAAAAATGGGAAAAAATGGCTAAGATAAATTAAGTTAGTCATTTAAGAGATTTAATTAACATAATGGTCAAATTATGACATTATGTGGAAAAATAATTAAACCAAAGTGAGGCCGAAAATATATGCTATATTTTGAGACATTTATTGTGTAATTTATTTTGCAAGTTCAAGGTTGTAATAAGGCCATGTCATTAGGCCATTTTAATTTAAGTTTATAAGCTTATTTAGTTTTATTTATGCTTATAATTAAAATTGGGGCCAATTCGTAATTACTAGGAAATTAGAAAGCCGTGGGCTTAATTTAGAGCAATTTAGGGTTTTTAAATGAATTTAATAAAAATTATAACATTTTATAAAGTTTTGGGTCAAAATTGTAAAAATAGAAAAGTATAGGTTATTATTGGTGATTACCGAAAAATTGGTTCCCATTTGGTATTAGAAGTCAAAGTTGACTATATAGGAGACTTTGACCAAGTTTGGAAAATTTAAGAAATTAAAATACTACCTTATATTAAGATAAGTATTAATTTGTAAAAGATTTAAAAGAGATGGGGCTATAATGTAATTTCCAAAAACTTGGGGTACTAAATGGAGTTTAGTACAAACCTTATGTTATTAGGAATTTTTAGAAATTTATTTGGTTAAATTTGGAGTTTATATGAATTATATAAGTATAACATATGGTATTTATAACATTGTTACAAATGGGTAACAAAGGGGTGAAAACCGAGATTTAAAGGAATATAAGGTTAGGAATAATATTTATAACCTTTTGGTATAGTTTGGTAATTTTTGGAGTTATATATAAGGTTTTATAAAGAAATATGTAAATATATAGTTTTAAGGGAATTAGAAAACTATGTATTATGAAGTGGGATGGAATTGTGATTTATAGAATTTTAGTGGTGTATAATGGAAACCGAAAATATAAGGGGCCATTTGGTATTTTATAAACAAAATATGACTATAGGTTATAATTGTTTTAAATGACTTAAATGTCATAAGATATGTTATATAACAATAATGTAACATTATATTAATTAAGTGGTGGGTTTTGTAAGTATTTAAAAACATAGGGTCTGTTCGACGCGTATTAACATTTTTAAATGGAATTTATAATGGTTTTAGTTATAAGAATTATAACATTTATAATAAAGAGGTATTCATTAAAAGATGAATACATATTATAAGACTTACCATATAAGAAAGTTCCATAATCATACACATAAATATATATGTTATGGTGAAAAATAAATATGGTTTCATGACCATGTGTTTTCATAATTAAAATGACATATGAAAAAGGGAAAAGAATTACAAACATTAGATGTGGAATTCTAATTTAGGAGTATACATGGGATAATAAGAATTTATACATTTAAAGTATTGTTTCAAATGAATTGTCCTCGAATTTTTTTAAAAAAAAGAGACAAACCTTAGAAAATAATTAAGAACTAGTGCGAGCTAGTGCATGACAAAGGATCACACATGACAATAAAAATAACGATCAACATAAGGGTAGTTAAGTCACATTCGATAACGATTTCACAATAAGTAATTAATATACAAGGCAAAATACGCATGTAATATAACACTTTTCCAATCTCGGTTAACCTAAAACCCGACAAAATATTGATGTAATAACGGGGGTTAAACCGGCGTTCATTAGTGACGGTACGGTTACCGTAGGGTCGTGTTGTTATACGGTTGCTAATCGTAGCATTATGTATTGTTTGATCATGTTAGAGACTACACAAGGAGCATAGGATCTTGCCGATTCATACTCCACCGTAATACATCAGGGTGAATGGTAATTGTTGTATGTGTCTCTGATTGTCTCGAGGGTCGTCAGTTCAACTTCTGTGTGATCTGTGAGTAAGATTGTTTGTCTGAATGTGATAATTAATATGCATACATTGTATATTTTATAGCTGCCTAATTATTTACTGTTTTGAGTTAACAGTATTGGTTCGTATATATGAACCTATATATTAAAAACGAACTAGCGGCTATGGTGCTATCTATATGAAATGATAAGGATCGTCAGAACAAACGTTGTAGCACTAGGATAATAAGATATACATATTATCCGAGACTTTTATACGGAGCATTGGCCTTTTGAACGCCACTCTCATATAACACGTGTATCCGAGTATTACAGACTCTGGATTGGGACTAATGACCTTAGTCTGCTGTGTTAGGAAAAAAAATGGTAATGCGATGCGATGGTATAATTAAATTAATGGAAAGGAAAGTAAAGCCAGGATGTTTTGTGGGGGTGGTCTCGCTTGTTGCGCCGCTGTGATCACAAAAACGATACCAGGATGTCCGCGTACGGGTCCGCAAGTATCAAGAAAATTTCCCGTGAGCTAGAATGGCACGTTGTCGGACAGACTCTACCGTTGGAGTGGCTACTGTAGACGTTATAATCTGAGTGGTTATATTGGGTATAATTAACATAAAATAAAAGAAAAGAAAAGAATTAAAACTCAAAATAAACGTGGGCTGCAAACAAAATCCCGGTCGTGGTAGTATAGTAAATGAAAGCGACCGGAATATCGAACCATGGGACTAATGTTCATATTATAGTACCTAAGCGTGTCACTAAAAGGGGATTAATTGACTTGTTACATATAAATAAAAACAGTAAATAAATTAACTAAGTAAGCAATAAACTAAACGGGACTCTGGTTCACATTAATATAATATCTGCTCTTTTATGCTAGGTCTACTGGTTTAATTATAACTGTTTGGCAAGATTCCTGTTATTTTCTTAAGGTCCGATGAAAACTCATAAGAACTCGTTCACCTGTAATGCAAGGTCCGATGAAAACTCAAGCAAAAGCCTGCGAACGGCAGAGGAGTGAGTGAGGATTACATTTGCAACTGAGTACTAACTTAAACGATGAAAAAAGTTTCCCCCAGTTTTACGGCTTAATCAACCCATCTGTTTCAACCGATGAAATCAAAAACAGACTTAGTAAAGCATTTTAATAAATTCATGAGGTTATTAAAAAGATGGCGAGAAAACCTTTAACCGTAACAAACTTTATTAAAACTAAAACCAGTAAACATATTGCATAATTAATACAGATACATAATAATTTTCGCAGAGTAAGCGTAACCAGCCTAACATATTAAATAGAGATCTGCTATTTAAATACGTGAGACTAGAGGTGAGATTAATGAGATGAAAAGAAAACAAATGGAGAAGGGGAGATAGAAATGGAATGAACGAGTGAGTGAAGGTGAAGTGGTACGAAGATGGAATGATGGTGTGAATTGGAACTCCAGGAGGAACCACGGACGGAACCTCTGGAAGGACGCCGAGTAAGGAGGAATGAAGCTCGTATTTATAGAAGAAGAAGAACAGCAGCAGCTCATTAGCTCACTGATTGAGCTCGTTGATTGCAGCTTCACTGATTGCAGGGGACAGGAACAACGCGTCAGTAATTTCAGGTAGGCGCCGTCCCAAGTTGCAGAGCGAGTCGGCGAAGATAACCCGTATTTAAAAACCCGTATTTAAACATGACCGCATGAAAACAGGGGGTTTTCTCCATCACGTCCGCTTGTGCATGGGCGGTTCCATGCAAACCCTAGCCTTGACCGCCCCTTATTGGGCGGTTGCCTCTGTTTTGTCCGCCCCTTATTGGGCGGTACTCCTATTCCCGTCCTCACAATATGAGGCGGTTGCCTCCATTCAGAGTGGTCCGCCCCTTATTGGGCGGTTGCATGCAATTCATGCATGCACGTTCTTCCTCACGTGACCATCTTTTAATCCCTTATAAACATATGTATGTTTTAGGTATTTTTCCTATAATTTAACACATAAAATACATCAGTAAATATAACAACATATTTATAGGAAAAACCCTAGATAAGTGAGAAACATTACTAAAAATGCTACAATTAATAAGGTGATTAAACCCTAAAAAGTCTATATGTTTTGCACTTATTAGCTACTGCCGTGGGTGACCCGCCATAATATATGGGTAACTAGAGACATGTCGTTTTAACGAGACATTGTCACTAGGTATAACTGAACAAATAATACAGTTAAGAATTATACAGTGGCGAACGATATTGGTTTCTACACCATGGACGAGAACTAGTACTTGTTTATTATTCTCGTTGTTTCGGTTGGTTGTTCATTAGTTATACTTGTGGTTGTATTGTATATGTTGATGGTTGTGTTATTGTATGGATATTACTGTTAATTGTTTTACAGTTTTAAATATTAAAACGGTATTGCATGTAATGAACCTCATGCTCTCGACCAAATAATTGAGGGGTCTTTGGGGGCATGACGGGGCATGTGATGACATACTCAGCAGGGGCTGATTCCATACCATAAACCATCTTTATTGCAGGAGACTAGCTGGTGGGTCGCAGCGAGGCGTGACTATGTGATATTACTGTTGGATTAGACTTGGTACGGTGTGATACTCAGGTTGTTTTGGACTCGGGTTGTTTAACCGAGGTGTATTTGGTTTGATGCTCACGGTCTGTAATAATGGTTGTTGTTAGATTTGTTTTAAATTGTTTAAGTACTATTATCTATCTCTTGTGGTCACTGCGGGAATACGTTTCGCACGTTGATTATCAGGTAACTCGTTATCACCCGTATGGGCGAGTGATAACTGTGACACCATTAGAACGACAATCTGTTATTTACCGCTGCGATTATATTACTTTTAGGAGCAGGATTAGTAGGGGTGTTACAAAAGTGGTATCAGAGCGGAGTACCGCTCTGATTACAAGAGATAGTAGTTTAAGTACCGTGAGCTTAGGTTATTCATACACCAGTACCAAGGAGATAGTTGTAAATGATTTAAGTTAGGTTATGGTTGGGAACAGTACAGTATTTATACAAAGAGCTGACTTTGGTTCTGAATTCTTCAGATGTCTTCTGGGAGGCGATCAGCAGGTAGAGGAGGTGATGGAAGAGGCGGCGGGCCTGGATCAGGTCCTCCGGAGGCCCCAGCTGTGGGCGTGGCTGAGACGGTAGCTGCCGTCTTCGCTCAGCTAGCCCAGATGGGAGGTATCCATATAGGAGCACCACCTGCACCACCGGTAGTCCCACCCGTACCCGCCTCCTAGAGAGCCGAATTGGCTGAAGAGCGTAGCTGACACGCGAGTACCTACCTATGATGGAGTTGCTGACCCCACTGTCCTTGAGAGATACATTGTTGAGCACGAGAAGGCGTTTGATGCCATACATGTGCCTGCTGAGCACCGAGTTAGCATAGCTGCCTTTCATCTGAAGGACTCTGCCAGTACGTTGGTGGAGGTCCGTGAAGGCACATTATCTTGCTATATAAGGGTTGGTGGACAGCTTTGTGGAAATTGTTGAGAGAGAAGTCTATCCTGCTCATTTGAAGCAGAGGAAAAGGGAGTTTGAGGCCCTGAGGCAGGGTAGTATGACAGTAGATCAGTACTACTCCTTTTGTATCGGGCTCTTGGACTTTGTCCCAGAGTGTTTATTCTGGCTGTGAAAGTAGAGAAGTTTAGAGGCGGGTTGAGATATGCTATTAACGCCGCCATGGGTGCTACCTTGTACCCTACGGTTCAGGTAAAACTAATTGACAGTTTACCTTGTAACTCAGTGATTTATTACCTTTCGGGAACTCATTGATACATTGCAGAGTGTTATGACACCCGCTTCTCGGACTGAGATGATGGTGAACAGCCGGGGGAGGACGGCCCAGGGGCAGAAGCGTTAGGCCCCAGAAAGGAGGCGGAAACAGAGACTGGAAGCGGAGGGCAGTAAGAGCTGGAAGTTAAGAACCACCCTTAAGTTAGTTAACCATTTAAATTACTTACTTACTGCCTGCTTTTATACCTGCTATTCTGACACTTGACGATCACAGGAAGAAAAAGTTCTCCTGAGGGAGAAGAAGAAGGAGCAGGCCAGCCAAAAGGGTAGGACATGGTCCCGATGCTGACCGGGCCTACCTACGATGTGCAGCCTCTTAGATCTGTACCCCCTAAGGGTAAGTATCTAACCTTGTGGATAAATTGTGTACTACCTACCCAATCCCCTTGTACTAATCTGAGTGTGATATGAATAAGGGTTCTGCACCCCAGCGCCACTTTCACTGCAAGCGCTGTGGTAAAGACCACCCGGGTGTCGACTGCACCGGGCAAGCGGTGGACTGCCACCATTGTGGAAAGAAGGGCCACAGGTCGTTCGAGTGCTTCGCTAATCCAGATAGCCGAGCGTACCGCCCGCAGAAGGGGACTCAGAGCGCACCTGCTGGAGGAGGTAGAGCTCGAGGTGGCCAGAGGGGGCCGGTGCCCCGAGGCCAGAGAGGGCAGCAGCATCAACAGCCACAGCAGCAAAACCACAACCAGAGGAACCCGCCGGCCAACCGCATGCTGAATGCAGCGGGAGCTTCAGGCGCGGGCACTAGTGCCCAGCGCGGTGAAGGTTAGCATTTGAAACCTTAACCATTGTATGAGAGCATGACTAAGTGTTAAACGCTTTACCTTAGCATGAATGTGTGTTTAAATTACCGCTTTAGATGAACAACTTACCTAGGAAACCTTTATCTCTTAGGAGACTTCGATATCTGCTATCCCACACTTATAAGACAGAGATCACCTAGACCCTGGAAGAAAGACGGGAGTACCCTAGTGAGTTGTGTCATGTAGTCAGACCGGCTTGATACTTCTCAGAGAGTTCCTAACCCTAGATGAGCAAATCACCATAGTGAATGAGTGTAGAGCTTTGGGTAAGGGCATAGGAGGTTTTTATACCCCTGTATTTAATAGTGGTTCTAGAATGAAACTGCACATGATGTGCTTAGGGAAAGATTGGGATCCACAAGCTAGGGTTTATCGAGAGGTGAGGATGGTAGGTGACGTCTATACCTGGTACCTGAGAGTTTCCTTACCTTGGTGAGAAACGCAATGGATATTGCTCAAGACTGTGAGGCTTATCCATTACCCGACATGACACCTGGACGTTTGCATCATCAACTACTAATGAGCAGGGGGGAAGCTTGGAATGCACCAGGACGTGATGAGACGACCGAGTCCATCACCAGAGGAATACTGGTTGTGTCATTCTCCATCGGCGATGATGCTGAGTTCATTTATGGAGACCAGAAGAGGATGGATCTAGCAAGCAAGATCATCCTCAAGTCTGGGATGTGTTGGTATTTGGTGGGGAGTCGAGGCTTGTATATCATGGATTAAGAGCATTAAGCTCAATACTGCACCACCAGCTTTAGTGAATGATACCCACATCCGACCTGGCCGTTTAAACTTGACTTTCAGACAGTATTAATGTAATAGCAGTAGCTAAGCGTGTAACCTTGTATAATACAGTTGGAATGAATGAAATAAGAGTTTTATACCTACAAGTGTTTGTATTCAGTTTTGTTGATACCGATAATTCATAACTTCAGGCTATAGAAATGGAAAGGAGGGTACCATCTGCATCCTAGACATGGCGCAAGCCAAGGAGTCTGGTAATGTCATCACAGGTATGACAATTACAAACAACAGTAAATTAGTGATTTATTGGGACTCGATGCTAATACGAGAGGTGATCTCAGGTACCTTTCTTATTGATGGTGTTAGTGCTTCCGTATTGTTCGACTTAGGGGCTTCGCATTCTTTTATTTCCTCGGCATTTGCTAAGAAGCTGGGGGCCACCCCCGAACAGCTTTCAGACTTTTCAGTCACCCTTCCTTCGAAGGAGAAAGTAGGTTGCACCAGACAGTATACAGGGTTAGAGATCAGCATTATGACTGAGACCTTCCCCATTGATCTGATTGAGTTCAAGAACTTGGGTTTTGACATCATAGTGGGCATGGATTGGCTGCAGAAGCATAGGGGCCGCCTTCATTGTGCAGAGCATCGACTACTACTGAAGGGGCCGAGCGGCAGGATAGTGTCATACCGCAGTGTAACACCCCAACTCAATCCAATTGTGGTCACGTAGCTTAACAATATATATGTACACATGTCACAGCGGAATTCTTTACAATCCAGGACCTTGCCACGGTCTGACTACAGAATATACCGAACATTAGTCTAACGACCTTAACCATTTACATAACCTTCTTACAATCCTCTCACAACCTATACATCTTACTAACTCAATTGCCATACGAGTGTACATGCACAACTCGTAGGCCACACTAAACCCTTAACAGCTGTATCCTCCTCTTGCTCCTGCGACAGCCGCCTCCTGATGTTCACCTGTGTAGTAAAAGAAGCCCCCGAGGGGGTCAGCACGAATGCTGGTACTATCCTCTCATGGCCCCCAAGCTAACGTGGCTACGACGACTAATTGTCGATAGCATGGAGGTTGATTAGATGCACAACATAATAGAAAGTGCAGTAAACAACAACTCAGATATGAACAATCAAAGTTCACACACAATGAACGACTTAAATGCGTTCCCTTAATTAGAGAGTTAGATGTTTAACTCCTTAAGTAATGTTCTCTCTTAATCTTAGTCCATCCCTATCTTACCTCAATCTGATTCTTATCTTAATCTTAGAAACAACCCTCCTTTAATCAGGAGTGGATGTAGCTTATCTTAATCTTAATATTACAAACCATCCTTTAAAAAGGTTGCAACTTATCTTAATCTCACCTTAATCTTAATCTTAATAATACAAATCATCCTTTAAAAAGGAATGATTGTACCTTATCTTAATCTTAACTTCATCTCAATATACAAACCGTTCCTGGAAGGGATTGGTTGTAACTTATCTCAGTCTTAGAATACCAACCATTCTTTAAATAGAGATGGTTGTATCTTATCTCAAACCTTATCTCAATCTTATCTCAGTTCTTATCTCAATTAAGTCAACCGTTCTTTTATTAGAATGGTTGTACCTTAATCCATTGTTTACTGTCGGGTCACGTAGCCCTAACCAATGAGTTATCAGCTCCATTGGTTTACATAAACAATATTTATTAGAATTAGTTGGGCATTTAGGTAGATCCCACTACACCATCTCAGTATGCCTCCCTCCTAAAACAAGAAGTCCGAGGAGGTCGAGTCTATTTGTCGACTCTAGGCGACGAGTCCGAGGACAAGTCATCTTTGGAAGACGGTATTTGATAAGGATACCGACTTCCCCCAATACACATGTGCCGGTACCATTCCGGATTCCTTCACTCAAGTCAGTTAGTAATAGTCCTCAAGACCATGTGTTGGTTAACTCTTTCGGTTCATATCGTCCCTCATTAGGGGGCGTTCCTTATTCTCACTCAATTTCTTACTAAGCATTGTTAGTAAGTTCTCACGGTATGTTGTGTTAGTTTTCAAAACATCACACAACATATAATATATATGTATATATTCCGGTTGCATGCTTTATCTTGTTTAGTGAGCACACAAAAACAATTAGAACACAAGCCGAGGGACACCTCGTTAGCAAGCAGGTCACAAGAAGAAACAAACTGTACGTTCACCGTTGCCGTTTGGTTGCTTACTCTCTTCCGGAGTCCAAATTCCAAGTCCTAAAACATTCATTCAGTTTTAGGTTGTTAATCACTTAACTTAATTTCAACTTAACTTATTTACTTACCTTCTTAACTCTTAATGATCCCAACCTAACACTTCTAAGTTATATTTAACTTAACTTAATCCCTAAGTTCTTAGGGTCCTAATCATTACCACCCTACCAAAGGTATTCCTTCATTACCCATCACCATTCTTAGAATTCAAAATTTCTTTTTTTTTTCTAAGTGTTAAGGGTCGACCGACCCACCGACCGACCAACCCCTGGGTCGGTCCATTACAGAAACTCTTCCGTCTCTTGAAATTATCCGACCGACCCAAAGCTAACCGACCGACCCAAAACCTCTGGGTCGGTCCTTGCCGAAGCATTTCCTTCATTAAATTTTGCCCGACGACCCACCGACCGACCCATCCTTATGGGTCGGTCTATTGCCGAAACATTTCTGCTGGGTTAGCAAGGTCCGACCGACCCAGAACTGGGTCGGACCCTGGGTCGGTCCACTACAGATTTTCCTCTTAAATTGCTCTTCCAATTCCAAACTCTTCCACAAGTGTCCTAATAGGTCCAACACCATCTTGGCACCTTAAACCCACCTTATAACCTCCTTTAAATACCTTAAATCATCCACCAAAATCCACCTTAGTCATTATGCATTTTCCTTGTAATAATGCTACTCTTGTAATGCTTTTCTCTAGGTTTCTAGGTGGTGGTTCATACTTATTGTAACCACTATGCCAAATGTCTCACCACTATCACATCATCTCCCAAGCATCTCTCACTATCTAAAACTCTTTCAAGCATTTACTAAAAGTTCCTTCACAAGCTTAAGCTTCCATACACCAACACCTTATTTCCTTCCTAGTTGTTTACCAACATTTGCCTAAGTTCTAAATACTCAATTACATTCTCTTGATTCCTAAATCCCCAAGGTAATGCCTAAGTCATTACCACTCATTCCAACACTTTATCTTACCCCTCTTCATCAAGACAATCTCTAAAACTTCCTAGTACTTCCTTAGTCATTATATTCCCTTAGAACATATCTTAATCACCTTAAGCATCATACCTTCTCCTTAAACTTATGCTCAAGTCTTATATTCCCTCTCATGATTTTGGTGTGCTCAAAACACTCACCAATCCTCTAATTCCTCCTAGACATCTCTAGGTCATTCTAAACCTCAAGAACCCCTTAGTTAACTCATTCCCACTCAAATTCCTTTAATGACTCCCTAGTAAACCCTAGGGCATATTAACTCACCACCACTACTTAAACACTTGTTTTCTACTCAAATTTCGCCATAGCTCCTCTAGTATCTTATCATCCCAAACACATTATTTTCCTCATTTAACCATCTCACACACATCAAGTCTTCTCATCATATATCATCACCAAACCAACTCATTCATAACAACCTCAATATATTGCAATAATCTTAAATGCATTGCATAGCACTAAGGCTCTTAAATGACATGGCTCTTAGGCCCTTAAATGACTTAAACTTAAACACTGAATTTCCCACATATATAAGCTTTCAACCTGCAAATACACTCATCAATCTCATAGTAGTTATATGCTCTTAAAATCCACCTTAAACTTATATTACTAACTCATTCTCATTAGCTCCTTAGTCACAAGTTCATAAGCTTGTTTAAGTTCTTTTTCCTTAGGTTATATAACCCAATACACAATGTAAGCTCTAAGCCACATTGGTACTTATCTAAAACTCATTCCTTAATCTTAAACCACCATTAGGTAAGCATTTACCTTGTTTCCTCAAGCTTATCTCAATCTCCTCCTTAGACCTTCTTCTTGAATGAATATCGGCCACCACTCAAACTTCTCTTGCCAATGTTCTAATCAATAACCAATGACTCATATGAGCACTAAACAATACACTAACCTTAAGGAGTAAACCTAGGTTTAAAATGTGTTCTAAGGTATTAAACTGAATGTTTTACCTTGGATTCTCAAAGCAAGCTTGGATATGAATTAAGTAGGACCTCCTCTAGCCCTTGGAGAATAGAATCAAGCTAGAACAATGGATAAAAATGAATCCCCATGAGAAGGAATTTTCGGTAATGTGTAGAAATGGTGGAAACATGGTTTTTCTTACATTTTCCTTACCTTAAGAGAATGGAGAAGCTAATGAGCTCTTCAAACTTGATTTTCCCCCATCAATGGAGTTTTCTCATGGCACCAAAATGGAGCTTTGAAAGATTTGAAAAGATAGGAAGATAGGTCTTGGCCTAACTAAGAGAAATCTACACTTAGTTTTTGATTTGGAGCAAAGATGAATACTTGGTGAGCATTTGAAGGTGGAGCACCCATGGAAGAAGCTCTCTCGGTTTGGAGCAGCAAGGAGGAGAAAGAAAAATCGTGGAAGGAAGGAGAAATGAAGAGAGAGAGAAGAAAGGTGGCTAATATGTGATATTTGCTTTAATAAAGCAAATAGTAACTTTCTTACTTACTCTTCTTTTCCTTCTTATTTGACTACTGGTGACTCATGTGGTGACTCCCCACACTAAAAACCGGCCACCCTCTTAATATAAGGCAACATGGTCTTTGTTGACCAATTAATTGACTTATATTGATTAAAACCTAAACTAGTCACTAAATAGTTACTATTCACTAATCAAGGCACATAATCGGGAAATTTTTGATTTCCCATTGATTTAGACCTCCTAATGTGATACTAATTAGTACACATATTGATTAAAGAGTAATGATGGACATTTAGCCACTCAAAACTCAATCTAAGACAATTTCTCAAAAATGTGCTTTAAGACTTCTTAAAGCACATTTTGCGTTTTAACTTGTTTTCAAGCTTGGTTTTCTTTGCTAATTGATTTAAAATGACCATTAGAATATTACTAAGGTCTTATCATGATATTTGGGTACTCACCCAAGTCTCTCCAAGCTTAGAGCACGTTTTTGCCCTGATTGCCCTTAAGGCATTTTCTTGTGTTCCTTGTTTAAATTGTCTACCAATCTTTCTAAGGCATATTTAGCCTTAATACATCATGATTTGATGTTTACTTAGCATACTTAGGTTTGGGGTATTTCAATCTACCCCCCTTAAAAGAACTTTGTCCCCAAAGTTCCCATGCATCTTATCTCATTAGAATACATGTCTTACCTCATTCCTTAGATCATATAGATCATACTTATGTATACTTAATCTCATTGAATCTTAAGTCCACCATATGCTTTTCTTAAATATCACACAACATGCTTAAGCATGTGTAGCACTCAAAATTCCTTTTGTTCCTTTTGATGATTAAAACATTCACATAACTTCCAACGTATTCTCCCATGTCACCGGTCCGTAGACAATGGCTCATTCGTCCTCGTCACCATGGGCTAGAATACAAAACACGCTGCTCTCCCCATGTCACCGGTCCGAAGACAAAGGCTCGTGCGTCCTCGACTTCATGGGCGAGACTCAGTAAAAAGGTAATCCTTTTTACGAGGTCATGTGAGGAATAATTCCTCTAATTAAAAATACAAGCAACTCCAATTTCATTTTTTTTTATCCTAAGGCCTCTATCCTTAGTGTGATTTACTTGTGACCACTGGTAGGGAGTTTCAGGAATAATCCTACCCTGATGTGATCAGCATCAGTGTAGAACCATCCTTCCACTCCAATTTGTGTTCGGTTTCCCTTGATCCCTAGAAAATCAAGTTCCACCTCCCACGTCATTTTCAAACATCCAAATAATTCACTCATGTCCAATTTTCTATCTTTTTAGTTCTTCTAATCATAATCAATACATCTCCAAAGTGTGGACTCAGTCCATCAACATTCCCCATTCATCTCTTAGTAATTACCTCAAGACTTAAATTCCTACTAAGTTCTATATCAGTCTCATATCAACTTCCACTGTCTCATACCACATAGCATTACCATATCCTAACTCACAATCATATCAAATGATATCTCATAGTGTTATCTTATTCTTATCTCACACATAGTCTCATATCGACTTATACCTCATATATCCTTATTCCTTAAGTCTCCTTAATCCTCTTCCTTAATTCTCTTAACTTGTACTCACACCGGAGTTAACAAGATAGGTACTTAATATGTATGGTATTCACATCTTCTGTGTGCAATAACCATGGTTTATCTTAAAATGTTTATGTAAAACATATTCTCAAATTATTTTGTGCTATGCACATCGTAGTTTATGTACTCAGTACACAAACATACGCTAAGCGGTTTTCGCTCTACCCCCCTTAAAATGGATTACGCCCACGTAATCAACATTATATCATCTTGAACATAAGTTCAAGATGTCTAATTCTTACCAAGCATTCTAGCTTCCACGTTATCTATCTTACTATAGTTCGATCAGAAATGACTTAGTCTCTGTATCGAGGATTCTTAACGGTACTTATACCGTATTCTTAACTTAGTTTGGTCTAATCTCAAAGTAGTGATCTACTAGCTTCCGCTGCACCACTCTGATGTTCTTAGGCTTAACTGCCTCACTTAGCTTTTAATAGCATTGTATATCCTTTGCATCCTTACTGTTTAGGAATATTAGTCTCTCAATGGACTCGTGTTATCTTTAATATACACGGCCTTGATGAGTTGTAGCCCGTCTATCCAGTCTCCCTGGAGATCTAATGTCATACTTTAGTATTTCTCGAATGTCTAAATTGTTCTCCCCAAATGACCTTGGTCTGAGGATAGTTCTTAGTTTGAAACTACTGTTTAGTGCATAACGCGCTTTACAGTCTTAATCCCTTACATCTTAAGACATGTCCAATGTCTGTACTTAACAATCCGTGCTCTTCGCACTTCATAGTCTTAATTATCTGTTCTCTGGTTCCTCTGTGTTGCTGGTTCAACTGAATCTTCTCTTCGACTGTCTGTGGTAGTAGCTGCTCTTGTGTGATCTTGCGTCGTTGTCCGTGGTACGGAGTCGACTACTTCCCGTGTTCCTTACACCACTCGTCTACATGCATGGGGTACCTTACTGGTACATTACTACTTACCCAACTAACTCATAAATGAGCGTGTCAGGCCTGCAAGCCCCTGTGGGGTGCAGTCGTCCCACGTCTCGTTTTAGTAAACTCATAGTGTCCGTCACACGTTTAGCTATTGCTAATTATGAAGTATTCTGTTGTCGATCTCCTCTTCATCGTTCCATAATAACATTTATTGTTCTTCTTGAAGTTAATCAAGGGAAATCCATTATTGTGTTCTTGGGTATGGTATACTCCAGCTCCTTTCTGTATTCCGTATTGATTCTATTTTAATAGCTGAGGTCTCTTTCCATAGAGCCTCTTATCTTTTCTCATATTCATTCTATTAGGAAAGCACTTCCAGTTCCTTAAGGAATGGGTAGTGTGCTTCCTGCGAAATCTTACCTAACCAGGTCCAGACTACTGGCATCAACGCTCAGTTCGTCTACCATCTTATTTTACTTATGCTGGTCTTAACTCATAAATCTAATTGCCTCAGTGTCAATATTTGACGGCTCATACATAATGGTCGCCTTACCGCGCACCATGACTTAATTCACTTATCTAACTATTGTACTCACGACCACTACTACCGTGGTAGTTGGCCTTTACCATGTTGCCCATTAATGGTGCAACCTCTTACTCACTTATTCTAATGTCTTACCTTATACTCAATCCCTTCTTGGTGTAAACACACTGGGAGTTCCTCATTCCGGTGTATGGCGGTTGCCGTACCGTGTTGTAAAATAGTTGACTCTTGATGTAAAGATGTTCTGCTCAATCTCAGATTCGTAAGTAGGCTAATTTCTTTCGCTTTCTTTCATCCTTAATGATGTTATCTACCATGTAGTTTAACTGGTTACTGAAGAAGTCATCCACTGATTCACAAGCTCTTCTGAGCATTGCTTAATTGACGTGCCATAACGTGCAGTCACAATGTTTACCTCTGACAATCATTAATTCTTACATCCTGGGTGTTGGATATGAGGTCTATCTCTGCAACCTACCTATTACTCAAGTGTATCTGGTATGTTCTAAAGTAATCTCAAGGTTCATGGTTCCCATTTCCTAAATAAAGTGTATTTTACCTCTAATAAGTGAAAGCCCTTTTGAGGGGTTCATTCCCACTCATGGCCTCACAACAAGGAGAGGTATCCCCACCCTAAAAGGCATGGTTCGTTCTCCGCTCCTGTCCTTAGCATTATCTCAATATTCTCATTGGTACCCTTTCTTGGTAATGTTTTTCCCAATCTAAATTATAGGTTTGGTAACCGTTCATATCTACGCATTGTAGTTCCTCATGGCTTAAATAAGCTCTCTTATAACTTACTGCGCCTCGGGCTCTGATGTGGTTAACATCCTTGGCTCGTAGGCTCCTAATGCTTAGTGTCTCAGTTCATTATTTGTACTCTTACTCATCTGCAGGTCTTCCTTATGAGATTCTGGTTCTGGAACTTCATCCACCGTTAGGTTACATACTAAATGTAATATCGGGTTTCATGGTAAGTTGCTGCATCCTGCTTCCGGCTATGGAAGTTGTTCAGGTGTTCTGAGGTTACTTAATGTCTTTGACAATGCTGTCATTTTATTAGACTTATGTCTTTTAATAGTCAAAGTTAGGTTCGCATTAGGCGTTTGCCTTAAGGTGTTCAAGTTGGATATCATCCAGTCATCTTATACTTCATCTCAACGCTTCGTTCAACTTCTGTTGACTACGCCACCCGTTGATGAACAATCATACTTGGGTGTTAATGAGTTAAGCAAACAGTGTTAACTGTCATTCATCGGTTGTTCGGTTCGACTATGCCCGCTCTGTGTGGGTAATCGCTGAGCTTCCTCTGTCGGGATTCTACATTTTAATCTTAGTAGGTTATAGCTTATGTTCATTTCTTTTACCCTTATTTTCTGGGTCGTCCAACATCTTCATTGAAGAATGTTGTTATTGGTATCCTTAATGGTCACTCTGGGAGTCTTATCCCGTTTTCGTTGTAAGTCGATGCTTCAACAGTCTCAATAGTAGCTTATAATACATCCCTTGTATTTTATTGCTTATATAGTGTTTTGCTCGCAACCGAGCAATCTCTTAGGTTTTCCCCTTGGAGTTCGGGATTGTGTTCTTACCGTACTGTCGGTTGTTGTGGTAGTGGGTTATACCGTTGCTAGTATTATATGGTTTAGTATCTTCTAAGCTCAGCTCCCTGCTGGCTGATGTGTCGGTTCACCTCATTATGGTCAGGCCGTCGGGCCTTTCCAAGGTCTTATTTTTCTGTTCTTATAGATTTACAATCCGGTACTAATATGTATCACGACTGTAGTGTTCTTTTATTCGCCTGATGATGGCTCTGTGTGACTTAGCCATGGTAGCACTTGCTACGGCAAGTGCGCCATGCAGGATGGGTTATTGGTACAAGGTACATTGGTGGTGATACTTCCTTCTAGTTTCCAAGTAATTGGTAGTCCCCGGGACTCCTTCAATAAATCTTATTTTGGATAACTATCCATCCGGCAGTTTCCTTGTCGTTTGACAGTACTGTCATTTACCAGGGCGTTCCTCTTTCTGAGGGAACCCCTTAATATTCCTTATATCTTAATCCTCGCCCTGTCTTCACACATCTTGTTGTGGTTACTGAGTAATGATTGTCCTTTAGGCACTACATCGTAGTCCTATTTCGGTAAACCATTTATATGAGTTCCCGTTCCTTAACTGGACCTTCCAGTAATCTTAATCCTCATGCTCTGTATTATTTCACTGTTATTCTCCTTCGGACCACTGTCCGGTATCATCATGTCTTTTTCTTTTTCCTTTCTATTGCACCCGTAGTGCTTTCCTTATCATTGGTATGGCGGGTTATTTCGACTGCGTAGCATGTCGACCCATGTTGCCGGTAATTACCGTTCCCTTATTGATAGAATTCCATAGGTAGCGCCTGTTTCTCTGTTGCGCTCCATTAAAAATTCCAGTTCTCCATAACTGTTGTACAACAAATTGTTTCTCATATTGCTTACCGTTAGCTAACTGCCAGATCGGGTTTCCCGAGTAAGAGAAGACTTTCTTCTCTCTGGCGTTTGTTCCACATATTTAGGGTTAGGGATGTGGAGGGCGGGCCTAGGTACTATGGATATCCGGTAAACACCGGGGAGTCCTGGCTAACGCACCTCACACTCTATCTCTCAACCCTTAACCCATAACTCAATCTCAACCTCAATATCTTCCTAAGTTCGGTAATTCCTTGTCTTCAGAGCGTAACTACGCTCTGATACCACTTTTGTAACACCCCAACTCAATCCAATTGTGGTCTCGTAACTTAACAATATATATGTACACATGTCACAGCGGAATTCTTTACAATCCAGGACCTTGCCACGGTCTGACTACAGAATATACCGAACATTAGTCTAACGACCTTAACCATTTACATAACCTTCTTACAATCCTCTCACAACCTATACATCTTACTAACTCAATTGCCATACGAGTGTACATGCACAACTCGTAGGCCACACTAAACCCTTAACAGCTGTATCCTCCTCTTGCTCCTGCGACAGCCGCCTCCTGATGTTCACCTGTGTAGTAAAAGAAGCCCCCGAGGGGGTCAGCACGAATGCTGGTACTATCCTCTCATGGCCCCCAAGCTAACGTGGCTACGACGACTAATTGTCGATAGCATGGAGGTTGATTAGATGCACAACATAATAGAAAGTGCAGTAAACAACAACTCAGATATGAACAATCAAAGTTCACACACAATGAACGACTTAAATGCGTTCCCTTAATTAGAGAGTTAGATGTTTAACTCCTTAAGTAATGTTCTCTCTTAATCTTAGTCCATCCCTATCTTACCTCAATCTGATTCTTATCTTAATCTTAGAAACAACCCTCCTTTAATCAGGAGTGGATGTAGCTTATCTTAATCTTAATATTACAAACCATCCTTTAAAAAGGAATGGTTGCAACTTATCTTAATCTCACCTTAATCTTAATCTTAATAATACAAATCATCCTTTAAAAAGGAATGATTGTACCTTATCTTAATCTTAACTTCATCTCAAATACAAACCGTTCCTGGAAGGGATTGGTTGTAACTTATCTCAGTCTTAGAATACCAACCATTCTTTAAATAGAGATGGTTGTATCTTATCTCAAACCTTATCTCAATCTTATCTCAGTTCTTATCTCAATTAAGTCAACCGTTCTTTTATTAGAATGGTTGTACCTTAATCCATTGTTTATCTGTCGGGTCACGTAGCCCTAACCAATGAGTTATCAGCTCCATTGGTTTACATAAACAATATTTATTAGAATTAGTTGGGCATTTAGGTAGATCCCACTACACCATCTCAGTATGCCTCCCTCCTAAAACAAGAAGTCCGAGGAGGTCGAGTCTATTTGTCGACTCTAGGCGACGAGTCCGAGGACAAGTCATCTTTGGAAGACGGTATTTGATAAGGATACCGACTTCCCCCAATACACATGTGCCGGTACCATTCCGGATTCCTCACTCAAGTTCAGTTAGTAATAGTCTCAAGACCATGTTTGTTGGTTAACCTCTTTCGGTTCATATCGTCCCTCATTAGGGGGCGTTCCTTATTCTCACTCAATTTCTTACTAAGCATTGGTTAGTAAGTTCTCACGGTATGTTGTGTTAGTTTTCAAACATCACACAACAATATAATATATATGTAATATATTCCGGTTGCATGCTTTATCTTGTTTAGTGAGCACACCAAAAAAATAGAACACAAGCCGAGGGACACCTCGTTAGCAAGCAGGTCACAAGAAGAAACAACTGTACCGTTCACCGTTGGCCGTTTGGTTGCTTACTCTCTTCCGGAGTCCAAATTCCAAGTCCTAAAACATTCATTCAGTTTTAGGTTGTTAATCACTTAACTTAATTCAACTTACTTAATTTACTTACCTTACTTAACTCTTAATGATCCCAACCTAACACTCTTAAGTTTATATTTAACTTAACTTAATCCCTTAAGTTCTTAGGGTCCTAATCATTACCACCCTACCAAAGGTATTCCTCATTACCCATCACCATTCTTAGAATTCAAAATTTCTCTTTTTTTTTTTAAGTGTTAAGGGTCGACCGACCCACCGACCGACCCAACCCCTGGGTCGGTCCATTACAGAAACTCTTCCGTCTCTTGAAAATTCTCCGACCGACCCAAAGCTAACCGACCGACCCAAAACCTCTGGGTCGGTCCTTTGCCGAAGCATTTTCCTTCGTTAAATTTGCCCGACCGACCCCACCGACCGACCCATCCTCATGGGTCGGTCTATTGCCGAAACATTTCTGCTGGGTTAGCAAGGTCCGACGACGACCCAGAACTGGGTCGGACCCTGGGTCGGTCCACTACAGATTTTCCTCTTAAATTGCTCTTCCAATTCCAAACTCTTCCACAAGTGTCCTAATAGGTCCAACACCATCTTGGCACCTTAAACCCACCTTATAACCTCCTTTAAATACCTTAAATCATCCACCAAAGTCCACCTTAGTCTTATGCATTTTCATTGTAATAATGCAACTTCTTATAATGTTTTTCACTAGGTTTCTAGGTGGTGGTTCACACTATTGTAATCTCTATGCCAAATGTTTCTCACCACTATCACATCATCTCCAAGCATCTCTCACTAACTAAAACTCTTTCAAGCATTTACTAAAAGTTCCTTCACAAGCTTAAGCTTCCACACACCAACACCTTATTTCCTTCCTAGTTGCTTACCAACATTTGCCTAAGTTCTAAATACTCAATTACATTCTCTTGATTCCTAAATCCCCCAAGGTAATGCCTAAGTCATTACCACTCATTCCAACACTTCATCTTACCCCTCTTCATCAAGACAATCTCTAAAACTTCCTAGTACTCCTTAGTCATTATATTCCCTTAGAACATATCTTAATCACCTTAAGCATCATACCTTCTCCTTAAACTTATGCTCAAGTCTTATATTCCTCATCTCATGATTTTGGTGTGCTCAAACACTCACCATCCTCTAATTCCTCCTAGACATCTCCAGATCATTCTAACCTCAAGAACCCCTTAGTTAACTCATTCCCACTCAAATTCCTTTAATGCTCCCTAGTAAACCCTAGGGCATATTAACTCACCGCCACTACTTAAACACTTTGTTTTCTACTCAAATTTCGCCATAGCTCCTCTAGTATCTTATCATCCCAAACACATTATTTTCTCATTTAACCATCTCACACACATCAAGTTCTTCTCATCATATATCATCACCCAAACCAACTCATTCATAACAACCTCAATATATTGCAATAATCTTAAATTGCATAGCACTAAGGCTCTTAAATGACATGGCTCTTAGGCCCTTAAATGACTTAAACTTAAACACTGAATTTCCCACATATATAAGCTTTCAACCTGCAAATACACTCATCAATCTCATAGTAGTTATAATGCTCTTAAAATCCACCTTAAACTTATATTACTAACTCATTCTCATTAGCTCCTTAGTCACAAGTTCATAAGCTTGTTTAAGTTCTTTTTCCTTAGGTTATATAACCCAATACACAATGTAAGCTCTAAGCCACATTGGTACTTATCTAAACTCATTCCTTAATCTTAAACCACCATTAGGTAAGCATTTTACCTTGTTTCCTCAAGCTTATCTCAATCTCCTCCTTAGACCTTCTTCTTGAATGAATATCGGCCACCACTCAAACTTCTCTTGCCAATGTTCTAATCAATAACCAATGACTCATATGAGCACTAAGCAATACACTAACCTTAAGGAGTAAACCCTAGGTTAAAATGTGTTCTAAGGTATTAAACTGAATGTTTTACCTTGGATTCTCAAAGCAAGCTTGGATATGAATTAAGTAGGACCTCCTCTAGCCCTTGGAGAATATCAAGCAAGCTAGAACAATGGATAAAAATGAATCCCCATGAGAAGGAATTTTTCGGTAATGTGTAGAAATGGTGGAAACATGGTTTTTCTTACATTTTCTTACCTTAAGAGAATGGAGAAGCTAATGAGCTCTTCAAACTTGATTTTCCCCCATCAATGGAGTTTTCTCATGGCACCAAAATGGAGCTTTGAAAGATTTGAAAAGATAGGAAGATAGGTCTTGGCCTAACTAAGAGAAATCTACACTTAGTTTTTGATTTGGAGCAAAGATGAATACTTGGTGAGCATTTGAAGGTGGAGCACCCATGGAAGAAGCTCTCTCGGTTTGGATGGAGCAAGGAAGGAGAAAGAAAAATCGTGGAAGGAAGGAGAAATGAAGAGAGAGAGGAAGAAGAAAGGTGGCTAATATGTGATATTTGCTTTAATAAAGCAAATAGTAACTTTCTTACTTACTCTTCTTTTCCTTTCTTATTTGACTACTTATGGTGACTCATGTGGTGACTCCCCACTTAAAAACCGGCCACCCTCTTAATATAAGGCCAACATGGTCTTTGTTGACCAATTAATTGACTTATATTGATTAAAACCTAAACTAGTCACTAAATAGTTACTATTCACTAATCAAGGCACATAATCGGGAAATTTTTGATTTCCCATTGATTTAGACCTCCTAATGTGATACTAATTAGTACACATATTGATTAAAGAGTAATGATGGACATTTAGCCACTCAAAACTCAATCCTAAGACAATTTCTCAAAAATGTGCTTTAAGACTTCTTAAAGCACATTTTGCGTTTTAACTTGTTTTCAAGCTTGGTTTTCTTTGCTAATTGATTTAAAATGACCATTAGAATATTACTAAGGTCTTATCATGATATTTGGGTACTCACCCAAGTCTCTCCAAGCTTAGAGCACGTTTTTGCCCTGATTGCCCTTAAGGCATTTCTTGTGTTTTCCTTGGTTAGAATTGTCTACCAATCTTTCTAAGGCATATTTTAGCCTTAATACATCATGATTTGATGTTTACTTAGCATACTTAGGTTTGGGGTATTTCACGCAGTGTGAGGAGAGAGCGACTATCAAGATCCTGTCAGCATTGTCCCTGATGAAGGGTGTTAGGAAGGGCCGACAAGCCTTCCTCTGTTATGTACAAGACACGAGACAGAGCGACGTGACGGACGTAGACATTCCAGTCATGGTAGATTTCCCGACTTATTTCCTGATGAGCTGCCAGGCATGCCGCTTGTGCGCGAGGTTGAGTTCGTCGTCAACTTGTTGCCAGGTACGGGCCCTATTGCCAAGGCACCCTACCGTATGGCACCGGCTGAGATGAGGGAGCTGAAGCTACAGCTGGAGGACCTCCTCGACAAGGGATTCATTCGACCTAGTGTTTCTCCTTGGGGTGCTCCAGTGCTGTTCGTCAAGAAAAAGGACGGCAGTATGCGACTCTGCATCGACTACCGCAAGCTTAATGCGGTTACAGTCAAGAACAAGTACCCATTACCACGGATAGATGATTTATTTGATCAACTGAGAGGGGCCAGTGTGTTCTCGAAGATAGATCTCAGATCTGGCTACCATCAGATTAGGATTGTAGAGGGCGATATTGAGAAGACATCTTTCGGGACACGGTATGGACACTACGAGTTCACCGTCATGCCATTCGGATTGATAAATGCGCCAGCCATATTCATGGACTTGATGAACCGTATTTTTAGAGAGCATCTTGATAGTTTAGTTGTAGTCTTCATCGACGATATTCTAATCTATTCAAAGACCAGGAAGACCATGAGTTACATTTGAGACAGGTGTTGAATATTATGAGAGAGAACCAGCTGTGCCAAACTCTCTAAGTGTGAGTTCTGGTTGGACAGCGTGTCATTTCTAGGACACATTATATCAGCTAGCGGCATATCTGTAGACCCTGCTAAGATTGAGGCAGTGAAGAGTTGGCCAAGGCCGAAGACAGTCACAGACGTCCGTAGCTTTCTGGGTTTGGCAGGGTATTATCGAAGGTTCGTGAAGGACTTCTCCAAGGAGGCCAAACCAATGACTAATCTAATGAAGAAGGAATCCCAGTTCTTATGGTCTGCAGAGTGTGAGCAGTCCTTTCAGACGCTGAAGGATCTCCTGACATCGGCGCCCGTTCTTACTATCCCTGAGGGCACTGATGGGTTCGAGGTATATTGTGATGCCTCGGGAACCGGTCTAGGCTGTGTGCTTATGCAGCACGGGAAGGTAGTTGCTTACGCATCCCGACAGCTGAAAAAGCATGAGGTGAATTACCCCACACATGACCTTGAGTTAGGCGCAGTAGTCTTCGCTTTGAAGATCTGGCGACATTATTTGTATGGTGTGACAGTCACTATCTACTCTGATCACAAGAGTCTACAGCATCTTCTCTCAGAAGGAGCTGAACATGCGACAGAGAAGATGGGTCGAGTTCTTGAAGGACTACGACATAGACCTGAGGTATAAAGAGGGCAAAGCAAATGTAGTTGCCGACGCCCTGAGCCGCAGAGCTCATTCATTATTTACACTAGTAGCGAGCAGCGGTATGATTGATGAGATACGAGCTGCTCAGGAGAGTGATCAGTATTTGGAGAGCATCAAACAAAAAATGTCAGAGGGTTGTTTTGAGAGACAGAAGTATGATTTCGAACTGTGTAATGATGGCATGTTACGACTGAATGGCCGATTATGTATTCCGGAGTCGTCTCCTGATCTGAAGGAGAAGATACTCCAGGAGGCTCATTGCTCGTCCTTATCCGTCCACCCTGGTTCTTCGAAGATGTATAAGGATTTGAAAGTTCATTTCTGGTGGAGCGGGATGAAGAAGGATGTAGCTGAGTACGTGGCTAGATGCTTGACCTGTCAGATGGTTAAGTTGAGCATAGGAGACCCGGAGGTTTAGTGTGCAGTCTATGCCTATTCCTTGTTGGAAGTTCGAGGACATCTCGATGGATTTCGTGTTGTCGGTCTCCACCGACTAAGGGAGGACTGAAAACGATTTGGGTCATTGTGGACCGTCTGACGAAGGTGGCAAAGTTTGTTGCTATGAAGGATACCTGGAACGTCCCGAAGTTAGCGGACTTGTTCCAGAAGGAGGTTATCCGGCACCATGGTGTGCCAAAGACTATTGTTTCTGATAGGGACCCTCGATTTTTGTCCAGATTCTGGGGACAGGTTCAGGAAGCCTTGGGTACAAAGTTGAAACTTAGTACGGCGTTCCATCCACAGACCGACGGTCAGAGTGAGAGGACCATCCAGACACTGGAGGACATGCTGAGAGCATGTGCCTTAGATTTTCAGGGGAGCTGGTTAGAGCATCTACACTTGATAGAGTTCGCCTACAACAACAGCTACACTCCTCGATACAAATGCCACCATTTCAGGCACTTTATGGTAAACCGTGTAGGACTCCCTTATGCTGGGATGAGGCCAGCGAGTGAAATACCCCAAATCTAATTAAAATTATTAAACCATTATTTAATGGTAAATAATCCTATTATAAATCATTTCACGTAC
This sequence comes from Limonium bicolor, assembly GCA_023374045.1. NCBI lineage: Eukaryota > Viridiplantae > Streptophyta > Magnoliopsida > Caryophyllales > Plumbaginaceae > Limonium > Limonium bicolor. Next base: position 74,069,711 of record CM041776.1, read on the forward strand.
GCATGCAAACCCATGCATGAGAACGTTACGTAAAAACAGTCGTTTCTCCATAAACGTTAAAACGCCTTAGAAGCATATGGTCAAACATGACCTTGTATGACCCTCTAATATTCAAACCAAATGATCATACAACTATTATATGAATATATAAACATATTCCCTAAGCTATATTCAGTCAAAAACGCAAAACGCACGGGAGTGCTCACGCACGTCCCTTAAAGCACGAAAAGTCCGGAGGAGTGCCGAGGTGGCACGAACTCCTATAAAATTAATTCCTAGAGTTCCTAACATCAATATTAACCATTATAAAGAGAACCCACGAAGTGGTTTCTCAAAATTCAACAAAAACCACAGGAGGATTTCTTAGCGCTCCTTTTTGCCCGGGAGTGTCCCGATGGCCCGTAAATTATGACATGGGTTAATGTAACCCCATATGACTCAATGTAACATCTTAATATATGTTTATTTACTATAATAAGCATTTACAAACACTTGGAACTCATAAAAACAATTTGGTTCCCAAAGATTTCCTTAGAGCACAAAAACACACCTTCGGGTGTCACGAAAACGCGCTTTACGCAATTGCCTTGTAGTTTTTGACATGCCACGAATTGGTAATCTTAAATAGGGTTAAAATTACCTTCTAAATCAGTTGGATAGACTAGTCAACAAGGCTCTCTATAGGGGCCGAAGTTATGCCCAAAAACTAGTATAAAATTTGCATTTAAAGTTTATAAATGGCATTGAACATGGTGACTCACCTTCCCATGTGTTATATTACTTAATTTCAACGTATGTAGGTCTCATTTGACCACCAATCTGTCGAAATTATGCATTGGAATAAGGCCATGTGAGCTAGGAAGAAAACAAAATGCAAAAAGGTAAAAAGTAGATCTAGATTCCACCTTTTGATTTCTTTTCTCCATGTGACCTTCCTTTGCTCTTCCTTGGCTCTTCAATGTTTATTGAGACACCTCATTTGACCCCTTGAATTCGTTCATCTACAAGAGGAGAAGAAGACAAGCACAAAACATAGAAAAATCTAAAGAATATACCTTACCTAACTTACCTTGTCTTCTAGCTCCCATTATTTTCTCCATCTTGCCTTGTCACCCCACATGTCCGAAATTATGCAGATAACATGGGCATTTATTGAGCAATAACCCATGGAATAAACTAAAGAAAAGAATAGTCATTTGACATTAAAAATTGACAAAACAAAAATCAATTCCAAATTGCATTCTCTTACCTTATACGTGAGTTTAGTCTCATTTCCCTCCTTGCACTCTTCATCAACGAATTGGTAAGGCTCCCTCCTCTCTCTTCTTGCTTCATCTTCTTCCTTTGAAGCTCTTAAGTCCATTAATGGAGTTTTAACTTCTATCTTCATCTTTAAGGTAATTTCCTAGCATCTCTTGTCAAGCCTTGAAGCAAAACTCTTCCTAGCACATCAATAAGCATTCGGCATCAATTAGTTCTCCAAGGAGGTTGTCCAAACCAACATTAATCCAAGGAGCATTTCAAGGTTATCTTAAGGTAGTTTTAATGCTTGAAAATCCTTAAAGCACATTTTTATGGGTAACCAAGTTCTACTTCTTCTAAGGTTTCTTTCTTCTTCATTTTCATGAAGGAGACTTTGTTCTTCATCTACCTTAGGAGTGCCGAATTATAAGGAGGAGAAAAAGTCTAAGGTAAATTCTTGTAAAACTACTTACAAATCTACTTAAGATCTTTATTGAAGATCTAACTCCTAAACACCTTCACCACTTGCATATAACCGAAGTGGAGCATCAATATTACCTTGGAGAAAGCTTGGAGATTCAAAGAAGAGTTCAAGCACTAAACCACCTTTGTTAAGAAGTAAGTTTACTAAGTAAATCCTTATGTTATAAGCTTTGTTAAGCTTCTAAAAATTATGTACCTCTCCTAGGTTAATTAAAACCGAAACTATATGGTTTTATATGCCAAAAAATATAATCTATAACATATATTGAAAATATTTACCTTAAGACACATTTTTGTGTCACAAAATTTATTTAAGTTACAAATAAATTAAGGCCGATATGTCAAGGGCAAAAATGCTTATTTTTAAGCTAAGAATCAATATAAGACATTACAATAATTTTTACATAGGTTATATGACTCATATGAATTTATGTATAGTTATTTTGACATATAAATCCACTTTTATATACTATATGGTCCTTAATAAATTATGGCTGAATGCTCTAAGTGTTAAATAGATTTTAAGGAGCTACTTATGTATATAAACTTATACTATAAAGTTTGGTGAGTTAAAAATATTTATTAGAGCTTAAATGGTTAATTAATTAAGTTATGTGGCCTAAATGTAATTTTTACAAAGTTTAGTGTGTTTTATTACAAAACCGAGAGTTAAGGGTGTTCTTGGAATATATATGATATAATATAAGGTTAAGAATTAAGTTTATGAATTTTACATAATTTAAACAAGTGTTAAAGTAACACTTTATAAAGTTTTGGGCTATTATGTAATTTATAAAAATTGTTATGAAAGTTTGGAAGTTATTAGTGGGCAAATTCATAATTAAGAGAATTATTAGGTTCACTCTCAAAATTTGAGAATTAAATTAAATTTAGACTATAGTTTATAAGTTATTAAGAAACTATTATAAAGTTTTGGGATGAAAATGTAATTAAGGAAGAATAAATGACAAAGCCGAATTACCTTGGGGTTAGTTTGGTAATTTAAGAATTTATATATATATATTCGGCATTTATGGAGAATTAAAATAAAAACTATAGTTTACATGACATTATGTAAAGGTTATAAGATTTTGTGGTTAGATTGTAATTATAAGAAATAAATTATTAAGGCCGAGAATTTAAGGGGCTAAGTTGTAATTTTAGAAAGTTATAATATTTAAAAGCTATATACCAAAATATTAGTGTGACCTTGTAATTTAGCTAAATAAGAAGTTAAAACTCTATGCTATGATAAAATTAGAATTTAAATATAAAGTTTACGAATTAATGTGGTTGTTTTGTAAATAACCGAAATATAAGGGTAAGAATTTAGATTAAAATAAATATAGGTCCTACATGGATATTTGGAGGAATTAGAGAAAGAAAGAATTTTGATTAAAGGAGTTATGAGGTTTAAACTATGACTTATATAGTTATAAGGAATTTAAAGATAACCAATGATTATTACTTTTGGGTTAAAGGAGGAATAATGAAAACTATAAGAATTTTATGTCCATATATGACATATAAATATAGTTAAGGAAATATAAGTTGTTATGTCAGCTAGACAAAAAAAAAATAAAATAAAATAAATAACAAATATAGTACATGAATAAATAATACATATATGTACATTAAAGGATTTATAAATAAATTAAAAGAAATAACAAATAAGTTATACATAAAATCATGAGGTAATTAAAAGAAATAAACCTCACATGAAATAACAAATACGAGATTTGTTAAAAAAAATTCAATAGGATCATTATATAAGGGTAACATAAATTAACCCTCTCAGTTAATCCTATTCTAGGACTTTGTTTGACCAGACGCTGAGGAATTAAAACAAGTACAGTCTACGGTGAACGGTATGGGATTCTTACAGCCTGTTTTCTACCGGATTACACCGGCTTGTGTGCTATCTGTTGTTTGAAATAACGACCAAGATAATTAATGTAAATGTTGTTTACTCTTGTGCACTGTTGTATTATTTTATGTGCGTGAATGATGCTGACTACAACGTGTATGTCCCACGCATACAAACACTACTATACCAGTGGATTAAATACCTGCGCTTCAGTATAACGAGGACTTGTACTCAAGTCTCTCACTAACTTCACTTTATAACAAACGTCATTATCCTAAACGTGATAATTGACAATACACATTGTGTTCTTGTTTAACGTCTTTATATGACACTTAACAATTATATACTACGAGAACGAGGAGCCCAGTTGGATCTGGCCATGCATGCTACAGGAGTTGTACCTGTCTCAGGTCGTCTCCTATTCAGTTATACGTCGCGACGGAACATTTCGGTGGAGAGGAAGACTCTATTCCTCTCGGGTTTCTAATGCCCATCAGTTCAGTGGAGAGGAAGAGACTTCATTCCTCTCGTGGGTTCTATTTCCCATCAGCTCTCAGTACAAGGTTTAACTACGTTATCTCCTGGGGACTAAACTGCCAACCTTTCTCTATAACGGGGCACTATACCTCCACTATATTGAATATACTTTTATAGCATCTGTCAGTCCCACTGTGTGGACCCGACAGCTATCAAATGATTCAGCTCAGCTAACTTGACCTTCTGAAGTCTTGTTCTATGTGACATTATTGTCCTTGTATGGATACTTGTTATTATCAGACTATGCTTGTTTACAGCTTTATAAAAATGAACTGCATGTGTTCGACAAAGTAGTTGGTGTGGCCCGGTAGACGATGGGCTGCACGTTTTCCATACCAGCATTGTTTGCTGAGCCCCTTTGGGGGCACCCCCATTTTTCAGGTACCTGAAGTTGAGAAGATTACCACACCGAGTGTAGGTGGGGTAGATTCAAGCTATGGGAGTCTTCTTATAGTTACTTGTTTTTACTTAAGTATTTTACATTAGAGTTTGATTCCTAGTATCTCGGATTGTATTCGTATTCAGACCGTGACTTTTGGATTGTATTTGGATTTAGCCTTGTTGGTCACAAGGGTGGCCAACGGCATTGTAATACCGCCCGGTTGTTGTATTTATATCCGCTGCAGTTGTATTTTATTCGGGAGTGATCGCCGTTCAGGTTATTGGATTTCGGTTGGGGTGTTACAGCGAGACTACGCTTCTAGGACCGGAGTACCTAGAGCAGATTAAGGAGGATGTCCTACAGATTCGCAAGAACATGAGGGCAGCTCAGGACCGGCAGAAAGCAAATGCAGACACCAAGAGGAGGGACATTGAGTTCACTACCGACGACATGGTATTCCTCAGAGTGTCACCCATGAAGGGAATATTCCGGTTTGGGCAGAAGGGCAAGTTGTGCCCGAAGTATGTTGGACCTTATGCGATTAGGGAGCGAGTGGGCCCGTTAGCCTACAGACTGGATTTACCAGCAGAGCTCGGGAGGGTGCACGACGTCTTTCACGTTTCACAGTTGAAGAGGTATGTGCCCCATCCATCGCACGTTTTGCAGCCAGAGACTTTAGAGTTGGACCCCGCTCTACGATATGAGGAAGTACCACTCCGCATTCTCTGTAACACCCCTAAAACCGGCCTAAGAGTTAAGGGTGCTACACGCCGCGTATTACTACCTAATAACGCAAGGCTCTAAAACACTCGAACGCAATAAAGGCCCAAAACAAAGTTTACATAAACATTGTAAACCAATGTATTCAAATACAGTGAAAACAAATACCAAAATCCCACATACGTAACTGAGTCAGAAACAGAAGTCAAAAAGTGTAAGGCCCGGAGGCTACAACGTCTCAAAACATCAAACTGAACGAATAACAAAAGCTAAACACTATAGCTCCAGAACTCAAGGTGATCCTCGCTGATCAATCTGCAAAAATGTTAGAAGTAGGGGAATGAGCACACAACTATGCCCAGTAAGCAGCGACCGTCATCAGTAAGGTCGCTCAAAACAATTGAAAACAGAAGAAGGAGAAGATAAGCATTATATCCACAATTCTCAATATCCAGAAGCTTTCAAAACAGGAACAGAGTGGAACACAAGGGGTTCCCATATCAGAAACAGTCAGAGCACTTAAACAGAAAGGGGACAAAACACAATGCACACACTCAGAAGGGTCGAAGACCCATAGACCATACCAGGTCTCTCGGCAACGCAGAAATGACTCGAAAGAGCCAAAGGGTTCGTCAACCCCACAGAACAGAAAGGGAATGACCCACACTCAGAACGACGTCTACATGGTATACCACGGAATAGCTCGACCCAGCCATTCACGGCTCAGAAACAAAGTGTAATGTCCCAAAACAGAAGGATTGCTTAAACAGAAGCAAGATTGCATTTAAATATACCAAAACACTCATAAATCAGTGGCACAGATCATAAGGAATCCAACGCCGCAGACGGCACTCAAATCGGAGTTCAAATGAAGAAGTTATTGAAAACAGAGAGGTGTCCGAACTTGTGTCCGGACATCAATGTTCGGACACAAGTCGAGACTCAGAAACCAGAGATTGTCAAATGTCCGAACTTGTGTCCGGACATCAATGTTCGGACACAAATCGAATTGAAATCAGATAGGAATCAGAATGTCCGACGACGAGAAGGATCCATGTTCGGACTGTATTCGGACAAGTTTACGGAAAAAGACGCGGAAGGTCCGACCTTGTGTCCGGACGTCGAAGTTCGGACACAGGTCGAACTTAAATCAGAAGAAAACCTGAGGGTGTGTCCGAACATCTATGTTCGGACAGATGTTCGGACATACCCCGAACTTGAAAATCAGAAAGGCAAAAACGCACTGTCCGAACTTCAAAGCTCGGACAGAAGTTCGGACAGTGCGAAAACTGTAAATTTCAGAAGACGAACAGAGCAGAAAAACAACGCAATTCACCCCACGAATTGCCAATTAAGCACACACACCAAATCAGACAATTAAAACAGGAAACCATGGGGGTTTAGCCATTCAAAACACAATCAAATAACCACGCAATCAGACACGCACTTCAAATCATTAAAGCCGTTCAACACCCCATGGCTGAACTTCCAAACTGAATCGAGTAACCACCTACCTCAATAATCAGTAACAATCCGACGATCTGAGCAGTTCACAGCAACACGAACGAATCCGCCAACCAGACACCGATCACCCAGCAACTGATTCCCACAATGTCAAATCTAAAATCAGAAAACGAAGAAGGAAACCCCCAAACTCAAAATTCGAAAACTGCAACACAAACCTGAACTGTGAGTGCAGAAATTCAACAAATCGCAACAGTCTATAGTCCGCACTACCCACAGATCAGCAGCAACCCTGCAGTCTCTGAATTCAGCAATCCAAAGTTCCAAAATCAGAAAACAAGAGGGATATAACACAGCACCAAGCCATTCGATCTGAGAATCCAAACCTGGATTAGAAGAAGAGGAACGCAGCAGCAACACAATCTGATCGCAACAGCGGATTTTGCAAACTCACAGAGGAAGAAGTTGAGAGGAGGAGAGAGGGCAGAGAAACTGTCGATGCTTTGAACGCACGATGGGCTCGATGGAGGAAACTGATCGTGATGTGAAAATAATTAGAAGGGAATAATTAAATAAGGATCCCTTTCCTTATTAATTACTAAAACAATTACCTTAATTGTTTTATGGAAAGACTTCCTTGCCCTCTTCAAATAAAACAATACCGCCGGAGTCCCAACTGATAGCAAAGAATTAAACAATCCAACTTAGAACAGCATTGTAGCAGATATAATATAAGGTAGGAATTATACGGGTTATAATATCACCTCCCCCTTAAAAGAATCTCGTCCTCGAGATTAACTCACCTTACTGCTCGAACAGAGAGGGATACTTGGCACGCAGCTCATCTTCGAGTTCCCAAGTCGCTTCACTCTCTAACTGATCTGACCACTGGACCTTCACCATAGGCAGGGTCTTACTACGAAGTCGACGGTCATCCCTGGCTAAAATGCGAGTAGGCACCGCCTCGAAACTGCAGTCCTCTCTCAACTGAAGCTGGCTGTAGTCGATCACATGAGACGGATCATGCAGATACTTCCTCAACATAGACACATGGAAAACGTTATGCACAGCTGACAAAGATGGAGGCAAGGCTAGACGGTAGGCCACAGGGCCAATCCTCTCCAGAATCTCAAACGGTCCAACGAACCTCGGCTAAGCTTCCCACGCTTCCCAAAACGGACTACTCCCCTGACTGGAGAAACTCTTAAGAAAACATGGTCTCCAACCTCGAACTCGAGCGGCCTACGCCTCTGGTCTGCATAACATTTCTGCCTACTCTGAGCAACAAGCAGACGCTCACGAATCACCCTGATCTTCTCTACTGCTCCCTGCACCAGCTCAGGTCCAACCAAGACCCTCTCCTTCAGGTCATCCCAACAGATGGGTGACCTGCATCTCCTACCATACAACGCTTCAAACGGGCCATACCAATGCTCGCCTGAAAGCTGTTGTTGTAGGCGAACTCAATCAGAGTCACATGCTGCTCCCAGCTACCTCCAAAGTCCAGGACACATGCGCGAAGCATGTCCTCCAAAACCTGATTAGTCCTCTCTGTCTGGCCATCCGACTGAGGATGGTAAGCTGAACTGAAGGCTAAATTCGTACCCAAGGCCTTATGCAAACTGCGCCAAAATCTCGAAACAAAACGTGGGTCACGATCAGACACAATAGTAGTAGGCACACCGTGCAGCCTCACTATCTCATCCAGATACAAACGAGCTAGGCGCTCCAAACTGAAGGTCTTCTTCACCGGCAGAAAATGAGCAGACTTCGTCAGACGATCAACTATCACCCATACGACATCACAACCCGAAGGAGTCCTGGGCAAACCCATGACGAAATCCATCCCCACACTCTCCCACTTCCACTCAGGAATGGGAAGGGGCTGAAGCAAACCCGCTGGCCTCTGGTGCTCAGCCTTAATCTGCTGACAGGTCTGGCACTTCGAAACAAACTCGAAGATGTCACGCTTCATCCCAGACCACCAGAATGACTCTCTGAGATCTCGATACATCTTCACCCCTCCTGGGTGGACTGAATATGCCTCCTGACCTCCTGAAGGATCTCTCTGCGCAGCACTGCATCGTCTGGCACACATACACGGCCTCTGAAACGCAGACACCCATCGCTGGGGACATTGAAATCTAAACTCTGATCTGAAGACAGCCCCTCTCTGATCCGACACAAAGCTGCATCTGCCTCCTGACCAACCCGGATCCTGTCGACCAAAGAAGACTGAACCTGAAGCGCTGCTATCACACTGGCACTGGCTGGTCTGACTACCCAGACGCCCATACGCTGAAGCTCTAAGGCGGACCTCTGAACTCCTGTCAAGGCACAAGCTACACCCGAAGCACCTCTCCGGCTCAAAGCATCTGCAACAACATTCGCTCTACCCGGGTGGTAGAGGATCTCCAAATCGTAGTCATGAAGTAGCTCCAACCACCTCCGCTGTCTCAAGTTCAGCTCCTTCTGAGTGAACAAATACTTGAGACTCTTGTGGTCCGTGTAAACCTTACACGACGCTCCATACAGATAATGCCTCCAAATCTTCAGCGCGAACACTACAGCTGCCAACTCCAGATCGTGGGTAGGGTAGTTCTTCTCATAGGGCTTAAGCTGCCGCGAGCCATAAGCCACCACCTTACCCTGCTGCATCAAAACACATCCTAGTCCCTTATGGGACGCATCACAGAAGACCTCGAATCCCTCGGTCCCAGATGGCAAAGTCAGAATCGGTGCGGTCGTCAGCCTCTTCTTAATCTCTAGGAAGCTCTGCTCGCAAGCCTCGCTCCACTCATACTTGATCTCCTTCCTCAACAGACGGGTCAGCGGGGATACAATCTTAGAAAACCCCTCAACGAACTTCCTGTAGTACCCAGCTAACCCAAGGAAACTGCGAATCTCAGCAACATTCGTGGGCCTCGCCCACTCCATCACAGCTCTAATCTTCTCAGGATCCACTGAGATACCGTCCTTCGAGACCACATGTCCCAAGAATACTACGCGATCAAGCCAGAAGTCACACTTCTTCAACTTATCATACAGCTCACGATCCTTAAGTGTCTGCAAAATGATCCTCAGATGCTCCTCATGCTCCTCTGCGCTCTTGGAGTACACCAAGATATCATCTATGAAGACCACTACAAACTGATCCAGATAGGGTTTGAAAACCCGGTTCATCATATCCATGAATACTGATGGAGCATTAGTCAATCCAAAAGGCATGACTAGGAACTCGTAATGACCATAACGAGTCCTAAAAGCGGACTTAGGCACATCCTCGGCCTTAATCCTCAGCTGATGGTAGCCTGAACGAAGATCTATCTTCGAGAACACTGTGGCGCCCGCCAACTGGTCAAACAGTCATCTATGCGCGGAAGGGGATAGCGATTCTTGATGGTCACCTTGTTCAGCTCCCTGTAATCGATGCACAAACGGAAGGTCCCATCCTTCTTCTTCACAAACAGCACTGGCGCTCCCCAAGGCGAAACACTAGGGCGTATGAAGCCCTTATCTAACAGCTCCTGAAGCTGGACCTTCAGCTCCTTCAACTCCGCCGGACTCATGCGGTACGGGGCCCTAGAGATGGGCTGAGTCTCTGGCGCTAAATCGATCGTGAACTCCACCTCACGCACTGGTGGAAGTCCGGGCACGTCGTCCTGGAAGACCTCAGGAAACTCTCTGACAATCGGGATGCTCTCCAAGCTAGATCCCTCACGCACCTCTGGCAGGTAACATAAGAAGCCCTGGCAGCCCTTCCTCAAGAAACTGGCTGCCTGCATCGCTGACACAATCACCGGCGCACATGGAACTGCATTCCCAGAGAAAGCAAAGCGAGTCCCGTCTGGCAAGTCGAATACTACTCTCCTCGCTGCACAATCTATATGGGCATGGTGCTCTGCTAGCCAATCCATGCCCAGGATCACATCAAAACAGGTCATCCGCATCGGGATGAGGTCAGCACAAAAGGTCTTGTCCCGAACTACTATGGGACAAGCCTTACACACAGAATCCAGCACACAAGGGGCAACCCCACCTAACGGACTACTCACACATAGGTCTACCTCACTAGACACAGCAGTCAATCCAAGATCACCCAACAAATCATAGCAGACAAAGGAATGCGTAGCTCCAGAGTCAAACAGACAAAATACATCTCGAGAATGGATCTGGAGGATACCTGAGATGACGCGATCACCAGCACGATCACGCTCCCCCGCCATAGCATAAACCCGGGCCTGAGTCTGAGGCTTCTTCTGATCGACCTCGCCCCTGAATCTGAGCCGGTGCCTCTATCTCCTGAGCCTCTACTGGATGCCTGAGGGCACTGAGCGATCCGGTGCTCCATCGACCCGCACTTAAAGCAGGCACCAGTCTTCTTGTAGCACTCCCTACCAGGATGGGAGTGGCCACAAGACCCACACTTCGCCCCAGCTGACGAAGATGAAGAAGCTCCCCGACGGTCTCCATAGGACTGCTTCTTCTGAGGAGGAGCAGCCTCCTTCTTCTGAGGCTCCTCAGCGCCTCTTCCCCTTATGGTCTTTGCCCGCCTGTCTGCCCCTGATGTCAGCCTCTACCAGCAGGGCGACATCCGCCACATCTCTGAAGGTCCGGTGACGAAGAGGTGTCACAGCGGACCTAATGTCGGGTCTCAATCCGCTCTCAAACTTACGAGCCTTCCTATGCTCATCTGGCTCCGGAGCATACTTCGACAGAGTCACGAACTTCCTCACGTACTCCTCTACAGTCATATCTCTCCCCTGACGCAGCCGGTTGTACTCATTGATCTTCTGGTCCTTGTAGACATCCGGATAGAACTGCTTGTTGAACTCCAAGCAGAACTGATCCCAGGTCCAAGGCTGGGGATGTCTACCCATCACCATGCGCCACCACTCCTTCGCCTCCCCCTTAAAGAGGAACGTGGCGAAGTCTACCTTCTGGTCGTCCTCCGACCCCATCACTCTCAGCAGGTCCTCGACCTCAGTAATCCAGTGGCTCGCCTCCTGAGGGTCACCACAGCCGTCGAAGGAAGGCGGCTTTAGCTTCATGAACTCCTGGAGTGCTCGGACTCGGCCTCCCACTGCATTCGCCCCTGCTGGGCCTGCACCACCAGCTCCTCCACCAGCTCCCCCAGCAGCTGCAGCCATCGTCTGCATCAACTGCGTCACAAACTGCTGCACTGCATCCGCAGCATCTCCCTGAGGGGTCACTGGTGTCCTACGAGGAGGCATTCTGAGATTCACAAATTCAAAACTTGTCAGAACTGACTCAGACTTCAAACAACTGTCACAACTGAACCTCGCACAAGCAAACACACCCACAGACACCAAAGAAAGCCAAATCTGGCTCTGATACCACTAAATGTAGCACCCCTAAAACCGGCCTAAGAGTTAAGGGTGCTACACGCCGCGTATTACTACCTAATAACGCAAGGCTCTAAAACACTCGAACGCAATAAAGGCCCAAAACAAAGTTTACATAAACATTGTAAACCAATGTATTCAAATACAGTGAAAACAAATACCAAAATCCCACATACGTAACTGAGTCAGAAATAGAAGTCAAAAAGTGTAAGGCCCGGAGGCTACAACGTCTCAAAACATCAAACTGAACGAATAACAAAAGCTAAACACTATAGCTCCAGAACTAAGGTCATCCTCGCTGATCAATCTGCAAAAATGTTAGAAGTAGGGGAATGAGCACGCAACTATGCCCAGTAAGCAGCGACCGTCATCAGTAAGGTCGCTCAAAACAATTGAAAACAGAAGAAGGAGAAGATAAGCATTATATCCCCAATTCTCAATATCCAGAAGCTTTCAGAAACAGGAACAGAGTGGAACACAAGGGGTTCCCATATCAGAAACAGTCAGAGCACTTAAACAGAAAGGGGACAAAACACAATGCACACACTCAGAAGGGTCGAAGACCCATAGACCATACCAGGTCTCTCGGCAACGCAGAAATGACTCGAAAGAGCCAAAGGGTTCGTCAACCCCACAGAACAGAAAGGGAATGACCCACACTCAGAACGACGTCTACATGGTATACCACGGAATAGCTCGACCCAGCCATTCACGGCTCAGAAACAAAGTGTAATGTCCCAAAACAGAAGGATTGCTTAAACAGAAGCAAGATTGCATTTAAATATGCCAAAACACTCATAAATCAGTGGCACAGATCATAAGGAATCCAACGCCGCAGACGGCACTCAAATCGGAGTTCAAACGAAGAAGTTATGCTGAAAACAGAGAGGTGTCCGAACTTGTGTCCGGACATCAATGTTCGGACACAAGTCGAGACTCAGAAACCAGAGATTGTCAAATGTCCGAACTTGTGTCCGGACATCAATGTTCGGACACAAGTCGAATTGAAATCAGATAGAGGAATTCAGAATGTCCGAACATCCATGTTCGGACTGATGTTCGGACAAGTTTACGGAAAAAGACGCGGAAGGTCCGACCTTGTGTCCGGACGTCGAAGTTCGGACACAGGTCGAACTTAAATCAGAAGAAAACCTGAGGGTGTGTCCGAACATCTATGTTCGGACAGATGTTCGGACATACCCCGAACTTGAAAATCAGAAAGGCAAAAACGCACTGTCCGAACTTCAAAGCTCGGACAGAAGTTCGGACAGTGCGAAAACTGTAAATTTCAGAAGACGAACAGAGCAGAAAAACAACGCAATTCAACCCCACGAATTGCCAATTAAGCACACACACCAAATCAGACAATTAAAACAGGAAACCATGGGGGTTTAGCCATTCAAAACACAATCAAATAACCACGCAATCAGACACGCACTTCAAATCAGATTAAAGCCGTTCAACACCCCATGGCTGAACTTCCAAACTGAATCGAGTAACCACCTACCTCAATAATCAGTAACAATCCGACGATCTGAGCAGTTCACAGCAACACGAATGAATCCGCCAACCAGACACCGATCACCCAGCAACTGATTCCCACAATGTCAAATCTAAAATCAGAAAACGAAGAAGGAAACCCCCAAACTCAAAACCTCAAAAACTGCAACACAAACCTGAACTGTGAGTGCAGAAAATTCAACAAATCGCAACAGTCTACAGTCCGCACTACCCACAGATCAGCAGCAACCCTGCAGTCTCTGAATTCAGCAATCCAAAGTTCCAAAAATCAGAAAACAAGAGAGGAGATAACACAGCACCAAGCCATTCGATCTGAGAATCCAAACCTGGATTAGAAGAAGAGGAACACAGCAGCAACACAATCTGATCGCAACAGCGGATTTTGCAAACTCACAGAGGAAGAAGTTGAGAGGAGGAGAGAGGGCAGAGAAACTGTCGATGCTTTGAACGCACGATGGGCTCGATGGAGGAAACTGATCGTGATGTGAAAATAATTAGAAGGGGAATAATTAAATAAGGATCCCTTTCCTTATTAATTACTAAAACAATTACCTTAATTGTTTTATGGAAAGACTTCCTTGCCCTCTTCAAATAAAACAATAACGCCGGAGTCCCAACTGATAGCAAAGAATTAAACAATCCAACTTAGAACAGCATTGTAGCAGATATAATATAAGGTAGGAATTATACGGGTTATAATATTCTCGATACGAAGACGAGGCAGACTAGGAACAAGACCGTTAGCATGGTCAAGGTTCTCTGGTCGAACCATGAGGTGGAGGAGGCTACATGGGAGTTAGAGGACTCCATGAGAGCGAAGTACCCAGCACTCTTTGAGTAGTAGCTGTGATACTTTTACGGGTTCGTGGTCAAACCCTTTTTAAGGGGGGTAGACACCACTTGGCTTGCGCACATGTTGTGCATTAGGTCTTGTTTTTGCGGTATGGTTTAGTTGGTATGCTGCGTCATACATGTTGTTTGGATGATTGTATGTATGATACATTTTATGTATGTGCCTTAGTGCACCTGTTTGAATATATACATAGTACCACTGAGTACTTTTGGTTGATGAGTTGGATGTGCACCTTGTTTTGTGCTGTGATGTGAATGAGTTTATACCATGAGTTTGGTTATTTAATATATGCTGTATGTATAGACTAGGTCTGAGCCTAGTGGGAGTTACTCCCTAGTAATGGACTGTTTGGCTACTTAGTGGAACTTGATTCCTTAGGTGAACTGTAGAGGATTAAGGACTTCGGGACGAAGCCTTTTTAAGGGGGGTAGACTGAAATACCCCTAACCTTTAAAATATAATTAAATGATTTATTAATGATATAAGATGATTAATAAACATCTAAACATTATTGGGGAACAATCTAAAAGATCTCAACAAGGCAAAACACGCCTTAAGATCGGTAAAGCCAAAAATGTGCTTTAAGACACCATAAAGGTTGTATGACCTCAAATAGGATCCAAAGTGGATTCCTAAGTATTATAATGAATTAAGGAACACAACAAAACCGTTCTCAAGGAGAACTAAGCTCAGGAACACCCTGTGACACAAAACGTGCACTAAAACACCTTAAAGCACATTTTTGTGAGATTGCCTTCTAAATTGATTTTTAATGGGCTTAAAGATTATAATTACCCTTAAATATGATATTTTATCATATTATATCATATTAGGAATTTAATTCCAGAAATTTACGAATTTTTACAAATTTAATATTAAAATATTAATAAAACCTTAAAGTGGGGCCCGCATGAGTCAAATTGACCAAGTATGGTCAATGGTCAAGTAATGACCCATTTGACCCCATGGAAATCGGCTGGAAATAAGAGAGGAGACAGCTTACAATCATTATGGGACAAATTGATACCTAATACCAAATTTAGAATAGTAACCTTACCTTTTTCAATTATTTCAAACCTTTCCACTCATTTCTTTCTTCCTTGTCCGATCCCATCCTGCCCAGCCGAGTTCCTCCCCTTCCTAGAAGCTCTCAAGTCTGGTTATTGAGCATGGAAGGCAGATCTAACTCCTAAGCTCTTAAGGTAAGTGTTTTAAGGTCATTTTTAGCCCTTTTTCTTCATCTCTTCACTACCTACACCTAGATTTCATGGCTCATCAATTCCTATGGCTCATTCTCAGTGTTCTAAGGTTAGAACAACAGCTAAACTCGGTTGAAGCAAGTAGAGGGACCAAGGTTGCTCAAAATTGCATTTTAAGGTAAAAACATACCTTAAGCCTCTCAATCCTTCAAGCAGTTTTCTTCCTTCAATTTTTATGAGTTTATACACTCATAGTCTTCATATTTACATGTTCATTCAGTTGGTTAGCCATTTGGAGCAAGTGTGGCCGAGATCCAAGAGAAATACTCTCTTTTAAGGCATTTTTCCAAGGTAAAACCTAATAACAAGGCAACTTGTTGTGATCTAGCTATTTCCTATGTCAATATGGTGGATCTAACACATTGTGGTGTGTTTGATTCAGGCCGAACCCACCTAGAACTTCCCTTGCATTTTAAGGTGATTTTTGCCTTAAATCTTACATTAATGATTCCTTATGGTTAAACTCAAGCTTGGAGTGTAACCATATCTTGTTTTTGTGTATTAAACATGTCTAAATCAAGTGGTGAATTTTCCTACAAGTGACCGAGCCCATACAAGGAATAACCAAGGTATAAACACCTTAAACTTATGATTTTTATAATTTTTAAGCATATATATATATATGGCCGAGAGTGAAATTACATATATAGGTCATATTGACCTAAAAATGGAAAAAAATGGCTAAGATAAATTAAGTTAGTCATTTAAGAGATTTAATTAACATAATGGTCAAATTATGACATTATGTGGAAAAATAATTAAACCAAAGTGAGGCCGAAAATATGCTATATTTTGAGACATTTATTGTGTAATTTATTTTGCAAGTTCAAGGTTGTAATAAGGTCATGTCATTAGGCCATTTTAATTTAAGTTTATAAGCTTATTTAGTTTTATTTATGCTTATAATTAAAATTGGGGACAATTCGTAATTACTAGGAAATTAGAAAGCCGTGGGCTTAATTTAGAGCAATTTAGGGTTTTTAAATGAATTTAATAAAAATTATAACATTTTATAAAGTTTTGGGTCAAAATTGTAAAAATAGAAAAGTATAGGTTATTATTGGTGATTACCGAAAAATTGGTTCCCATTTGGTATTAGAAGTCAAAGTTGACTATATAGGAGACTTTGACCAGTTTGGAAAATTTAAGAAATTAAAATACTACCTTATATTAAGATAAGTATTAATTTGTAAAAGATTTAAAAGAGATGGGGCTATAATGTAATTTCCAAAAACTTGGGGTACTAAATGGAGTTTAGTACAAACCTTAGTTATTAGGAATTTTTAGAAATTTATTTGGTTAAATTTGGAGTTTATATGAATTATATAAGTATAACATATGGTATTTTAAACATTGTTACAAATGGGTAACAAAGGGGTGAAAACCGAGATTTAAAGGAAATATAAGGTTAGGAATAATATTTATAACCTTTTGGTATAGTTTGGTAATTTTTGGAGTTATATATAAGGTTTTATAAAGAAATATGTATAATATATAGTTTTAAGGGAATTAGAAAACTATGTATTATGAAGTGGGATGGAATTGTGATTTATAGAATTTTAGTGGTGTATAATGGAAACCGAAAATATAAGGGGCCATTTGGTATTTTATAAACAAAATATGACTATAGGTTATAATTGTTTTAAATGACTTAAATGTCATAAGATATGTTATATAACAATAATGTAACATTATATTAATTAAGTGGTGGGTTTTGTAAGTATTTAAAAACATAGGTGCTGTTCGGAAATATTAACATTTTTAAATGGAATTTATAATATGGTTTTAATGTTATAAGAATTATAACATTTATAATATAAGAGGTATTCATTAGAAAGAATGAATACATATTATAAGACTTACCATATAAGAAATAGTTCCATAATACATACACATAAATAAATATATGTTATGGTGGAAAAATATAATATGGTTTAATGACCATGTGTTTTCATAATTAAAAATGACATATGAAAAAAGGGAAAAGAATTACAAACATTAGATGTGGAATTCTAATGTTAGGAGTATACATGGGATAATAAGAATTTATACATTCAAAGTATTGTTTACAAATGAATTGTACCACATCGAATTTTTTTTAAAAAAGAGACAAACCTTAGAAAAATAAATACTAAGGTGAGATGCATAGTGCATGACAAAGGATCACACATGCAATAATGAAATAAACTATACGACATACAAGGGTGAGTTAAGTCACATGCGATAACGAGTTCAACAATAAGTATATTAATATACAAGGCAAACTACGCATGTAATATAACACTTTTCCAATCTCGAGTTAAACCTAAAACCCGACAAAATATTGATAGTTAATAATGGGGGGTTAACCGGGAGTTATTAGTGACGGTACGGGGTACCGTAGGGTCGTGTTGTTATACGGTATGCTAATCAGTAGCATTATGTATTGTTTAGACTGTTAGAGACTACACAAGGAGCATAGGATCTTGCCGATTCATACTCCACCGTAATACATCAGGGTGAACGGTATGTTGTTATGTGTCTCTGATTGTCTCTGAGGGCTTCCTCAGTTCAGACTTCTGTGTGATCTGTGATAAGATTGTTTGTCTGAATGTGATAATTAATATGCATGAATTGTATAGTTATAGCTGCTAATTATTTACTATTGTTGAGTTAACAGTATTGGTTCGTATATATGAACCTATATATATAAAACGAACTAGCGGCTATGGTGTTATCTTATATGAAATATAAGGATCGTCAGAAAAACGTTGTAGCACTAGGATAATAAGATATACATATTATCTGAGACTTTTATACGGAGCATTGGCCTTTCTGAACGCCGCTCTCGTATCTAACACTGGATCCCGAGTTTACAGACTCTGGATTGGACTAATGACCTTAGTCTGCTGTGTTAGGAAAAAAAATGGTAATGCGATGCGATGGTATAATTAATTAATGGAAAGGAAGTAAAGTCAGGAGGATGTGGCTCTTGGTGCGCGCTGTGATCACAAAAACGATACCAGGATGTCCGCGTACGGGTCCGCAAGTATCAAGAAAATTTCCCGTGAGCTAGAATGGCTCGTTGGTCGGAGACTCTACCGTTGGAGTGGCTACTGCCGTGGGTGACCCGCCATAATATATGGGTAACTAGAGACATGTCGTTTTAACGAGACATTGTCACTAGGTATAACTGAACAAATAATACAGTTAAGAATTATACAGTGGCGAACGATATTGGTTTCTACACCATGGACGAGAACTAGTACTTGTTTATTATTCTTGTTGTTTCGCTTGGTTGTTCATTAGTTATACTTGTGGTTGTATTGTATATGTTGATGGTTGTGTTATTGTATGGATATTACTGTTAATTGTTTTACAGTTTTAAATATTAAAACGGTATTGCATGTAATGAACCTCATGCTCTCGACCAAATAATTGAGGGGTCTTTGGGGGCATGACGGGGCATGTGATGACATACTCAGCAGGGGCTGATTCCATACCACAAACCATCTTTATTGCAGGAGACTAGCTGGTGGGTCGCAGCGAGGCGTGACTATTGTGATATTACTGTTGGATTAGACTTGGTACGGTGTGATACTCAGGTTGTTTTGGACTCGGGTTGTTTAACCGAGGTGTATTTGGTTTAGATGCTCACGGTCTGTAATAATTGGTTGTTGTTAGATTTGTTTTAAATTGTTTAAGTACTACTATCTATCTCTTGTGGTCACTGCGGGAACACGTTTCGCATGTTGATTATCAGGTAACTCGTTATCACCCGTATGGGAGAGTGATAACTGTGACACCATTAGAACGACAATCTGTTATTTACCACTGCGATTATATTATTTTTAGGAGCAGGATTAGTAAGGGTGTTACATGACATCCGGTAGAACATGATGCACACGGTTGACCAAAACCTTGGATATGACACGATAAACAGTGTTGCACAAGGAAATGGGCCGGAAATCTGTGATCGAGGTCGCCCCGGGCTTCTTTGGGATGAGGGCGAGATGAGTGTGATTAAGATCCTGCGGCGTCGATGCATCAGTGTTTAGAAAAGCCAAAGCAGTGTCAATGAAATCATCACTAATGATAGGCCAGTAGCTGCAGAGAAAGACTCCATTAATGCCATCAGGGCCCGGTGCCTTGGTTGGATTTAGCTGCTTGTATGCTGCAATAACGTCATCTCGAGTGAACAGCTGACCCATTGGATCATAAGAATGTAAAGGAACGCGGTCCTCCACACACGCCAAAAGATGCTGATTCGGCTGAGGGGCAGTAGATTCAAACAAAGTTTGGAAATAAGAACGAGCCACAAATTCGACACCATTCCAAGTGGTGGTCACTGGAAAAGTAGGAGAACATAGACTGTAGATCGCATTGCGACGAGAGCGGGCCCTAAATTTATTAAAGAACAGGCTGTTGTTTTTATCACCTGCCTGTAACCAACTGATCCGGGACCGCTGCTGAAGTCGGATTTCATCCTGGTGAAGCAAAGAGTCGACAGTGGCAGAACATGATTTCCATTGAGCTATTGATTGGGGGGTGGGATCCTGTTGAGCCAGAAAATTAAGTCGAGACTGGGCCTGATGTAGGGCCTTCTTTTCCACCCAAATCTGCCTGCATCCCCAAGATCGTAAACGCTGTCCACACACCCGAACTTTAGAGGTATAGCCTTGCAAATCTGCCTGGTTTACCCAAACTGATCGGACTAGGTCACGACATTGTTCATTCGAGGCCCAACAGTTCTCAAAACGAAAGGGTCGCGGCCCATGGCAAGTGGATGGCTGCAACACCAAGTTAATGGGCCGATGATCCGGACGTCCCCAACGTAGGTGGTTATTCTGTGCATTGGGAAATAATGCTAGCCATGCATCATTAGCCACGAACCGATCCAAGCGACTTTTGACATGAAAAGGAAAATCAGTGCGTTTGGTGTAAGTAAAGCAAGGCCCCCGATATCCTAAATCATGCAAATGACAATCAGCTAGACAAGATCGAAAAGCTCTCATTGCCGCCTGAGAACGGAATGCCCGACCATGGTGCTCTTGCAGAGACAAAACCTCATTGAGGTCACCACCGAGAACCCAAGGACCTCGCCATTGGGCATGCAGATAACGCAAAAGTCTCTAAGATTTCCATTTATCAGTTACACTTGACCATCCATAAACACCCGTCAACCGCCATTCCAAACCCCCGAAATTACGTACAAGGACATCAACATGGTGAGCGGAGAAACCAAAAACAGAAACAGCTAAAGTGTCATTCCAAAATAGCGCAACACCTCCCTTTCGACCCTCACTATCACCAGCTACCCAACTATAACCGCCAAGCTTAGATGCGGCAGACCGCATCTCAAAAGAAGACAACTTTGTTTCCAAAATGATTACAAAAAGAGGATCATTCCTAGCTACCAGCCTAACCAACCATCGAACTTCCGCCACACTACCCAAACCACGGCAGTTCGAGACCAAGATTGACATTATTCTGGGCGACCCGGGGCATCCCCCGGAGCCGCCTGTGATGGAGATCCACCGGAATCTGAGCATTTCACCCTCTTAATCGAATCAGCCATGTCACTTTCTGGAGAAGCCTTCAAGTCAGAGGAATCGTCGGTGCCCCCATTGGTCTTGCGCTTGCGATTACATGAGGCAGATGGCGAGGAAACAATTTCACCTTCTTCAATCTCCTGATCCTGCAACGCAGGAGCCTTGGCAGCAGGCACATTCTGGGGGTGGGGTGGCTGTAGAGATTGACCCAACTCATGGCCTGTGCTCACTGGAACAACAACGACTGCGGCAACAGAGGCTTCAACACCCGTCATGGCAACTGGCTCTGGCTGAACAGATGGCTGTGTGACCGGAACAGGAGCTGGCGCTGCCGGGGCGTGAGGGATGGCAACCGAGGCTGCAAGACGTGCCCTTGAGGAACTGAAAGAACTCGACTTCAACCAAAGATCATAGGGGAAAACAGAACCTGCAACATCGGACTTATGGGGGCAATCCCTCACGGTATGATTAAAAAACCCATAGATGAAACACAATGTAGGCAGTCATTCATAAGAAAGACGCAATACAGTTGGGACCCCAGCAATACGGATGGTGACAAACCGCAGGAGAGGGCGGGTGAGATCAAGACTAACCTTAACCCGCAGATATGGACCCGCAAAACGACGATCAAAATCCACATAGTCCAAGAACTGACCAATCCTATTTCCTACTCTTTCAGCAAACATGGAGTTCAAAAAACCCATCGGGACATCATGCACCCTGACCCAGAAAGGTGCAAAACGAAAGGCATGGGCTTGTGGAGGAATAGAGCTATCAATGTCCGACATTACCAGTAAACAACCCTCAAAGGTCCATGGTCCTCGACCTAAAACATCAAACTTACGTTCCTCATCCGGGAACTCGAACAAAAAGATATTCGACCCAAGTGCCCGAACATTCAGCTGGTCATGGAGGCGCCAGAGTTTTGCAAAAGAGAGTTCTAAACCCTTAACATCTACTGATTTGGCGAGTAGGAGCTTACCGAGGAGGGAACAGCCATAGTTAACGCTAGTCTCCGCATTAGCAACGTCGGAAACATCCAGGGTATCCTCCTCTGCCTCCGTCAAAGCTAGGTTGGCATAGTGATGAGCAATATCGTCGAGTTTGGGAGACGAAGCAGCCATGGGTAAAAGTGTGAGTTTGGCGAAAGACAACAGAAGAAAGAAAAGAGCGGTGGTTGGCAGCGATGAAAAATGTAGGAGCTGAAAGAGATGAAGTGGGAAAGACCGAGTGTGTTGGGGTTTGAAATTTAAGCCGAGGCTTGAGTTACTGGGAAGACGAGAAGTCGAGGCAGATGACGGCGTAGATAATGATTTGCATGTTGTTTGGTTTGAAACGTGGCTTAAAAAGATCTGTAGCGTGTTTAAGGTGGCGATTTGGTGAAGATTGGAGAAGCTTTGTGTCATGTGGGATAGAGGTGATTGATCATCTAGCCAATGCATGGCGGAAGAGCACTGCAAGTGTAAACCCTAGCTTTGAGAGGAAACCCGCTTTGAGAGGAAACCTATTCACCCTGTCTAATTGCTTTGATATGCTATCATATGCACTTGGAAGAGAATTTTCTTTCTTCCACTCATAAGAATGTTTTTACCAAAAGTAATTTCGTTCTCGACTTATAATTTACTGAAACAGACTAAACATAAAAGAAGAAAATGATACGACAAAATATATAGAAAAAGAAATAGAAAGGAGAACAAGACACGCATATTCGGGATTACATATAAAGCGGCTTTTTAGCTGCTTAAGTTTCGCTGTATTCGCACTGACATAATCGGTTTACTGATCATCCGCGCCCTCACACCTGTCAGACGGAAGCCGTTCAAAATATCTCTTCTCACCGACGTATCACGTCACTTTCACCGTTAACTCACACGTTAGTGCTCTGTACGGTGCCGCACATTATCACTTTTTAAACCGCACCCTGGAGGACTCGGACCCATTTGCCCGAATCTTAGACTAACCTTCTTTTCCTTCGCGATCTCTCCAAACCAAAGAAGAAAGACAAGTAATAACGTTTGGATAGAAATAAATAGAAAGAGAGAAATAACGAATTATTGAAGGTCTTTCAATGGTGGATCCCGGTAAATCTTTTCAATATACATGAGAATCTAGGGTTCCTTTCTCCATTCATTCATCTTACAATATCCAACCATCGATGGCGGCCGTTCCTACGAGCGGCGTGGGAGGGGGAGGCGAAGGTGGAGGAGGAGGAAAGAAGAGATCCGCTCTTCTCCTCGGTCGCTATGAAATTGGTAAGCTTCTCGGTGCCGGTACCTTCGCGAAGGTCTACTACGCGAAGAACGTCAAGACGGGGGAAGGCGTAGCGATCAAAGTCCTCGACAAGGAGAAGATAATGAAAGGCGGTCTTATGGCGCACATTAAGCGCGAGATATCCATCCTCCGCCGTGTTCGGCATCCAAACATCGTCCAGCTCTTCGAGGTCATGGCGACAAAGGGGAAGATTTACTTCGTCATGGAGTACGTCCGCGGCGGCGAGCTCTTCAACAAGGTGGCCAAGGGGCGGCTAAAAGAGGACGTTGCTCGCAAATATTGCCAGCAATTGATCTCAGCCGTAGCGTTCTGTCACGCCCGTGGAGTTTATCACCGAGATCTTAAACCGGAGAATCTCCTCCTCGACGAGAACGGCGATCTAAAGGTTTCTGATTTTGGTCTCAGCGCTGTCTCCGATCAGATACGGCAAGATGGTCTGTTCCACACGTTCTGTGGCACTCCGGCCTACGTTGCGCCTGAGGTGTTGGCTCGCAAGGGGTACGATGCAGCGAAGGTAGACATTTGGTCTTGCGGAGTGATTCTGTTTGTTCTGATGGCCGGGTATTTGCCCTTCCACGACCAGAATGTCATGATGATGTATAAGAAGATCTACAAGGGGGAATTTCGTTGCCCTAGGTGGTTTTCGCCTGAGCTGGTAAAGTTGTTGCTTAGGATGTTGGATACAAACCCGGAGACTCGTTTCACAATGGCCGCGATAATGGAGAACCGCTGGTTCAAAAAGGGTTTTAAGCATGTCAAATTCTACATCGAGGATGATAAGCTATGCAGGTTGCACGAGGACGATGACATCGAATCCATGTCTGATATATCCGAATCAGATTGCGAGATGGACTTTCGAAGGCCTCCTCCTCCGGGACGTCCAGGACTTCCGAGGCCAGCGAGCTTGAACGCGTTCGATATTATATCATATTCTAAAGGGTTAGATCTCTCTGGATTGTTTGAGGAAGAAGGGGAAGGGTCTAGGTTTGTATCAGGGGCTCCAGTTTCGAAGATCATATCGAAGTTGGAAGAGATTGCGAAGATTGTGAGTTTCACGGTTAGGAAGAAGGATTGCAAGGTGAGCCTTGAAGGTTCTAAAGAGAGTGAAAAGGGTCCCCTGTCTATAGCAGCTGAGATCTTCGAGCTAACGCCGTCATTGGTCGTGGTTGAAGTGAAGAAGAAAAGCGGGGATAAGGGAGAATATGATCATTTCTGTAACAACGAATTGAAACCCGGATTGCAAAATCTAACTGCGGATGAGTCGGGAGCTCCTCCTGTAGTAAGGGCAGACTCAGCTCCCTTGATCACAAGGGCGGATTCGGCTCCCATTTCTCCTACTAGTTTTGCTTCCGATTTGCCATCAGACACTGAATATTGAAGAAAGAAAAGGAGAGAAAAAGGGTATGCGATTACTCCCCTCGACTTTTTTGTGTGTGTTCATTCTCGTTGCTAGATCTATGGGTTGGTTTTCTCGCGTTGCGTCAGTTGTGTATTGTAAAAAGACCGTCCAGCTCCCTTCTTTGTTCATCGTGTATCTGTCTATGGTTTATGTTCTTTCTTTCTTTTTCATTTTATATTCCTTGACTGGAGCTAGATTAGATGCGGATTTAGATGACCATTAGGGTGTTATACTTCCTGCATCAATATAAAATCATGGAGTCCACGGTGCTCCTTCTTATGATTTGTTTAGGAGCTAATGTATATGACTTCTATCAGATTCTAATACCAAAAAACAGAGTTAATAAACATAGCGGTTTCCTTATCTCAGTCTGTCCTGCTTACCATTCTCGCTCTGCTCTACACTGCTATTGATGATTGAAAATTTGCCATTACAATGATACCAGTTATTTCCATTAATGGGATGTATAATGCATTCTGAACTTCTGTTTTGACTTTTCCACCCGAGGATACGGGCAACTCTTATTGCATGATTGAGAATGGAAGGAGCTAATTTAAGTGACCCTATGACATAAGCGGAGCCAGAAATCAAAGTTATAAAAAGTGGGGGTCTTTAATTAAAATTTTCTAAAAAAACATTTTTTTACACTATAATTTTGTGTAATTTAACAATGTTGGCACTGCCTGTCTCCGCCTGGACATAACATAACTCACTGGGTGTTGCTCATTTCTGGCCTTGATCGACCTGTTCTGCTTTTGTTAATAATGCCAAATAGATAATGAGAAGTGACTAAAAATGTTAGATAGTGCTGCAGGTGAAATTAAAAAAAGTTCCTCTTCTTTTCGCTTGATTATTATGATGGATAATTGTGGTGATCACTGATCAGGACACCTGCCGGGGTTTTTAATGGGAACCTGGCGCACCTTGTTGGAGTTTGAATATGATACGGTCTTTGATGGTTAGTTATTACTCCATGGAAAATCCTGCTCCGTTTGATTTATGGATTTGTGGGATAGCAGGTCTTCTTTTCTGTGTATGTGAACCAGCCTATTTTGTCAGTTGAATTTTCTATTGCATTTGCCGTGAGTAGTATTCTTTTCTGTATTGCAACGCTGATGTATAGACTTTGAGAACTTGTCATGTGCACTTGACATAGTTTCCTACTCTTAAGTAGGTATATTTTGGCTGGTCTGCTAGCTTATCTCCTGTTTGAAGCGCAATACCCAAAACTTTAAAGTTGCCATATTGGGTTTGCAGACATCCTGTAAAGGATGAGGTGCCACAGACTATAGCAGTAGAATGTACATAAAAGGCCAATGAAGATAGATAGGTACGCTACCAATGCTCTATCAAGGGAGTTGGATAAGATCTCGAGAGATAATAGCTCAGTTTGGGCGGGGGCCAACAGGAAGAGGTTACTTACTGAGATAGAACTGTTGTCCTTTAAGGAGGAAATTTATTGGAAACAAAGATCTCGCGACAAATGGTTAGCAGAAGGTGATAAAAATTCGGCTTATTTCCACCTAAAGGCCAGCTCTAATAGAAGGAGAAAGGAGATTTTCTGTTTACAATCTGAAGATGGATCCATCAAATATGACTGGAGTGAAATTGAAAACATAGCCACAGACTATTTTCAGACTCTTTTCTCTGCGGGTAATGTTGCGAATCCTGAAATTTTTTCCAAGGAAGTTGCAGGCCTCCTTCCTCAGAATTTCAGAGATGATCTGGAAAACCCCTACACCCCTGTGAGGTTTTGAAAGCCTTGAAGCAGACAAGTCCTAATAAGGCTCCAGGCCCAGATGGTTTCAATGGGACTTTCTTTAAGAATTTCTGGTCTACAGTGGGTGAACAAGTTATATCCACAGTTTTGAACATCCTTAATGGACTCCCAGTTCCCCCTGATCTCAATAAATATTACATTGCCCTGATTCCTAAGGAGAAAGGAGCGAATTCTATAGAAAAGTTTAGACCTATTGCTCTTTGTAACTTTGTGTACAAATTAGCCACCAAGGTTCTAGCCAACAGAATTCAACCCTTTTGCCTTTAATGATATCAGAAAATCAATCTGGTTTTGTTAAAGGGAGGCTCATTACAGACAATATTATCTTAGCGGGTGAACTCCACCATAAAATTGCTAAGTCTAAAGCTAAAATCAAAGGATGGTTCTCGTGTAAACTTGATCTGAGTAAGGCTTATGACAGGTTGGAGTGGCCTTTCATCAACTCTCTGCTCATCTCCATGGGTTTTTCCTGATAACTGGAGAATTCCTACTATGAACTGCATATCTTCTGCTAAAGGGGCAGTGATTATTAATGGATCTCCAGGTAAATTTTTCACCCAATCTAGAGGCATTAGGCAAGGGGACCCCCTGTCTCCTTTCCTGTTCATCTTAGCTCAAGAAGCTTTCTCTCGGGCTCTGAATGCGGCCATGGATAAGAAAGAGTACATTGGCTTAGCTCTCTCAAAAAATGCCCCCACAATCTCTCATCTAGCTTTTGCAGATGACACAATTCTTTATGGTCAAGCTTCCATCCCCAACATCCTCTGCTTGAAAAGTCTTCTTCACCAATTCCTTGACTGTTCAGGCCATGCAATCAATTACCACAAATCAGAAATTATTTTTAGCCCCAAATCCCTCAGCATACTAAGAGCTATCTGGCCAGCCTTCTCAATGTACAGGTTGTTCCCCAATTTGCCAAATATTTAGGATTGCCTACCAAGGTGGGAAGGAACAAAAAGGAAACGTTTAACTATCTCATTGAATCTCTAAGGAAAAAGTCTCAGGCTGGAGATTCCCTTTGGCACACTCAGCTAGATCCATTCTCCTGTCAAGTGTGCTTCAAGCTATTCCTACTTTCACCATGTCCATGTTCAAGCTTCCTCTCGGGGTCATTGCAAAGATGAATTCGATCTTAGCCCATTTCTGGTGGGGAGGAACTTCAGAGAAGAAACCGATGTATTGGAAAAGTTGGGACATAGTTTGCTATGCCAAGGATACAGGAGGTATGGGTTTCAAACATATAGAAACTTTTAATTCTGCCCTTTTAGCTAAGCAGGTTTGGAAGATCATTTCAAACCCAGAGTCTCTGGTTGCTAGATCTCTTAAAGCCACCTACTTCCCTAACCACTGTATCTTGGATTCCAAAGCCTCCCCTAGGGATAGCCCCTTCTGGAAATCTCTCCTGGAAGGTTTGAAGATTGTTAAGTTAGGGTGCCTTAAGGATATTGGGAATGGACAAGATACTGATATTTGGCAACACCGTGGATCAAAAGAAATCAACCAGGGAGACCTTACACCAGAAACCTTTTGGTAGTGATCTAAACAAAGTCAATCAGCTCATTTGCCCTTTCAGCAAAGATTGGAACAGGGATATCCTCGGTAATAACTTCTAGCTGGTAGATCAACTCTCCATTCTCAATATTAAAGTGAAGCATTCTCAATCAGACTCCTGGACTTGGATTCATGACAGATCTGGTGAGTACACGGTAAGGTCAGGATACAATGTAGCTATCAGTTGTCACACAAAGCCCTCTGGTTCTTGTCTCAATTCCTCTCAGTGTGAGATTCTGAAAAGCCTAGATAGGAGATGGATTCCCCCCAGAGCCAAACTCTTCTGCTGGAAATTCCTCAATCAAATTGTCCCCTCAAACTCCATTCTAGCGAGAAGAGTGGGAGGAGGGCTTTGTAATCTGTGCGGCAAAGTCGATACCACTCAACATCTCATGTTTGATTGCTGGTCGGTTAGAGACATCTGGATTAAAATCATAGACCGAGAAACGCTGCCTACAGATCATGATGGTTCCATTCAAGACTGGTTTTTCAAAACTTTAGGATCTGGAATAAGGGAACCCTTTATAAAACTGTCAACTATATGTGGGCAGTGTATGATGCAAAAAACAAAATCAAACACAACAGAGATCTGTCCATGCTAGACTGTTTTGATAGCAATGTCGCCTTCATCAATGCTTATCAAATCTCAATGAACAATCCAATTCTCAGAGATGACTCCTTCTCTGATCACCAGATGTACAATGAAGTCACTATACACCAACTGCTATAGGAAAAAAGATGCCCCATTATTTGTAGTGGAGTTATATTTTCTTACTTTGGTGATGTTCTGATGGCTTGCAACAAGAAAACCAGGAGCAACTTGGACGAGATTTCGATGGAAATTCTCAACATTACTCATGTTCTCCGTGTGGCGATCCAATTGAAGATTGAGAGAGTTGCAATCAGAGCAAACAATCTAGCTTCTAAGAAGATTTTGGAGAAGTGTAAAGCGCAGGAGCATTGCACTACTAAGACTTATGGTTCTTTAGTTTATGCTTTAAATCGTTTTATTTCAGTGAACATCCTTTTATGTAACATGGAGAAATCAAATTTCCCTGCTGTTCTAGCTTGCTCCTCTTTTGTCCCCTCAATGGAGTGGGGGGTGTGGAAAACTTGTAACCCATCTTCTAATATGTTGTATGCTTCTGCTATGCAAGGAGAGAAGCAAACTCTGTGTAATAGTTCTCATTAGGTATCTATTTATATGAAGTTCCACTTTCTACTCAAAAAAAAAATGCTCTATCAAGGGATCTTTTTTAGCTAGACATGGTGAGGATGTCCGGAATTTGTACTTCCAGTAGATCGATCACGTGAAACATGTGTTTAGACTAAAGGGTTGTGGGTGGGTGATTGGACCAACCAGGAAACCTGTGTCTGCTCTATATGGTCACCTCAACACAACGAAAAACCTTTAATTACATTAAGCTGTGGGCGGCCCTTGAAAGGGCTATGAGGAAGTTAGATATAGTTAGTTACATAGTTTAGCCAGTAATTATCGGGTGACACTTGTCGAGCAGTGGCGGATCCAAAGGGGGCCGGGGGGCCGTGCCCCCGGAATTTTTGAAAATTTATCAAATGCTCTTATAAATTTTTGAAAAAGTACAAAATGATATAACATTTTAAAGAGTGACAGTGTAAAAAAAAATTTTTGCCCCACAAAGCTCCTCGATCCGCCACTGTTGTCGATTTCATCTCCTTCTCAAACTGTTTGCCGTATAAATGAGTTCCTCCCATCCGTCCGTGTTTTTCCTTATTCACTCCTTGCCATCTTCTGCAAGAGTTTCCTTTTTAGGTGTGACGAAGATACTTGACCATGTTCGATTGTTTATCCGAACAATCCATTTTCGTATGACGAACTAACATTGGGTTCGTTTGGGGACAGCTGCTGGGGGCTGCTGCTGGGTCCTGCTGCTGGAAATTGAGAAGCTGTCTGCTGATGGTTTTACAGAAGCTGACAGCTGCTGGTTTAGTGTTGGTGGATTGTGTTTTAAAAAGTAGAGGGGAAATTGAGAAGCTGTCAGCTGATAATTTTGTAAAAACTGTCAGCTGCTGGTTTTGGGTGTTTGGTGGAAACCTGCTGATTTTAAAAATTGAGAAGTTGTCAGCTGCTGGAAGCTTGAGAAGCTGTGTCCCCAAACGACACCATTATTACTAATTGATGTATTGTTTGTGCCGACAAACATTGTTTTATATTAAATGGTTTAAGTTCATACATAAATTAATTAATAGAAAAGCATACCCAGAGATATACAATCGGATGTGATAGAAGTGGGTGGGGAGTCACTTAGCAACATACAAAACACACAAAGGTAAAAAGTACCCAACAATCCCCCAAACTACGAGTATAGGATCCAATCAAGCCAATAAAAATTATGGGAAGCTCTCATTGCATCTTTGATGTCTGTTACAATAAGAGAGGGGTTTCTTGCTTTATTTGTCATCAGGGCCGGCTTTGAACCCGTTCAATCTGGGCGACCGAACAGGGCCCCCTAATTATGGGGGTCCAATTTTTATTTGTTCTCTTTAGAATTTTGTCATAAAAAAATTATATATGGGTCTAAATTTATCTTGAATGAAACATATTTTAACTTTATATTTGAAATATTCAAATATTGTAAATATAAATGCATAATTTAATAAAATAATTTTTTTATTTATATAATTTAATTTTATAAAGGGCCTCATTTTAGATTTTAGCACGGGGCCCTGAAAATTACCGAGACGGCCCTGTTTGTCATGTCACGCTTGTAATGCCTTAGATCGAATGTAGTAAACAACGTGAGCAATGACACCCATTCTAACGAAGTCTATAGCTCTTTTTCTCTTGCAGTAGCGGAAAATCCAGGAAACACAATGTAAGAACTCAACATGTTGGCAGGTTCCTTAATCAGTCACATATCGTCAGGGGCGGAGCCAGAATTTCAAACTGGGGGGCCAAAAATTTTTTTGGCTATATATTTAATATCAATACGAAATATATTCTGAAAAAAAATTTGAATAAAAAACTTACAATATGGTTTAAAGGTTTATATTTTAAATAAAGATATAACTCACTAAAATATACTGTAACACCCCTAATCTTAAACCTGTAATGACGTCACAATTCGTAGCATAACAAATAACAAATCGCAGCGGAAAATAAAACTATCTAACCTTGGTGTTACACGCCGTTACTCACCATTGTGAGTAACAAGGCATCCTCACTTCTTTCTACAAACCAACTCCTCACACTGTGATGAACAGATACTGAGCACTTCTAATTATTACAAACCAAATCCAACTAAACGAGCAACTAACTGAATACAACAACCTCTTTAATGCAATACAAAATAAAACCAAAGGTGTTGGTTGACAAACACAACAGCTACCCCCGT
Source organism: Limonium bicolor (assembly GCA_023374045.1). Classification (NCBI taxonomy): domain Eukaryota; kingdom Viridiplantae; phylum Streptophyta; class Magnoliopsida; order Caryophyllales; family Plumbaginaceae; genus Limonium; species Limonium bicolor. The sequence continues at coordinate 74,101,311 of CM041776.1, forward strand.
GTCCCGCACTCCGGCTTGAGTCTTCTTCAATAACCTGGAATGTTTGGTCCAATGAAGGGCTCAGCAATCGAAATGCTGGTATGCTAAATGTAGTCTTAAATCATCAAGATTCCTTAAGTCGTTTTAGCCATCTTGATATTAGGTTCTTTACATGAAATACCGGTTTACAATAACGACAGTGATAACTGTAAACATTAAACAATCACAAACCAACTCACCTGCAAACACCAATGTACAATAGTACACAACACCAATAATCCATCGCAACAACCAATAATCTCACATCAATAACAATAACCAATAATCACACATCAATAAACCAAACAAGATACGTGTATTAAACTGTACTTGTTAGTTAACCACCTGGCCCTTATTCTTTAAACCATTCACTTAACCTTTTCCAATTAATTACCACCTCAGGCGTCATGTGGAGACAACCCTTAATAACTTATTAATGGACGATAGTCCCCTGGGTTCCAATGGAACCGTTACCAGCTGACCTAATGGCTCTGGATAAATAAATGACCAATCCGGTCGAACATGTGCACCAACGGCAGTGCCCTCCGCCATCCCCGAATGTGGCTGATGGATTCCCTTGAGTGACTCCCCATTGAAGTCTCTCGTAGTGATCACTATGCGCAACCAGAAAGTCGAAACAGTCTGGATTCCTCTCTTTATAAGTTAGCCCTTTAGTCAGTGGTACAATAACCAACACTTGAATTAAGACTTTAACAGTTGACCCTCAGTTAGGTTCAATAATACCTAAATGTCAGTTAGTCTTTTCCCAGTTTAGATGTATAAACTTCCAGTCATAAGACGTTCGCGTATAAATAAAACGCAGTGGTGTCGAGCAATACAGTATACAATATCATATACATAAAAACACAGATATCGCTCTTAAACAATTAACACATAATGTCTGGACCTTAGGATAATCCTTAGGACATTCAGACCACACAATTAACATACCGTTCACCAAGTAACTGCTAGCTTGACGAATTCCTATTCAGTAGTTCCTTCCCGTACGCTGTTATATAAACATGTAATACCGGGTAATATTAATACAAGTGTTTACTAAATATTACAGTACTATTACTGTAGAGTTTATACTCGTAGTATACTAACTCCGTATGTTCTTTATTTCCCCCTGTTTATTTAACAGTGGTTCTAGGTAATTCATCAGTTCATTATTTTATGTGGTGTTCACATGTGATAATGAATTTCCATTATATGGTATATCCTTATCTCATTAATTATATATCCACAATTATTTCCTCTTATTCCATATACCAATATAATTTGGTTACCTTAAATATATCCATAATTATTTCATAAACTCTATATTATATTTTTTTGGTTATTCTTATCATAACCACAATTTATTTATAAACCTTATATATTTCCCCATAACAAATCACATTACTTAACCTTAATTCCTTTCTTTATTAAATTATAAAATCAACCTTATTAATTCCTGTTGTAACACCCCTAAAACCGGCCTAAGAGTTAAGGGTATTACACGCCGCGTATTACTACCTAATAACGCAAGGCTCTAAAACACCCAAATGCAATAAAGGCCCAAAACAGAGTTTCCATAAACATTGTAAACCAGAGTACTCAAATACAGCAGAAGTAATACAAAATCCCAAATACATGTTCCAAACAGAAACAGAAGTCAAAACAGTGTAAGGCCCGAAGGCTACAACATCATAAATACTAGTCTGAAAGAACAACAAGCTAAACATTATAGCTCCAGAAACTTAAAATGATCCTCGCTGATCAATCTGCAAAAATGTTAAAGTAGGGGAGTGAGCACACAACTATGCCCAATAAGCAGCGACCGTCATCAGTAAGGTCGCTCAAAACAATTGAAATCAGAAGGAGGAGAAGATAGACATTATAGCCACAATTTCCCAAACAGTCAGAAGCTTTCAGAACCAGAAGCAGAGTGGAACACAAGAGTTCCCAATACAGAAACAATTAGAGTTCACAAACAGATAGGGGACACATTACAATGCACACACTCAGAAGGGTCGAAGACCCATAGACCATAACAGGTCTCTCGGCAACGCAGAAATGACTCGAAAGAGCCAAAGGGTTCGTCAACCCCATAGAATAGAAAGGGAATTACCCACACTCAGAACGACGTCTACATAGTATACCACGGAATAGCTCGACCCAGCCATTCACGGCTCAGAAATAGAGTAAAGTGCCCCAAAACAGAAGGTTTGCAAAACAGAAGCAACCTTGCATGAAACCATGCCAAAACACTTATAATACAGTAGTAAAGATCATAAGGAATCCAACGCCGCAGACAGCACTCAAATCGGAGTTCAAACGAAGAAGTTACGCTGAAAACAGAGGGGTGTCCGAACTCGGGTCCGGACGTCGAAGTTCGGACGCAAGTCGAGACTCAGAAACCAGAATAGCCAAATGTCAGAACTTGTGTCCGGACATCAATGTTCGGACACAAGTCGATTTGAAATCAGACAGGAAATTTCAGACCGTCCGAACATCAAGGTTCGGACTGATGTTCGGACAGGTTTTACGAGAAAAATCACGTGGAAGGTCCGACCTTGTGTCCGGACTTAGAAAATCAAAAAGGCAAAACGCACTGTCCGAGCTTCAAAGCTCGGACGGAAGTTCAGACAGTGCGAAAACTGCAGATTTCAGAAGACGAACAGAGTAGAAAAACAACGCGATTTGACACCACGAATCGCCAATTCAGAACATACACCAAAACAGTCATAAATACAGGAGACCATGGGGGTTTAGCCATTCAGAAACGCAATTTAAACAGACAACAACAATCGCAATCCGCACACAAATCAAACGACAAAACCTTGCAAACCCCATGGCTAAACTTCCAAACTGAATCGAGTAACCACCTACCTCGATTAGCAGAAGTATCGATCACACTTTAAGCAAAATGCAGCCCGGAACGCTCTCCAGCCAGACACGAACACAATCACTGAACAACACAAATCGACAACCCACAATCAGAAGTCAGACAAGAAACCTAGATTAACAACATTCCTCAATTCTGCAACCCAAACCTGGTTACGAGGACGCAGAGGAATCCAATAGATTACAACAGCGTAGCCTTAACAATCCAAATTCCCAACACAGAGTCGTCGCCACTGAATCAATACATACGGAATCCCAAAATCAGAAACTGAGGGAGGAGAAACCAACAACGGAATCCAGAATTCTGTAGACAAACCTGATCGAAGAGGAGAACCGCCCCAGCGACGAGGTCTTCAATCTGATCGCAGTGACAGCAGCACAATTCTCACAGAGAAGGAATCAAGAGAGAGAGAAAGAGAGAGGAGAGGCGCTCGTTCTGACTTCAGGAAACTGACAACGCTCCACGACCTATCTGACGTGATATACAATGATCAGGAAAAGAAAGAAATAAGGAATTCCTTTCCTTACAAATCAAATAATTAATTACCTTAATTAATTAATTGAATGACCTCCTTGTCCTTGACAATTAAAACAATGCCACTAACGTCCCAACTAACCTTGTAACGGATATAATATAAGGTATGAACTATGGGTTATAACATCACCTCCCCCTTAAAAGAATCTCGTCCTCGAGATTAACTCACCTTACTGCTCGAACAGAGGGGGAAACTTGGCACGTAGCTCATCCTCGAGCTCCCAAGTCGCTTCACTCTCTGACTGATCAGACCACTGGACCTTAACCATAGGCAGGGTCTTACTACGAAGCCGACGGACGTCTCTGGCTAAAATGCGGGTAGGCACCGCCTCGAAACTGCAGTCCTCCCTCAACTGAAGCTGGCTGTAGTCGATCACATGAGACGGATCATGCAGGTACTTCCTCAACATCGAAACATGGAAAACACTGTGGACAACAGACAAGGACGGAGGCAAAGCTAGACGATAAGCCATAGGGCCAATTCTCTCTAGAATCTCAAACGGTCCAACGAACCTTGGGCTAAGCTTCCCACGCTTCCCAAACCGGACTACGCCTCTGACCGGCGACACTCGCAGATAGACGTGATCACCAACATCAAACTCAAGCGGCCTGCGCCTCTGGTCTGCATAACACTTCTGCCTACTCTGAGCAACAAGCAAACGCTCCCGAATCATCCTGATCTTCTCCACTGCACCCTGCACCAGCTCGGGCCCAACCAAGACCCTCTCCTTCAGGTCATCCCAACAGATGGGAGACCTGCACCTCCTGTCATACAACGCTTCAAACGGAGCCATACCAATGCTCGCCTGAAAGCTGTTGTTGTAGGCGAACTCAATCAAGGTCACATGCTGATCCCAGCTGCCCCCAAAATCTAGGACACATGCGCGAAGCATGTCCTCCAGGAACTGATTAGTCCTCTCTGTATGGCCATCTGACTGCGGATGGTAGGCTGAACTGAACGCTAAACTTGTACCCAAGGCCTTATGCAAACTGCGCCAAAACCTCGAAACAAAGCGCGGGTCACGATCAGAAACTATAGGAGCAGGCACCCCGTGCAGCCTCACTATCTCATCGAGATACAGACGAGCCAAACGCTCAAAACTGAAAGTCTTCTTCACTGGCAGGAAATGGGCAGACTTAGTCAGTCGATCAACTATCACCCACACAGCGTCACAGCCTGAAGGAGTCTTGGGCAAACCCATGACAAAGTCCATCCCTACACTCTCCCACTTCCACTCAGGAATGAGAAGGGGCTGAAGCAAACCCGCAGGCCTCTGGTGCTCAGCCTTCACTTGCTGACAGGTCTGGCACTTAGAAACAAACTCAGAGATGTCCCGCTTCATCCCAGACCACCAGAATGACTCTCTGAGATCTCGATACATCTTCACCCCTCCTGGGTGAACTGAATATGACACTCCATGAGCCTCCTGAAGGATCTCTATACGCAGAACTGCGTCATCCGGCACACAAACTCGACCCCTGAAGCGCAGACAACCATCACTAGAGACACTGAAGTCCGAACTCTGCTCTGAAGATAGTCCCTCTCTAATCCGACACAAAGCTGAATCTGACTCCTGACCAACTCTGATCCTGTCGACCAATGAAGACTGAACCTGAAGCGCTGCTATCATACTGGCACTGGCTGGTCTGACTACCCAAACACCCATACACTGAAGCTCTAAGGCGGACCTCTGAACTCCTGTCAAAGCACCAGCTACACCCGGAGCACCTCTCCGACTCAAAGCGTCTGCCACAACATTCGCTCTACCCGGGTGGTAGAGGATCTCCAAATCGTAGTCATGAAGTAGCTCCAACCACCTTCTCTGTCTCAAGTTCAGCTCCTTCTGAGTGAACAGATACCTGAGACTCTTGTGGTCCGTGTAAACCTTACACGACGCCCCATACAGATAATGCCTCCAAATCTTCAGCGCGAAAACCACAGCTGCCAACTCCAGATCGTGGGTAGGGTAGTTCTTCTCATAAGGCTTAAGCTGCCGAGAGCCATAAGCCACTACCTTACCCTGCTGCATCAAAACACAACCTAGTTCCTTATGGGATGCATCGCATAAGACCTCGAAGCCCTCTGTCCCAGAAGGCAAGGTCAGGATCGGTGCGGTCGTCAGCCTCTTCTTAATCTCCTGGAAGCTCTGCTTGCAAGTCTCGCTCCACTCATACTTGATCTCCTTCCTAAACAGACGGGTCAGTGGGGATACAATCTTAGAGAATCCCTCAACGAACTTCCTATAATACCCAGCTAACCCAAGGAAACTACGGATCTCAGCAACATTCGTGGGCCTCGCCCACTCCATCACAGCTCTAATCTTCTCAGGGTCCACTGAGATACCATCCTTCGAGACCACATGTCCCAAGAACACTACACGATCGAGCTAGAAGTCACACTTCTTCAGCTTAGCATACAGCTCACGATCCTTCAACGTCTGCAGAACAATCCTCAGATGCTCCTCGTGCTCCTCTGCACTCTTGGAATACACCAAGATGTCATCTATGAAGACCACTACAAACTGATCCATATAGGGTTTGAAAACCCGGTTCATCATATCCATGAAGACTGAGGGAGCATTAGTCAAACCAAACGGCATGACCAGGAACTCGTAATGACCATAACGAGTCCTAAAAGCGGACTTAGGCACATCTTCGGCCTTAATCCTCAACTGATGGTAGCCTGAACGAAGGTCGATCTTCGAGAACACTGTGGCGCCCGCCAACTGGTCAAACAAATCATCAATATGCGGAAGGGGATAGCGGTTCTTGATGGTCACCTTATTCAGCTCCCTATAGTCGATACACAATCTGAAAGTCCCATCCTTCTTCTTCACAAATAACACTGGCGCTCCCTAAGGCGAAACGCTAGGGCGAATGAAGCCCTTATCCAGCAACTCCTGAAGCTGGACCTTCAACTCCTTCAATTCCACCGGACTCATACGGTATGGGGCCCTAGAGATGGGCTGAGTCTCTGGCGCTAAGTCAATCGTGAACTCCACCTCCCTCACTGGTGGAAGTCCGGGCACGTCATCCTGGAAGACCTCAGGAAACTCTCTGACGATCGGGATGCTCTCCAAGCTAGATCCCTCACCCACCTCTGGCAGATAACACAAGAATCCCTGACAGCCCTTCCTCAAGAAGCTGGCTGCCTGCATCGCTGACACAACCACAAGCGCACATGGAACTGCATTCCCAGAGAAAGCAAAGCGAGTACCGTCTGGCAGGTCGAATGTCACCCTCCTAGCTGCACAGTCTATATGGGCATGGTGCTCTGCTAGCCAGTCCATGCCCAAGATCACATCAAAACAGGCCATCCGCATCGGGATGAGGTCAGCATAAAAAATCTTGCCCCTAACTGCTATGGGACAAGTCTTACACACAGAATTCAGCACACAAGGGGCAACCCCACCTACTGGACTACTCACACACAGGTCTACCTCACTAGGCATAACAGTCAGTCCAAGGTCACCCAACAAATCAGAACAGATAAAGGAGTGCGTAGCTCCGGAGTCAAACAGGCAAAACACATCCTGAGAATGGATCTGGAGAATACCTGAGACGACGCGATCATCAGCTCGATCACGCTCTCCTACCATAGCATACACTCGAGCCTGAGTCTAAGGCTTCTTCTGGTCGGACTTCGCCCCTGAGTCTGAGCCGGTACCTCTATCTCCTGAGCCTCTACCGGATGCCTGAGGACACTGAGCAATCCAGTGCTCCATCGACCCGCACTTAAAGCAGGCACTGGTCTTCTTGTAGCACTCCCTACCAGGATGGGAGTGACCACAAGACCCACACTTCGCCCCAGCTGACGAAGATGACGAAGCTCCCCGACGATCTCCATAGGACTGCTACTTCTAAGGAGGAGCAGCCTCCTTCTTCTGAGGCTCTTCAGCACGCCTCTTCCCCTTGGGATCCTTGCCAGCCTGTCTACCCCTGATGTCGGCCTCTACCAGCAGAGCAACATCCGCCACATCTCTGAAGGTCCGGTGACGAAGAGGTGTCACAGCGGACCTAATGTCAGGTCTCAGCCCGCTCTTGAACTTACGGGCCTTCCTATGCTCATCAGGCTCCGGAGCATACTTCGAAAGAGTCACAAATTTCCTCACGTACTCCTCGATTGTTATATCTCTCCCCTGGCGCAGCCGGTTACACTCGTTGATCTTCTGGTCCTTGTAGACATCCGGATAGAACTGCTTGTTGAACTCCAAGCAGAACTGATCCCAGGTCCAAGGCTGGGGGTGTCTACCCATCACCATGCGCCACCACTCCTTCGCCTCCCCCTTAAAGAGGAACGTGGCGAAGTTGACCTTCTGGTCATCCTCTGAGCCCATCACTCTTAGTAGATCCTCTACCTCTGTAATCCAGTGGCTCGCCTCCTGAGGGTCGCCACAGCCGTCGAAGGAAGGCGGCTTCAGCTTCATAAACTCTTGGAGGGCTCTAACTCGGCCTCCCACAGCATTCGCCCCTGCTGGGCCTGCGCCACCAGCTCCGCCACCAGCTCCCCCAGCAGCTGCAGCCATCGTCTACATCAATTGCGCCACAAACTGCTGCACTGCATCCGCAACATCTCCCTGAGGGGTCACTGGTGTTCTACGAGGAGGCATTCTGAGATACACAAATCCAAAACTCATCAGAACTGACTCAGACTTCAAACAACTGCCACAACTGAACCTCACACAAGCAAACACAACCACAGACCCTTAAAGGAAGCCAAACCTGGCTCTGATACCACTAAATGTAACACCCCTAAAACCGGTCTAAGAGTTAAGGGTATTACACACCGCGTATTACTACCTAATAACGCAAGGCTCTAAAACACCCAAATGCAATAAAGGCCCAAAACAGAGTTTCCATAAACATTGTAAACCAGAGTACTCAAATACAGCAGAAGTAATACAAAATCCCAAATACATGTTCCAAACAGAAACAGAAGTCAAAACAGTGTAAGGCCTGAAGGCTACAACATCATAAATACTAGTCTGAAAGAACAACAAGCTAAACACTATAGCTCCAGAAACTTAAAATGATCCTCGCTGATCAATCTGCAAAATGTTAAAGTAGGGGAGTGAGCACACAACTATGCCCAGTAAGCAGCGTCCGTCATCAGTAAGGTCGCTCAAAACAATTGAAATCAGAAGGAGGAGAAGATAGACATTATAGCCACAATTTCCCAAACAGTCAGAAGCTTTCAGAACCAGAAACAGAGTGGAACATAAGAGTTCCCAATACAGAAACAATTAGAGTTCACAAACAGATAGGGGACACATTACAATGCACACACTCAGAAGGGTCGAAGACCCATAGACCATAACAGGTCTCTCGGCAACGCAGAAATGACTAGAAAGAGCCAAAGGGTTCGTTAACCCCACAGAACAGAAAGGGAATGACCCACACTTAGAACGACGTCTAAATGGTATACCACGGAATAGCTCGACCCAGCCATTCACGGCTCAGAAACATTGTAAAGTGCCCCAAAACGAAGGTTTGCAAAACAGAAGCAATCTTTCATGAAACCATGCCAAAACACTTATAATACAGTAGTATAGATCATAAGGAATCCAACGCCGCAGACGGCACTCAAATCGGAGTTCAAACGAAGAAGTTACGCTGAAAACAGAGGGGTGTCCGAACTCGGGTCCGGACGTTGAAGTTCGGACGCAAGTCGAGACTCAGAAACCAGAATAGCCAAATGTCCGAACTTGTGTCCGGACATCAATGTTCGGACACAAGTCGATTTGAAATCAGACAGGAAATTTCAGACCGTCCAAACATCAAGGTTCGGACTGATGTTCGGACAGGTTTTATGAGAAAAATCACGTGGAAGGTCCGACCTTGTGTCCGGACATCAATGTTCGGACACAGGTCAAACTAAAATCAGAAGAGAAACTAAGGGTGTGTCTGAACATCTAAGTTCGGACAGATGTTCGGACATACCCCAAACTTAGAAAATCAAAAAGGCAAAACGCACTGTCTGAGCTTCAAAGCTCGGACGGAAGTTCGGACAGTGCGAAAACTGCAGATTTCAGAAGACGAACAGAGCAGAAAAACAACGCGATTTGACACCACGAATCGCCAATTTAGAACACACACCAAAACAGTCATAAATACAGGAGACCATGGGGTTTAGCCATTCATAAACGCAATTTAAACAGACAACAACAATCGCAATCCGCACACAAATCAAACGACAAAACCTTGCAAACCCCATGGCTGAACTTCCAAACCGAATCGAGTAACCACCTACCTCGATTAGCAGAAGTATTGATCACACTTTAAGCAAAATGCAGCCCGGAACGCTCTCCAGCCAGACACGAACACAATCACTGAACAACACAAATCGACAACCCACAATCAGAAGTCAGACAAGAAACCTAGATTAACAACATTCCTCAATTCTGCAACCCAAACCTGGTTACGAGGACGCAGAGGAATCCAATAGATTACAACAGCGTAGCCTTAACAATCCGAATTCCCAACGCAGAGTCGTCGCCGCTGAATCAATAAATACGGAATCCCAAAATCAGAAACTGAGGGAGGAGAAACCAACAACTGAATCCAGAATTCTGTAGACAAACCTGATCGAAGAGGAGAACCGCCGCAGCGACGAGGTCTTCAATCTGATCGCAATGACAGCAGCACAATTCTCACAGAGAAGGAATCAAGAGAGAGAGAAATAGAGAGGAGAGGCGCTCGTTCTGACTTCAGGAAACTGACAACGCTCCACGACCTATCTGACGTGATATACAATGATCAGGAAAAGAAAGAAATAAGGAATTCCTTTCCTTACAAATCAAATAATTAATTACCTTAATTAATTAATTGAATGACCTCCTTGTCCTTGACAATTAAAACAATGCCGCTGACGTCCAACTGACCGCAAAAGGGTTAATCCAACTTAGAATAACATTGTAACAGATATAATATAAGGTATGAACTATGGGTTATAACACCTGTAATTATAAGTTGGATACAATAACTTTTTATAAGTTACCAAATAACCTTATAAATTCGGTATTTACCTTTGGACACATTAACTTTTGTAACTTTCCAAATAACCACTTATATCTTTTCGGTAATTACAATTCAAATACTCTAACCTTTAAAAATTACTAAATAACCATATAACTTTTATATTTTACTAACTATCCATATTAACTTTCGGTAATTACAAAATGAACATTCTAATTTTTATAACTTACCAAATGACCACATTTAATTTTTGGTCTTGACATTCACTTTCCTTATATTTACATTTTGATTCCAAAACTTAATATAAGTTACATGTTAACCTATAAACTATAGTTTCAATTTTTAATTATCTTAAATAACCGAAATGGCCCATACATTTCATAAATCATGAATTCACCCCTTTACCAATTCGGTTTCACATATTAACTTTCACATAATTACATTTTAACCCCTAAACTTTATATAAGTTACATATTAACTTATAAATTATAGTTTTAATATTTAATTTCTTTAAATACTGAAATGGTCCTTATAATTCTGTAAATTATGCATTCGCCCCAAATTAAATTCAGTTTAACACTTATACTTTCATAAATTACATATTCACCCCAAAACTTTTATAAACTTAATATTTTATGTCATAAATCATTTTAACCCAAAGTTTTTGGTCAACACTTTGACCAAGACTTAATTTCATAATTAATACTTTAATATACCCATAAAATCATATATAATTCTCGGCCATACACCATAGTTTCCAATATTTACAAAATAGTCCCAAAACTTTATAAAATGTCATTTTAACACTTAACCACTTATTTAAATTCACCAAAATTCATAATATTAATTCCTACCTTATATTATACCATAATTATACCAAACAAACCCTTTAATTCTCGGCAATCACTATTAGTATACCAAACTTTTCAAAATTTATATTTTAGCCACATAATATTATAACTAGCCATATAAATACTTGTAGCTATTTTTAATGTTCCCAAAATTTATAATATAAGTTAATACACTTATATATATTTCAAAAATCACCAAATAATACATTAAGCTCTCAGCTTTAATAAATCCTTACCATATGGTTTCAAAACTTGATTTAAACTTTATAATATGTACATATAAATGTATATAAGCCATATAACACTTCTAAAAATTATATTAATGACTTAGAATGATTATAAACTCAAAATAGAACATTTGACCCTTACATATTTTGGTTTGAATATATATGTATCCTAATTAATTTTTGTGACACAAATTTATACCTTAAGGTAATAATCTTACCTTATATGTTATAAATTACTTTCTTGATATTTTAACCAATGATTTTCGGCCTTAATTTATCTAAAGGTCATTCATAATTTTTATACCAAAGTTTGAAGCTTAAATCAAGCTTAAATCAAGCTTAAACTTAATAAACCTTAATTATATATACTTACTCCTTAAATCAAGACAATTCTTGTACTTGATTTCTCCTTGAATTCCAAGCTCTCCAAATGCTATTTTGATGTAGAGATTTCGGCCTCCTTATACATATTTAGGAGATCCATTTGTTAGACTTCTAACTAAAATTATAAATAAGATTTGGAGTAGTTTTACAAGAGTTTACCTTAGGAATTTAACAAGGTATTTTTGGTACACCTTGAGATGGTTGTAGATCTAAATTTCCTTCATGAAATAATGAAGAGAACATAGGTTTAGAAGTTCATAATTTTCGAAAATACCTTAAGGAATTTACTTAGGATTTTCAACATGAAAATATACCTTAACTTGATCTTGTTGTTCCTTGTGTTGTTATTGAATCTAGGAACCTCCTTGGAATACTTAAGCTTGGCGAAAATAGCAAGGGTTGCTAGGATGATTACATTAAATTGGTGTTAGAACTTAATACACCATTAATGGAGCTTTGAAGCTCTAAGGAATTAATTGTCAAATGAAGAAGAAAAGAGAGAACAAAGAGTAGCTTACCAATCGGCCATGGAAGGCAAGGAAGGAAATGAAGCCTCATGTAAGTCTTAAGGTAAGAAAAGAAAGGAATCAAATTGTAATTATTTGTTATATTCCAAGGCATTGTTTTATGTCTTGCTTATGTCTTATTTGTCTTCAAATTGGCTACAAAAGTCTCTCAATTTAGACTAGTCTTACGGCTGCTTGATAAGAAGATAATGGAGTTTTGATTGATGATTGAAACTAGAAGACAAAGCAAGGTAGGTACATGTTCCCTTGAATTTTTATAAGTTGAATGGTCCTTGTTTTCTTCTTGTTATTTAACGGTATTATGTGAGCATATGAGTAGGCTGATTTCTTTGATAATTGAAGACCATATATCATGGCTAGGTAGGTAGACAATTTAGCTTGATTTTAATAAGGCCACAAGCCCTCTTTTTCTTGTTAAAATCGGTCACACTAGTTTTATAAGACAATTGATTTTGTTTGTATTTGACTTAGATTTATGCATTGTTAGGTAGCTGTCTTCTTGAATAATTTACAGCAATAATTCCCCCTTTTTCCTATATGAAATCGGCACCACATGAGCCATAAGACAACTTGTTTTGTTTTTTTTCATGCAACTTGTAAAAGTAGATTCTAGTTGTTATAATTAATTGTTTTGCTTTTCATTTCTTTTCTTAATCCGTTTTCTTGTTGTTCTCTTGCAGGTCACACGGTGGGTGAGTCTTATTTGACAGCAATGTTTGACACATTAACATATAATACATGATAGGATGAGTCATGTTTCCATAAGGTAATATTTTTGCCAAAATCCACTCTAAATTCACCCAAAATGGCGCCTGATTTGGAGAGTATATGGGATTGATTTTTGATTTAATTCCTGTCACATTATATTGTACTAAGACTATACTAATATGTGTAATAGGTTCCAGCATTTATTTGGTACATTTATATGATGGTAAAAGATGAAAGTTTTAAGGTAAAAATGCTGATTTTAGGTACCTTTTTGTCCCAAATATCGCCCCCACTTGTACTATGAATTTAGTACTGGCATTAATTGATTTAGATGTTAAATGTATCCCCTTTTAAGATTGTCAACTCGTGGCTCCTCAAAAACTTCATGGCAATTGCGTAAAACGCATTTTTGTGACACTCGAAGGTGCGTTTTTGTGCTTTAAGGATTTTCTGAAAAATAATTAGTCGCTATGAGTTCCAAGTTTTATTGACATTGTTTAAAGTCAATAATAATATGTTAAGGTGTTACATTGAGTTATATGGGGTTATATCAACTCAAGACACAACTCCCAGGCTAACCGGGCAAAAAGGAGCGTTAAGAAATTCGTCCGAGCACTTTGTTTATTTTTGGGGAAGTAGCTCGTGCATTCTCTTTAGAATGATTAATAATGATGTTAGGAACTCTAAAAATGAGTTTTATAGGAGTTCGTGCCTCCTCGGCACTCCTCCTGGGCACTCCTGGGGGTTTTTGGGGCCCCCATAAGGCATCTCTTAGCACTTTGCGTTTAACTGGGAATTTAGTGTGAGTACTCCATCTTAAATGTTTAATAGAGTGTTATGGTGTATTTGGAATGAAGTGTAATGCTTACTTCATCCTATAATGTATTTCCAGGACTTTCGGGCCTTAAGGGCCTTTAAGGGAACTCCCGAGCATATTGTATTTTTACTCAGTTTTAGATGAGGTCCTGCATTCTAAAGATCATATAATGATCCTTGGTTAACTTTATGTGAAGTTTATAGCTTATATAACTTCTTCATCAAATTCATTCCTAATCTAGCCACACCCATACAAGGGTCCTACCAACAATCAATACAATATAAATTCACCAATACTTCCTCAATCCACAATACTAATACTCATACACAATTATTTGGCTCTAAGGCCTACAATCCACATACTTGCTCACAAATACTTAAAATTCCACAACTACAATACTAATACAATAATTTGGGTTTCTTAATTAGTTTTACCCTTTCCCATTACTCTAATGCATTAAAATATGACATTAGGAAGGAGCTCTTACCTTGAGCATATAATTTCCTTCATTCCTTTCCAATTCTCTTCTTCCTCTCTTTCTTGCCCAAATCGGCCATATGGGGAATGGAGTTGCCAAACTCCATTCCCATCACCCAATGAACACAAAAAGGATATAATTAACATACTAACCCTTAAATTTTATACTAGGTCATTGAAGTGTTTGAAAACACAAATTCTAGGGTTTACCTTTGAAGTGTTTTAGGAGGGGTTTTAGCCCTTGGTTCAAGAAGGTGATTCCACCACCATTGCAAGGTTGAGTTGATGCTCAAATTTAAAATAGAGTATTACAAAGGGGCAATATCGGTTACAAAAGGAGATGGAGAAAACTTGAGTTTTTCATGAAGATTTTTACCTTAATGGAGAGAGGAGACTCCAAGCTACCCATTGATGCTATTTTCTTCACCAATGGGGTATACCCACGAAAATGAACTTCCTCATTTTTGGATTTTGAAAAGAGTGAAGTGTAGAGGATGATGATGAGAGTGAGAATATGCAATTATTTTTGCATTTGGAGTTCAAATGGAGATGGAGCATGGTGGAGAAGGTGGAGTAGCCATGAAGGTTTTCTTTGGGGCTTCAAAATCGCCCAACCAGAAGAGAGAGAGGAACAAAATTGGTGGGAAGGGGAGGAAGAGGAAAGAGAAAAGAGAAATGAGAGAGTGAGGTGAGGGAAAAAGTTAAAGTACTTTTCTATTTTTTTTCTATTTTGCTTTTTGGTTCCCTTTACTTATTAGCTAGTTACATGTGTGTGAGAGGGTTATTTGACCCATTAAAAATCGGCCCCACACATTACTACTAGTTGGAGAGTTTTTCGTCTTTTACAGAAAACGCTCGTTATTTTACCCGGTTCAGGTACTATTCACTATCCGGGCCCGTTTTCTGGAATTTTCTCGCTTCTTTAATTTTATTTGTTATTAAGCTTCCATTAGTGCTTAATTATTGTTATTTGATGATTTATAATTTTTACGGGTTCGTTTGTCCACTTAAAATCACGTTTTCGGGTTTTCTCGAAAAACGCGCGTTAAAGCTCTATTAGTGTTTTAATACATTATTTGGATCCGTTTTCTTCGGGAATCATTCCCATATACTAATTAGGCATGAATAAGCCTTATGAATCCTTATAATACTCTAACCGAGGTCTCGTACCTCCTATGGTTATTTAACGCTTATTTTAGCGTTTTCCGCTTTTCAAGCGTTTCCTCATTTCTTTTGGATTTATTTTCCTTACCAAAATTACTTAGGCACTATTAGGCCCTTAAATACTATATTAGAATAATTTAATCACCATATTTAAGTTCGGGGTATTTCAAATCTAATAATAATGGGACAATGATTCGATTTTTCCCTAGGCAAATGAAGAACAGTATAGATGGAAAAAGGATGGAAGCTTCTCTAGACATGAAGGCCCTATCTAATCTACTCTTAGACGTATAGGGAAGGTCTTGGCAGTTAGTATAAGTGAAGGGATAGCCTACAAATCCCACATCTATTAATCCCAGATTAAGGACATTATCCCTGAATGGAGCCATATGTTTTTCCTCTCGAATTCTCCCTCCTTTTTGCTCTCTATCATACAAGATTTGATTAAAATCGCCTACTATAACCCAAGGTAAATGGACTTGTCGACTAAGACTATGAAGAAGTTCCCATGATAAGTATTTACTGTCCCAATTAGGCCACCCATAAAAGCCCGTAAACATAAAAAGGTTCATACCCGAAAAGGAAATCTCTGCTGCCACATGATGCTGGGAGAAGTTGATGACCGAGACAGCTATATCCTTTTTCCACAAGAGAGTTAATCCACCACTTTTGCCAATACTTGCAACCGAGATACCATCATAGTCATACCATCGAGCTTTAATATGATCCATCTTAGGAATGGATCTATGGGTCTTCATTATAAAGACTAGGTTGGGTTTGTGTTTCCTGAGTAAACCAGTGACCCAGACCACTGCACAAGGGCGACCCAACCCTCGGCAATCAAAGGATAGGCAACTCATTTTGGGTAGTAGTCCTGATCATTCTCAGGGTCTGCCTTGGAATGGAAAAACTCGTAAAAATCAAATTCCTCCAGATCCTCCACATTCATAGAGGATCTGATCACCAGTGGTCTAATTGGCAAGCTTTCTTTTCTTGTGTTTGAACTTATCGGGATAAGACACTTTCAGGAGAGAATCATGGAACATCTTAGTTTTCTCTTTATCTTGGCTAGTGGAAGTGAGGTTTTGAAGGGTTGACATGTTTGGGCACGACAGGGGACTAGAAGATTGGGTTACAGGTGTCTGAGTATGATTGTTTATGTTTAAAGGGGAGTTGACTTCCTGGAGGGAGTGAGTGTTCGTGATCAGTTGAGCATTGACTTCCAGAGGGTTGGGTTCCATACTAACTTTCTTCTTACCTTTCAAATCCTTCTCAAACTTGTACAGGGCTGAGCTCCAGTCAAAATTCTGATAGATTTTCTTTTCTATCTCATTGTTTTCAGAGGATAAATTATACAATGGAGAGCTAGGGAGGATGAGTCTAGGAGGATTGACATAAAGACCTGGCTTCGAAAAGCCCGGGGGAGCAGAAGATGAGGTATTAGAAGAGCTTTGTGGAGATAAGGTTGATCTTGGTTGTGTTTGACCTTGCATGGGAAGACCTTCTATGATCTGAGGTAGCTTTTGAGGGATAGGCACAATATCCACAGGTTTAGTGGCTAGAGAAAGACCGACATTAACTGTGGGAGGATTGATCAGGGGAACAAGTTCTCTTGAGTAGCCATGGCAGTGATACCATCCAACACCCCTTCCTCCTTCCATTGATCAAGGAGGAATGAGTTTGTGACTGAAGCTAAGGATCCAACAAATTCTGATCTTATCCATGGGCCGTATCTTTCTGTGGGGTTGGAATTTGGTTTTGGTATTTTACAATCATTGAGGGTATGGGTCAGAAATCCACATCTGTAACAAAAGTTGGGTAAATTTTCATACAAGATTCTGCACACTCTGTTGCCATTTGTCGTTTTCACTACTATCATTCTACACAAAGGCTCCAAAAGTTTGATTTCGATTTTCACTCTTAGGTAGTGAACTCTTAAAGGATTGATTTGGGAGGAGCATTCAACAAAAGAACCTATCCTATTGGCCAAGTTTATTGCAGAAGCTTTATTGAAAAAGACTAGGGGGATTTTGTGAATACCAGCCCAGATCTTAATGCTTTTGGGTTCATGTTCTTCAATGGGAAGGTTGGAGTCGAGAGCCATCACCGCTAGCAATCTGTGTTGAAAGTGCCAAGGGCCATTGGACAGGATGATGTCGATGTCCTCTTCTGAAGCGAACTGGAATGTGAATCTGTTTTCTCCCACTTTTGTGACTTGAAAATATGCCTTTGGTTTCCAGATATGCACCATAACGTATTGTAGCAGTCTTGCTCCTATTCTAGTGGGGCTCCAAATTCTACCAAACAAAGCGTTTCGAAAAATGGGGGAGTTGGGTTCCATGGTCAAGCGGGCTTCTTCAACGGATTTGGTTTCAGCTGGGTGCATGTGGAGACGAGAACAGTTTGAGATGATAGAATCCATGGAGGGGGCAGTGCTAACATAGGGGCCAAAATTTTGAATCAGATGACTAATGATTGTTACCGACCGGCTGTCGCTGGGTTGCTGCTTAAGAGAAGGAATAGTGAAGGGGAGGGAAGATTTTGGTAGCTGGTCTAGAAGAATATCTGGGGGAACTTTACAAATCTCCGGTGACGTAACCGGCATGCAGAAGGCGGGGCTTTGGAAAATTTCCCATCCGCTGGAGTTAATGAGCCTGACACCCCTCATACATTCGAGAGAGAGCGGGAGAGTAGGGAATGCAAAAAGTCTCTCATCCATACCTGCATCCATTGTAGCACAAGGGGACGTAAACCGGTGGAAGTAATTCCTCTATGATAGATGGCATCGAAATCGAGAGTCGCTGCATGTCGATTTCGAGAGTGAATTAATTCGTCTACTTTCTGTCTGAAGATTATCCTCTCTGAACATTCTCCCTTGGGCATCGCTCAGCTTTTCCAAACTCTGCACCCAATAATTGGACACGGGACATAGAGGTGTAACTGTCTCGCCATATGTCTTCTCCTAATTCTATAACTATATATTTGACTTTTGTTTCACTCTTCAACTCCCTTGATGGGAATAGCACAACTGGATTCTCTCAGAGCGAGTAATCTCGTTGGATCTGAAGCTTGTTGCGGGAGGCGAGTGGATAACGCGTACTCTTCTCTCAAAGACTAACATCTCTCTAGAGTTTTAACTAAATGATATTTTTTGTGATTAGTTCTTGGTTTTTAAGTAGTTTATAGTTGATTTTGTTTATTTCCATTTGAATTTACTAACACTAAACTACTATAAAGATCCTCATGAAGCCGTAAAGTCGGCGCGAGACAGCTCAGCGAAGCATCCACGTATGACTTCTCGACCGTTGGAAGAATTCAACTTTCCCGGCCGTGGAAGTCAAAATTCCTTATTGCAGATACAGACGACCAAGCAAGAGGTGTCTTCAATCAAAAAGAAAAAAAAGGAACCTCTTTTACAGCTTCCCTCCAGCCAATGATCGCCCTCGTGTCGTGAACGAACTCACTTTAACTCAAATAAAAAGGCCACAGAATCATTCTGCTCCAGACTAGCAGAGCCAATTAGCTGTACAGATGCTTGTGGTTTCGTTTCGCTTCTTGTTCCAGTTTTTTTTTCTTCTTTTTTTCTCTGTCTGACAGTTCTCCATAGTTTTTTTTAGTTTCATGGATGGTTTGATGGTCATCGATAGCCTAGACTCACTTTGGTTCTTCTCAAATATTCTACTATCATCCAAACCAACCAATATCTCTGTGAATCCATATGCTGAAGCAGGAGCAGAGACTGCACCAAAACACACAGCAGCAACTTCAAGTTCAACCATTCAAAACCCAGAAAATGTGATGCTCCCTCCAGAAACTGCAGAAACGTCATATCTCATAGAAAAACTCCCCTGTCTCAAAACAGTTGCTGAATCCAAATCCGTGGTGCCAATGACAAACAGAGTAGGTGATGGTGAGAAACAGGAAGAGAAGAGACGGAGGAAGGTTAAGAGATCAAACAAGTTTGGAAGAGGAAATCGCACGACTTGTTTAGAAAGGAAGGTAGGGGGTAGGGGTATCAGTAGAAGAGAATTTGGGTTTGAACCTGCTGGGTATGATGAGGAAGATGATGATGCGGCGGCTTTAGTGGTGGATAATTTGAGAACGATTGCACTTTCAAGGAATGATAGGGTAATGAAGCGGCGCTTGAAAACTTGGGCAGCTGCTGTGGCGTCATCTGTTTCTCACAATGTTCCTTTGGTGGCTGCTTGTTGTTGATTACTAGAAGTCTATCCTCCCTTTTTTTTCTCTGTTTGATAATATGACTGGGTCTTTTGTTTTTGATTACTTTCCTTATCTCTTCGTTCATCTTGAATTCAGAAACAGAAAACTGGATGTAGGTAGGTAGGTAGAAGAATTGACGATTGATTGACGAAGTAGATGACTATTAATTCTTTTACTTTTCATTTTTAGAGAGGTTGTTCTCTTTGCTCTGTAAGACGTGATTCTAATGTTGGAGTCTGACTGAATTTCGTAAGCTTTTCTGATGTAACCCGTGGATAAGAGTTTCGCCATTGTTGTAGGTATAACAAATTTTTCGTAGCGTTAAACCTTGTTTGTTAGTTCTCTGGACTCCGGATCTTGTAAGCAAAAAAGCATGGATTCATGAACACATTATATAAATTGTAATTTGCTCTGTAGCCATTTCACATAACGTGGTTTAATATTCGTAAGAAATCATATGCAACTTCACATCACAAGCAACAATTATCTTTCTAAAGTAAATTTATCAGATGCACTCGTTACCTTGTAGTTTTGCTGGCAAACAGGGAAAATCATTAGAAAGCAAGTGACCATAGGGAAACCCTTTCATTTGAGTTTCCTTCTTATCCTCTAAAAATATCTCCATTCCTGTTAACATACTCCGACACTTTATGTTCTTCTCCCCAAACTTTGTTTGTATCAAAGTTGCATCTTAGCGAACCTAACACTATAGCCATAATTAGGAGAAAAATGAAATAGGTAACACAAATTGCCTTGTTTAGTCACCTGATCCGGTATGAACTTTTGCTAGGAATCGATAAGTCAGCAACAAGTTTATTTGCCTCATATATGCGTATTTATGGACATTCTCATCACTCAAACCTGACCAAGACAATTTCTCGGAAGAAATGACCAACTCTGCCAGATTAGGAAACAAATCCACGAGAATTTCCACTGATAAAAAAATCCACGATGATTTCCAAATCAGAGTTATAGATAAAGTGGTCTCTATCATAATCGGTGGTCTATAATGGTTGGACAGTACGTCGGAGATTGTAAGTGTTGGTTTTATTTTATTTTAGTAATATATAAAAGGTAATATTATTTGTTAAATATTGGTTACAAATGTTAAATAGTATTGATAAGAATATTTGTTATTATTATCTCATTCTATTTATTATTATATATAGACGTTCTGGAATTAGTTTCCCTGTGTGTTCGTGTTATTTTCCACAGAATGTAGTGAGAGCGGTGTTAGGGTTCTTAGGTTATAGTTAGTGTGGGAAGTGCTGTTGTGGTCTCCTCCACCTGATAGACGTGAAGACTTCATCAATTGATAAGAAAAGAAGAACAATTCGATTGATAACGAACAGAAAGAACGATTCATATTATTCTGCTGCGCTCGAGAGGTAAATACCCTAATCTATAAATTTTTAACAGTGGTATTAGAACAAAATTTGTTTTTTTTTTAATTCATTTGTTGTCGAAGTGCAAAATATGTGTATGTTGTTCTCTTTCTGTCAAATCCTTAAATTTCAGAAAAGATAAATTGCGAATCAAGAGATTATCTTCTTTACAAGGTCTAATTTTGATGCGAACCATTTGATATGGTTCTGTATACTTTTCTGAACCTATTATTCTTATTATAATTATCTATGATGTGTTCATGAAATACGACAGTCATCTGTATTGCTTCACTGCCGAGTGTTTGTTTGTCGAATAAAGAAAAAAAGAGTAATCAATATACCATCCGCCGGTACGTGTTGAATTTTGTAAGCACATTAAAACAATTGGAGAGTCAAAATCGAAAATCGATACTATGATTCTAGTAAAAAAATTGTTTTTTCTCATTTGCTTGCCCGATGTACCGTTGAATCTCTTTTTTTTAATGTCGTTATGAGAACCTAATTGCTTTGCCAGCAATTGTCAAATCGATTCACTAAATCCAATTTCATCTAGTATGCGTGAATAACATAAGCAGGTAATTTGTTTCGCTATTTAGCTTGCCAGCATGTATTGTCTGTGTTGTTTTTTTTTTCAGCGACGTCATCATAGTGATTGTTTCTAGCAAATTGCCACTAATGTTGTGATTAAAGTAATTTTTTAAAGAGATTAGTGGTTACTGCTTACTGCTATCATTTATTCTCATAGAGATAATTAGTTTTCTGAAATGCGCGAAGATAAAATATGCGGTGGTGTTTCTATTTCCATTAGTTTGGGAGAACATAATTACTTTTGAGATATTGGTTCTTTATATCTCTTTTATTTTGGGTAAATTTGTTTTATATAAAAGAACTGGAATAAAAGTTGGAAATTTGTTTCCTTGTTTCTTAAAAATGGATTTGTTCCTATACTTTGAGATTTATTATTCTTTATATTTTGTAGATCGATATTATGATCGTTAATTACACAACATATTTATTCTTTTTGTGAGTAGATATGTATAAGTTACATAATAATATTTATATATACCATAAATATATGTTTTTGTAATATATAAAGGTTGTTAAAATGTTTTTGTAACATTAAATTCTTATAGTTGTAAGATTAACTTTATTGTTTGTTTTTGAACGAATATTATTGTTCCATAATTTAGCAATCATTATTCTATTATTTTATGAATAATAATTTTGTTAATCTTTTGAACATAAGTTGTTCAAATAATTTTAATTAATCTAGTTTGTCTAGATTATCTTTAGTAGACATAAACAATTTAATCTTTTGAACATGAGTTGTTCAAATGATTTTAATTAATCTAGTTTGTCTAGATTGTCTTTTGTAGACACTAATTAATTTAATAATTCTTTTCTTAGGAATTTATTCATGGAACAATAATACTGAAAATTTGTTTTTCATAAGCTATAGAAACCGATATAATTTCAATTTAACCTGAAATTATAAACGCATTTGTTGCATGTTTATGGTATGCTAATTTGTAAGTCTAAGTAATGAAATTGATTGTATGCGTGAAGCATATATTTTTTTCTTATACTTAGATAAATATTTTAATAATACTATAAACGTGTAGTGTTATGTACACGAGTAACACACAATAGCTAATGACATCATTTTTTATAAGATGGATGTCATATCGAAGAGTATTGTAGCAGATCTTAACAAGGGTGAAAAACTAATTGAACAAATTATGATACGTGGAGTCGTAAAGTTCAGTATGTCTTCGAAGACCAAGAGCTTTTGGATGCAACTCTACAAGGCTCCTTCTGGTGAGGGACACTCCACCCAGGCACGTAGGGAGCTAAAAACCTATAATGCCTGGAAGAAGAAGAGTCGCACTGCCCATATCATACTTTTAAGTAGTATGAGAAGTGACTTGATGCTGCGTTTCGAAACCCATCAACCTGTTAATGGAGTATGGGAAGCAGTCAAGCGAAACTTTGGAAGAAGCATTGTTACTCATAGAAGACAACTGCAAATGCGTCTTGATAGCTACAAAAAGAGATCTGATAAGACTGTGGCTGAACATATTACTGTCATGTCTAATTGGTTAATAAGCTTAAGGCTGCAGGACATGAGTTGTCCGATGAACAGCAAGTTCAAGCTCTGATCAGATCTCTCCCTCGAATTGTTGAATGGATTCTCTAAAGCAGACTTTAACCCATGATGATAACATCCGCACCCTTGATGATGTTGCTCGTCATCTTGAGTTGGAAGAGGATAGATTACTCTGTGAAAAACCAGCTAATGAGGTGTATGCTATTGATTCTGGCAATAGAGGTCATAAGAATCATAGGCATAAAAGAGGGAATAATGGTAACAGTGACTTTGAGAAAGGGCAGTGGAAAGAAAGGAAGGGATGCAAGACCAATGATGGTAAAGATCCAAAGAACCAACCAAAAGCTGGTGGTACTAGTGGCAAGCTTAAAGGTGTTTGCTACAATTGTATGAGATCAGGGCACTTTATTAAAGATTGCCCAGAGCTTGAGGTATTTACTTGGTGTTCATACCTTTCATCTTGTTTTATTGCTTCATGTTATATGTTAACTAATATAAACACCTATGTGGACTGTAGACACAGCAACAGTAGAGCACGTGACTGGGGATCGAACATCTTTTGTTGAATTTCGTCGGATTCCTAGAGGATGCCAAAATATTTAAATGGGGAAGGATACTAGCATTGATGTGCACAAGATTGGAACTTGCAGATTAGTTTTGTATAGTGGTCAATCTTTGTATTTACATAATGACTTGTATGCCCTTGAAATAAGGCAAAATTTAGTCTTTTTTCCATCTATTCTTAGGTTAGGCTTCAAATTTATTTTGAAGGATCGACTTTAGAGTTGTTTAATATTGGTACATTTTTTGTGGTACTGACTCTTTTTTTAATGGTTTCATAGTATTAAATGTCAATTTTGGTTTAAGTAATCATGTTCATTCAATTTATGTTATTAATATGATGATTGAGAACTTTGGCATGCTAGACTTGGTCATATTGGTATTGATCGAATGAATAGACTAGCAAGATTCATTCGATCAATACCAATATGACCAAATCTAGCATGCCAAAGTTCTCAATCATTAGATTAATAACATAAATTGAATGAACATGATTACTTGAACCAAAATTGGCATTTGATACTATGAAACCATTCAATAAAGAGTCAGTACAAAAAAAAGTACCAATATTAAACAACTTTAAAGTCGATCATTCAAAACAAATTTGAAGTCTAACCTAAGAAGAGATGGAAAGAGACTAAATTTTGCCTTATTTCAGAGACATACAAGTCATTATGTAAATACAAAGATTGACCACTATGCAAAACTAATCTGCAGGTTCCAATCTTGTGCACATCAATGCTAGTATCCTTCCCCATGTAAATATTTTGGCTTCCTCTAGGAATCCGGTGAAACTCTACAAAAGATGTTCGATCCCAAGTCACGTGCTCTGCTGTTGTTGTGTCTACAATCCACATAGGTATTTGTATTAGTTAACATATAACATGAAGCAACAAAACAAGAGGAAATGTATGAACACCAAGTAAATACCTCAAGCTCTGGGCAATCTTTAATAAAGTGCCCTGATCTCCTACAATTGTAGCAAACACCTTTAGGCTTGCCACTAGTACCACCAGCTTTTGGTTGGTTCTTTGGATCTTTACCATCATTGGTCTTGCATCCCTTCCTTTCTTTCCACTGCCCTTTCTTAAAGTCACTGTTACCATTATTCCCTCTTTTATGCCTATGATTCTTATGACCTCTATTGCCAGAATCAATAGCATACACCTCATTAGCTGGTTTTTCACAGAGTAATCTATCCTCTTCCAACTCAAGATGACGAGCAACATTATCAAGGGTGCGGATGTTATCATCATGGGTTAAAGTCTGCTTTAGAGAATCCCATTCAACACTTCGAGGGAGAGATCTGATCAGAGCTTGAACTTGCTGCTCATCGGACAACTCATGTCCTGCAGCCTTAAGCTCATTAACCATAATAGACATGACAGTAATATGTTCAGCCACAGTCTTATCAGATCTCTTTTTGTAGCTATCAAGACACATTTGCAGTTGTCTTCTACGAGTACCAATGCTTCCTCCAAAGTTTCGCTTGACTGCTTCCCATACTCCATTAGCAGTTTGATGGGTTTCAAAACGCAGCATCAAGTCACTTCTCATACTACTTAAAAGTATGATGGGCAGTGCAGCTTTTCTTCTTCTTGGCATTATAGGTTTCTAGCTCCCTACGTGCCTGGGCGGGGTGTCCCTCACCAGAAGGAGCCTCCATGACTTGTAGAGTTGCATCCAAAAGCTCTTGGTCTTCCAAGACATACTGAACTTTACGACTCCACGTATCGTAATTTTGTTCAGTTAGTTTTTCACCCTTGTTAAGATTTGCTACAATACTCTTCGATACAACATCCATCTTACAAAAAAAAAATGTCATTAATTGTTGTGTCTTACATGTGTACATAACATTACTTGTTTATAGTATTGTTAAAATATTTATCAAAGTATAAGAAACAAAAATATGCTTCACACATACAATCAATTTCAGTACTTAGTTTTACAAATTAGCATACCATAAACATGCAACAAATGCATTTATAATTTCTGGTTAAATTGAAATTATACCGGTTCCCATAGCTTATATGAAAAAAAATTCAGTATTATTGTTCCATTAATAAATTCCTACGAAAGGAATTATTAAATTAATTAGTGTCTACCAAAGACAATCTGGATTCTGGACATACTAGATTCCTTAAAATTAGTTGAGCAACTTATGTTCAAAAGATTAAATTGTTTGATGTCTACTAAAGACAATCTAGACAAACTAGATTAATTGGAATTATATGAACGACTAATGTTTAAATGATTAAATTATTTGATGTCTACTAGAGACAATCTAGACAAACTAGATTAATTTAAACTATTTTAACAACTTATGTTCAATTTTAGTTAACAAAATTATTATTCATATAATAATAGAATAACAATTAACAAAATTATGGAACAATAATATTCGTCACAAAAACGAACATAAACGCTAATCTTACAATTGTAAGAATTCAATGTTACAAAAACATTATAACAACCTTTATATGTTACAAAAACATATATTTATGATATTATATAAATATTATTATGTAACTTATACATATCCTCATTGGATTCGATAGAATTACGCGTTAGAATTTAATTGGATATATAACTTTCTAATTATCGCTCACAAAGAGAATAAATATATCATATAATTAATAACTATAATATCGATTCATAACAAAATTAATAACAATTTCAGAATATATGAACAGATCCATATCCGAGCAACAAGGAAACAAATTCTTAGTTTTTATTCCAGTTCTTTTATATAAAACAAATTTACCCAAAAGAAAAAGAAATGTTAAAGATAAATTTCTAATCAATTATATTCTTCCTACAATAATGGAATCAAAAACCACCCTAATTATCTTCGGGAACAAATCCAATCATAAATAAACTTCAATTTCACCCAAGAAATATGTGATTCAAGCGACTCTTCAGTCGCACAAAAACAACTATATACATACAATTACAGCAATATAAACACCATGAAACAGTTCGCAGTTATCTTGTGTTTCTCTCCGAGAGAAAAAAAAAACAATCGATTATGATTAAAAAAAAACTAATCACGCAATTCAACTCTTTACCATGACAATTGCAGGTTTACCTTCGTCATTTAATCCCTTTTATTAATTCTTAACCCGCCCAGAGAGATGCAAACCTCCCCCACATACACACATAATTGCAATAAGAACAATTGATCGCGATTAAAAAAAACTTCATACTCTAATCACTGTGTCGCGGCAGCGGTTTTTCACATTCACAGTGTATAACCCAATTATTAAAGATTTCAATGCGTTTCATGACTAAATTCAAACACAAATTATAAAAGATATATTTTTTTAAAATACCTAACAATTCGGCACCAGCATTCTACAAAAGAGTCGGTCTCAATGGAACAAATTTATGGTTATCGGCTACTCTTGAGCGTACTCTATATTACCCCTCGACAACAAACGAATGAATGAAAAAGAAGGAATCTGGCTCGATACCACTGTGGAATTATATGGATTAGGGTACTTACCTTTTGAGCGTAGCGGAATTATATGGATTGTTCTTTTGTTAATTATCAACGGAATCGTCCTTCTCTTGTTGTCAATTGATGAATTCTTCACGTCTACTAGGTCGAGGAAGCCACAGCAGCAATCCTCACACTATCCACGACCTAAGAATCCTAACACGCTCTCCCTGTATTCTATTGAAAATAGGGTTTCTGTTTAGAGTCTCTGTATATAATAATAGTAGAAGAAATAATTCCAGAGTCTCTATATATAATAATAGTAGAAGGAGATGAGAATAATAAATATTCTTATCGATACTTATTGGTTGTTTATTTGTATTTTATTTATTATTAAAATAAAATAACTAACAATTTCCAAAACAGAGGCTAGAAATTCAAAAGGGAAAATAATAGACGCGCATGCAGAGGTCGAGAGCTGTATGCAGTTATTGGATACACTGGGCTGTGAAATACCGGATCGAACTAGTGCAGAGATCAGGTGCATGAGGAGTGAAAGACATGGGGATAAAGATAGGCCTACAAAATATCAGGGGGATGGGGGCAGAAAACAAGGCGAGTGCAGTCAGAAGGGAAATAAGGATGCAACAGATAGCAGTGATGGGATTGGTGGAAACACAAACAACTCGAATAACCACCAATAAAGTAGCAAGGTTCTGGGGGGAAAGAGAGCGAATATGGAATGGGAGGAGGTTGAAGTGGATGGTAGGTCTGGGGGAATCATTGTTTTATGGAATAAGGAGGAAGTCGAAGTGGAGAAGAGTGAGAAGGGTGGGCGATGGATTATGTTAGAAATTCATTTGCTAGGTGATGGTTTCAGGGGAGCTCTTCTGTTTGTATATGCGCCATGTGATAGGAGGGAAAGGAAAGTAATGCTCGATGAAATAATAAATGCAAAAGGTGACTGGGAGAGACCACTCTTGGTTCTGGGAGATTTCAACACCATACTTGTGTTGACTAAATGAAGAAATGAGAAATGTATATTGACGAATCGATAGAATGAATCGAATAGAATGTTACAGAATACAGAGAGGATATATATAGAGCTAACTATACATAAGGACTAATATACCCTTACTACTAAACCACTCTATAATACATGTATATCCTAACACCCCCCTCAAGTTGAGAGGGTTTTGAGAACACACTCAACTTGTCTAAACCTTCTCGATGCAAAGGGCCACTAAGTGATTTAGTAAGTATGTTTGCGGGTTGAGCTCGAGTGGGAATGTATGAAACAGAGACGACACCCTTCTGTAACAGCTCACGTACATAATGCACATCAATGTCTATGTGTTTGGTTCGTTGATGAGATACCGGATTCTTCGCAATATGGATGGCAGCTTGACTGTCAGATTTAATTGGAACAGGAACAATGCTTTCGACTCCAAGTTCAGAGAGCAGTCTAGTAAGCCAGGCAATCTCCATGCAAACCGCCCTCATTGACCGATATTCTGCTTCAGCCGAAGATAATGAAAACTATCGACTGCTTTTTGGACTTCCAGGAGATGAGACTTCCACCAAGCTGAATTACGAAGCCGCTGACTGACCTTCTGGTTTGATGGCATCCCGCCCAGTCGGCATCACAAAAGGCTTGCAAGGAGTAGTTGTTGCTGTTCTCCAACAGAATCCCAAAACTTGTGGTGGCCTTAAGATATCCCAAAGTGTAGTGAGCAAGTCTGAGATCTTCCTCTGTTGGACTGTGCTGGAATTGACTTAAAAACTGCACAGAAAAGGCTATGTCAGGACGAGTGTTGCAGAGAAAATTAAGCTTACCCACTATTTTCCTGTAAACAGAAGGATCAACGAGCTTTTCACTCATTGCCTTATTACTCTTAATCTGAGGAAGTGGACAAGAGTGTTCCTTTATATTTCCACAATCAAATTCCTTTAACAGATTATCTATAAACCGTTTCTGGTTTATAACAATACCATTATCAACTCTGATAAACTGTAATCCAAGTAACAAGTTTACAAGACCAAGATCCTTTATTCTGAAAGTATCATGGAGAAAACTTTTAAGAGAGTTAATCTCATTCTCATCGTTACCTGTAACAGCGATATCATCTACATACACTACAAGGTACACACAGAGATTACCTTGGGTTTTATAGAATAAGGAGTAGTCATTTTTTGACTGAACATAACCTCTAGACCGAAAGGTACTGTTGAGCTTGGCACTCCACTGCCTTGAAGCTTGTTTTAAACCGTATAGAGACTTCTTTAATCTGCACACTTGATTAGACTTGTTAGTAATCAAACCTTTAGGTAAGTGCATATAAATTTCCTCATCTAAATCTCCATGAAGAAACGCGTTATTAATATCAAGTTGGTAGATATTCCAACCACGCTTAACAGCAATAGCAAACAAGGCTTTGATAGTAGTTAGTTTAACCACTGGAGAAAAGGTTTCGAAATAATCTATACCTTCTTTCTGTGTAAATCCCCTTACCACAAGTCTTGCCTTGTATCTCTCAACAGTACCATCAGCCTTGGTTTTCACTTTGAAAACCCATTTACAGCTGATGGGCTTCTTCTTGGGAGGAAGATCAACCACTTCCCATGTTTTGTTCAGTTCCAAAGCGTGAAATTATTCACTCATAGCCTTCCTCCAGTGAGGATACTGATTTGCATCCTCAAATGTTATTGGCTCATAGTATGCATCAGTAAGTTGTGCATCAGTAGAAACGCACAATTTGTACACATCAGATGCTCTAGTTACAACCAGGGAAGTTAATGTATGCATGCAAGTATTATCAGCAGAAGTAAAAGAACAAACATAGTCATGCAGATGAGAAGGAACCTTTATTTCCCTACCAGATCTGCTTGACCTTACAGTCTGATCATGGCCTGACTGATCTGCTGCAATAGAAAACACATCTGGTGTACCGTGAGAGTGTTGCTATTTGCCTGATTGTTCAGAAACTTCAACCTGCTGCTGCTCATCAGAGCTTGCAACCTGCTGCTGCTCACTCAGATCATTAGCATTAGTAGTAACTGAAGTAAAAGGAAACACATGCTCTACAAACTTTACATTTCTACTTACCCTGATCTTTCCAGATGCAAGATCTAATACCTTATACCCTTTCGAACCATATGGATACCCAACAAAGCAACCAGGAGAACTCCTCTGTTGGAACTTATCCTTTATCAGGTTTTCATAACAAAAACATAAACATCCGAAAACTCTGAGATTACTCAAATCAGGTTCTTTGCTGTAAAGAACAAATAAGGAGACTTACCCTTCAAAACCTTGCTGGGATATCTGTTAACAAGATGTACATCAGTTAACAGGCACTCTCCCCAGTAAGGTTTAAGCAAATTAGATTGAAACAAGAGAGAGCGAGCAGTCTCAAGCAAATGCCTGTGCTTTCTCTCCACGATCACGTTCTGTTGGGGAGTATAAGGACAAGACACCTGATGTAAAATCCCCGTTTCCCCAAAAAACCGTTTCCCCTCAACAGAAGAACCAAGCTCAAAAGCATTATCAGAACGTAAGATCTTAACACGAGCACCAAACTGAGTTTCAACAGTCTTAACAAACTGTTTAATACAGCTTAGAGCCTCAGCTTTAGTATTAAGCATATAAACCCAAGTAGCTCTGGAAAAGTCATCCACACGAGTAAGAAATTACCGAAAACCATCATGAGTAGCAACATTATAAGGACCCCAAACATCACAATGAACCAACTCAAAACAAACTGTGGTTTTTATAGAAGAAACAGAGAAAGGCAGCTTAGTTTGCTTAGCCTTTATACAAACCTCACAAACAAAAGCATTATCAGAATTACAAGCCCCCCCTGTGATTCTTTTGGTTTTGTTCACAGAAAGGTGACCTAGCCGCAAATGCCAGAGTTTCAGACCAGTCAAAGAATTGCTAGGGAGAAAACCGTCAGCAGAAAAACTATTACTAGCACCTACAGTATCAATAACAGTTTCTACAAAACCACAACCAGAACTGAAACTTGACAGATCTTTAGCATTGACACACGCTTCTGGAAAAGACATCCAGAGAGTTGTCGAGCAAGACATATATCCCGTTAACCTCTTTACCAATTTCCTTTGGCTTCTTCAGAAAAGGGGCCTGGCACGTACAAGCACGACTCATAAAAGACACAGCCACATGAAGTTGTCTAGATAACCAACTAACATAAAGAAAATTATATTTGAATTGAGGAATGTACAGAACATTCTTGAGCACAAAAGAACCAATACAAACATCACCCAAAGTGTTAACGAATTTCAAGGTTCCATCAGGCAATTCTATGTTTATCCCTCTCTTAGCAGAGTAAAAATTGATAAACCAATCAGTCTTAAAACACACATGATGTGCCGCACCACTCTCTATGATCCAAGAACCACCAAGGTAATCAGCCGAACAATACACAGGTAATTTTAAAAGAAAAACTTCAGAAACTTTAGAATCTGAAAAACGATTACCATTCATAGGCCCGGTGGTATGATGATGACTGAAGAAGTTCATCATTATCTGGTATTGATCCGCCGAAACACCTGGGATGGGCGACACAAGGCTTGGAACAGAAACCCCTTCTTCGCTGACTTCAGAAAGACTAGCTACAGGTTTCTTTCCTTTGAACTTGAAATTAGGGGGAAACCCATTCTTTTTATAGCAAGTCGCTACACCATGCCCAGGCTTGCCACAAAATCACACACAACCTTCTTGCCTGGATCTTGCTTCGCAACACCAGTCGAACTAAAAGAGAAAGTACCTGACGAAGGGTGATTGGCCCGCGACTGCCGCTGCTTCTCTTCTTGGATCAGGATGGAATAAGCTTGATCCACGCTCGGCAGCGGACTCATCATGAGAATATTACCTCGAGCAGGCCAAAACATCTCGTTAAGACCCATTACAAACTGAACCAGCCTCTCGCGGGCTCTGTAAACCCTTAAATTGCTATCGCTGAGACAACCGTAGTCAGGAAGATCGTCGACATCGTCTAACTCGTCCCACAGATTCTTCAACTTCGTATAGTAGTTATTGATAGAATCTGTCCCTTGCGTAGACCAGACGATATCGCGTTTTATCTCCAGCAAACGCACCCCGTTGGGCTTCCCATATCTTTCCTTCAACTGGTCCCAAATTAGCTTGGCTGTGCGACAGTAGATGACCGTCGACGAAATCTGCTTGTTGATGGAATTCAAGATCCATACCATGACCATGGTATTGCATCTATCCCAAGCATCCCTTTCTGTCAAAGACTCCACAGGCCGCGGAAGACTGCCGTCGACGAAGGAGAACTTGTTCTTCGCAGATAAAGAAAGCGTAATCGCCCTCCTCCACAACCCATAATTTGGTCCAGTCAATTGGGTAGAAGTCAGCGACATTCCCGGTCCATCTGAGGAGTGGAGGTAGAACGGATCTGAGTAATCCATGCCTACATTGAGGACGGAGCGCTTCGCTACAGCCGCAACCTTCCAGGTAACCCTCGCACGTTTCTTCGGCGACTCTTTCTCAACCGGCGAGTCTTCTTCGTTCTCCGACATCGCGAGCAAGAAGAAACCGAGAAGAAACTTAGACAAGAAAGAAACTCAGACAAGAAAGAAGAGAAAAACTCAATTGATAACCCAGTTATCGAAAAAGCTCTGATACCATGTTGACTAAATGAAGAAAAGAGAAATGTATATTGACGAATCGATAGAATGAATCGAATAGAATGTTACAGAATACAGAGAGGATATATATAGAGCTAACTATACATAAGGACTAATATACCCTTACTACTAAACCACTCTAATACATGTATATCCTAACAACTTGAGGTGAATGACCGGTGCAAACAGGGAAATTGATATACTAAAATCTATGAAATTAAACCTAGAAAGTAGCAAATCAATAAGTCTCTGTCGGGTTGCAAAAATCCCGGTCACTATAGTATAGAAAGTTAAGCAACCAGATATCGAACCGCGGGACTTGAATAAATAAGCCTAAGTCCTAAGAAAACTGGAAATTCAGGGGGTTGTGAATTGTTTTTGTGATTGAATTGAATAAATGCAAATCAAAGTTCAAATGAACAATTAATGAAAGTGAATGATGAGTTTGATAAAGTGAGTGGAACTCCAGGTTCGGGTCGTTCTTTACTGGTTGAATCTAGTAACATCTACAATTCAATTATGAGAAACGGAAAGGCCAATTCTTTTTATCTCTTCAGTGCTAAATCCTAGTTCATTGAAGAGCTCACCTATCAGAACATGTCAACTCTAATCTAGCAGTTGGCAAAACACATATAGGCGGAATAAGTGCGAAGAATTGTTAACGTTTGTAGAAAAGATTATCTATCCGACTAATCTCTCCCCAAATCCCCAGGTTAATTCGAACTCCCTATTAGTCACCCTGTCTGATCCTAATAGGTTTCACAGAACAACTCTATAAACTCGCGAAATTAATAGAGAAGATGAATGATAATCATTAACCTGGAAACAATCCGTTACAGTCTCATAATCAAATTGCAGAATTCTTAACTACATTGTATCCATTACGAACAACCCTACCCCAGAGTTAATCCCTACTAGCCAGACATTGCAAGGAAGTAAATAAATACAATCAACATGGAATTCATCTAAAGGAAGAAAAACCCTCGAGTTGAACGATTATCCAGAATCAATGGCTGCAGGCGCAAGGTTGAAGATGATGGACTGACTCCCTTCTGCTGAAGCTCCTCCTCAATGCTGATCGAATGCTTGATGAATGGGGATGAAGATGAAGCTGATGCTGATGGTGTGGGTGAATGGAAGGAGCGTAGTTTTTCAGCGTGAGAGTGTTGTCATGTGGTGATCGGTAATGAAAACATCTTCCTCTCATCTAATTAGGTCATTAAATAGAGTTTCCTTCCTCTTTCTCCCTTCAAAACGCCGAACTTCTGCTGAACTTTTAGTCGTGTCCAAACATTGGTCCGACCTTCAATGTTCGGACACAATGCTTTGAGCGCTCCAATTCAGAAAGTTTCGACTTGTGTCTGAACTTTGATGTTCGGACACAAGTTCGGACATGCACCGTAAGCTAGAACCCCGACTTTTCTCATTGTGAATCTCGACCCATGTCCGAACTTCGATGTCCGGACCGAAGTTCGGACATTTCATCAGGCACAGCGCACGCACTCTCGACTTGTGTCTGAGCTTGGAAGTTCGGACTCAAGCTCGGACATACCTTCAAAATCCTCTTAATTCCCCGTTTTGACTCCAATTCGATCCCTGTTTGTTGCACCGTTTCCCTTGTGAGTTAATATACTGTTTCCTCGGCTTTTCTCTGCATTTAACATAGATAAAGGTATCAAGCCTTAACAAATAACAAACCGAAGGAAAAACGTAAGATAAGTGTGGAATATTATCAATGCGCGTATAAAAATTAGGCACTAAAGACCACTAAAACCGTTCATATCTCACACTCATCAAACCTCCTCACACTTAACCTTTGCTTGTCCTCAAGCAAAGCAGGAGTAAAATATCTCAGAATGCCTCAGGACCAAACCTTGGGATTGCACAAAATAAAAAGTTAAGCCACAAAAACCACCCCAAGAATCGATCTGCTCTTAACTGCATGTCTCTTAAACAATGAAGCACGCTTTTAAAAACAAAAGATTATGAAGAAGTCAGATCATGAAATCAAAACGTAGAGTAACTCAGAACCTTCCAACCTTTTCTCTTCTCAAACCCGTGGATGACAAGGGGTGTGAAGTTCTGCCATATTCCGCAGAACCTTTCAACACCACGTACTCATGATCTAATTAAAAGATTTGCCATAAATATAAGACTTTAAAGAGCTTCTCTTTTTTTTTCTTTTGCATACATATAATTTTTTCGCGCAAATAATTCATCCCCCAGACTTTTCTCTCCATCCTTGTAACGGTATTGGGTCTTTTATCCCAGATCAGACGACCTTAGGTAAATGGGTGATGAAGCACCCCTAGGACTTAATAACCGGATGGAAGAGGCCTGTTTTTGGTTCAGAAAATAACTTAGATCAGAGGAGTACCTTGCCTTTATCCTTCATTCCAGACATTCTCATCATTCCCAAGGTTCCAAGTTAAACCAGTTCTAACTTCACAACTAACTTGTCCACAGACATTTAACAAAATTCAGTCATTTGAAAATATGATAAGAGAGCACACAACTTTGAGCAAACCAACCCTAAAGGTCATTACCGAACTCAACTCCACAACTAAAGATCCACCCAAGTATTCAACACTAAGAAGCAATCTAAGGAAATGACCCCCACATAGCCCAAAACCAAACAAAAATTAGGGCGGGAATAAATGACTGACACATTCAGATGATCTCCCCCTTCCTCACACTTAAGGAGGAGCAATGTCCGCATTGTTCAGAAATTTATCACAAGAAGGAGATCGGACTAAATGTGTCAGACTCACAAGGGTGAAATGAACAGTGACAGAGTTATACACGTTAAAGCACGGGCCGAACATTAACCAAAAAGGAAAAGAAACTGAAAACTCCCCTGATTTCTTTTGTGATGCTTTGAGGAAGAGGGTCTTCCTCACACTTAGTGTCCTGGTAGGGGAGAATGTTTCCTCACACTTGCTTCCAAGCTAGTGTCCGACATGGAGTCAGCACAGTAAAGCATGCTTGCACACATTCAACAAACAAAACAGAAAAGTATGCTAGAGCATCGCATTAGAGACAACAGTAGTCAGAGTTAAAGAGTAGAACAAACTAAAATTGAAATAAATTAAAATACAACCCAATCGAACGAAAAGAAATAAGGCGAACATAACCGAAAGCAAATCCACAAAGAAGTCCAGATAAGGCTTCTAAACAAGAGTAGCATCAACCAATCAACATAATCACTGTGGGGGCAGGTAGTACGCCTGCCACTGCTGAAACTGAGTGACCAAAGCCTCATAGTCGTCCTGGGAGCGGCGCGCCTGCTGCTGAAACTGAGCGACCAAAGCCTCATAGTCGTCCTGGGAGCGGCGTGCCTGCTGAAGAGTCTCGATCTCCGCCTGATAGCGTCGATCCATCTCCATGAAGCGGGACTCCAGCTGATCAAACTCGTAGCGAGTGACATACTCGCTCCCAGGGGCTGGCAGTGCAAGAAACGCCTCATCCTCGTCAGCTGTAGCAGTAGGGGCGGGCTCTGACGGACCCTCACCCGCGTCTCGTTGGCGCTTATGTGGTCGCACTGCAGCTTTCTTCCTCCATTCCCCTTCTCTAAACTCAAACCACATCTTCTTCAGAGCTCCCACATCAATAGGAGACCGCGCAGCATGCAGCCCCGCAGACGGAATGGTAACCATCTGCCTCTTAAGGATGTGGCAGAGCATGACCGGAAAGCCTAGCTTGTGTTTGTCCTTGTGCTCCATAATATACTGCATATGCAAGAAGATCACCCATGGCAAGTAAGTGATCTCTGCAGCCCCAGCAAACGCCGGATTCAGCACTGCCTGAAGAAGTAGGAAGTCAGTATGGTTCAGGTCCGAGCTCTGACGTGGTAGAACGTTCGCAGCCAGTAGTGCGAACAAGACTCTCTCCTGAGGGCTCTGAAGCAGATCAGCAGGGACGACCTGCTTTGATGGGTCATCCCCTCTGCTTCGTCGTGGTCCCTGAACCATGAGGGGGGTATAGTGTTGGATGGCAGCTGTCTTGAAGTCATTGGGGTTAAGGTGCTCAGGACGGTCGGGGGCAGGATAAGGTATGTCCAAATAGCGAGCAATCTCCATCGTGGAGACTGTCACTCTATCACCGTCTACCATGGATTTGATCTGACCGTCCTGGAAGATTGCATTTGCATAAAACATGCGCACTTGTTCAGAGTACTGGCCCCCCATATCCAAAATTTTTCCCCAACCAAATGGGTTCAGTAATGCCCTCAGTCCCAGCTGCTGCTCCAGTTCCGGTACCACACCCCGCTCAGCAATTATATCTACCTCCTTGGCAAACCACTCTTGGGCTGCGTCGTTTCTAAATTCTGCTTCCTGACCACGACGTCTTGAACTGGTGCTAGCTCCCGCAGCCCTCTTACCACGGCCGGTAAATCTGCTCAACATCTGCTCATACAAGGGTAAGCAATGTCAAATAAAGGAAAGCAATGAAATAGTCTAAGTATGCACTGAATTTATCCAAAATTCGACAGAGTCTCCCCTTAAAAATTCATCATTCTCCACAACAAAGGTCAATCAATCTTTCAATTGCAATGATAATCCTCAACAAATAGTGACCAGCAGAGACTTAATCGGACAAAAAGTTACAGTATTCCAACACTTTCAGCTTAATCTCAGTCACTTTCTTTTTTTTTCAGTTTAGCCATGCAAGGTAAAATCACACACTCAAATATCTATATTGAAATCACAGTAGTGCAGTTTTACACATCTCTATCCAGCAACTTACAACATAGCAGATAAGAAATCCCATATATGCAAATGAATCTGAGAAATTGCAATAATAACCAGCACATTCTCGACTTTGTATACCTCAAATTCCAAAACTCGCACAAGCATAATAAGAGAAGTAAGGTAGTGGAGAAAATACCTTGTACAAGCTGAATGAGGGATTAGAAACACAAAGAACAATAGATCTGCAAAATTAGACTCAAAATCCACCCAAAGCGACAGTTAGGGTTTCGAAACGAACAGGCTGAAATCGGAAGTATTTGGTGGGTTTCTGATCGATTTTGAGGCCTAGAGGGGTAGAGAATTGAAAAACGAACAGATTGATACTAAGAATGGAAGATTTAG
The DNA here is from genome assembly GCA_023374045.1 of Limonium bicolor. Classification (NCBI taxonomy): domain Eukaryota; kingdom Viridiplantae; phylum Streptophyta; class Magnoliopsida; order Caryophyllales; family Plumbaginaceae; genus Limonium; species Limonium bicolor. Next base: position 74,139,362 of record CM041776.1, read on the forward strand.
TGGAGTTTTGAGGGAGTTGTGTGAGATTGGAGAAGGAGGAATTGGGGTTGCTGGGCGTCGCGAGGAGGGAGAAGGGTTTGGAAAATTTTTAAGTCCGACCGCGTTCTTTTAGTTCAGAATTTTCGGGGTGTCCGAACTTCGATGTTCGGACGAAGTTCGGACATACATACCTCGGCAGAGCTTCGCGTCGTGTCCGAACTTCGATGTTCGGACCGAAGTTCGGACATCTCGTTTTCTTGTTTCACCGCACTCTCGAATCAGGTCCGAACTTCGATGTCCGGACCGAAGTTCGGACATGTTGTTTTGCACAGCCCTTAGACCTCGAAGCAGGTCCGAACTTCAATGTCCGGACTGAAGTTCGGACATCACCAAAAATGCACCTCTTTGTTTCTTTTTAAGCTCAAGCCACTGCAGCAAAAACATTATCCTAAAACAAAACTATAAACAACAGAAAAACACAAGATTAAAATACCGATTCAACACTGGGTTGCCTCCCAGTCAGCTGCTCTTCTTTAATGTCTTTAGCTAGACAATTCCTGCTTGATCAATCAGAGCAAGTGTGGTGGGCAGCTCTACAACAGCCTACAGCGAATTCCTTCAACTTCCTCAATTCTTTCCGCATTTGCCAAGAGAACTTCTTCTTCTTCATGTTCGAGCTCGTCTCTTGAGAAATCATCTTTGTTGTAGGATTGAATTCACTCTCCAAAAAGAATATTGCCTGCAAGGGGAAAAGATTATGATCAGTACCAAGATAGCTTTTTAATCGAGCACCGTTTACCTTAAAGGTTTCACCAGCCTTATTCTCCAGCTCGTATGCTCCATAGGATGTAACTCCCACAACTCTGAAGGGGCCTGACCAATGTGACTTTAGCTTCCCAGGGAAGAGACGTAGCCTAGAGTTAAAGAGCAGCACTAGATCCCCCACTTTGAAGTCTCTCTTTTGTATCATCCGGTCGTGGATCTTTTTGGTGCGCTCTTTATAGATTCTTGAGCTATCGTACGCCTGGTCTCTCAGTTCCTCCAATTCAGAAAGCTGAAACCGCCGCTTCTCTCCAGCATCACACAAATCAAAGTTAAGAGCCTTTAAAGCCCAATACGCTCTGTGCTCTAGCTCAACTGGGAGATGACAAGCCTTCCCGTACACTAGTTTAAATGGAGACATCCCGATGGGAGTCTTGAATGCAGTTCTGTAAGCCCACAGAGCATCGTCAAGCTTGATAGACCAATCCTTCCTGGAGGAGTTGACTGTCTTCTGGAGAATCCATTTTAGCTCTCGGTTACTCACTTCTGCTTGCCCATTAGTTTGGGGGTGATAAGGTAGAGCAACCTTATGAGTCACCCCGTACTTCGTCATCAGAGAATCAAAAGCCTTGTTGCAAAAGTGAGAACCTCCGTCACTGATGATAGCTCTTGGCACACCAAATCTGGTAAAGATGTTCTTTTTCAAGAATCTCACCACAGTTCTTGCGTCAGCAGAAGAGCAGGGGATTGCTTCGACCCATTTGGAAACATAATCTACAGCAACGAGGATGTAGTGGTTTCCGTGAGAAGAAGGAAATGGGCCAGTGAAGTCAATACCCCAGACATCAAACAGTTCAACTTCAAGGATTCCCTTTTGAGGCATCTCATGCCTTCTTGAAGTGTTCCCCATCCTCTGGCAGTTATCACAGTGAGCACAGAAGCGGTGGACATCTTTGTGTAGAGTGGGCCAGTAAAAACCACACTCTAATACCTTAGCAGCTGTCCTAGTAGGACCGTGGTGACCACCTGCCTCTCGGGAATGGCAGAACTCAATACACTGTTAACCTCTTCGTCAGGGAGACATCTTCTGATTAAACCATCAGCACACTCTGAAGAGATAGGGGTCCTCCCAAACGTAATGACGGGTTAGAAGAAACTTCTTCCTCTGGTTGTAACTTAGATCATGGGGAACCAAACCAGAGGCAAGATAGTTAGCCAGGTCAGCATACCATGGCTCTTTAACTTTCCCAATTACAAAGACGTTTCGTCGGGAAAGAATTCATTTATGGGACCCCGTCATCTGGAGTCTCAAGCCTAGATAAATGATCTGCTACCCCATTCTGCTTTCCTTGCTTATCAACAACTTCCAAGTCGAACTCTTGGAGAAGCAGGATCCATCTTAGGAGTCTAGGCTTAGAATCATTCTTTTGGAACAAGTATTTCAAGGCAGAGTGGTCGGTGTGAGCAATTACCTTACTCCCAGCAAATAAGGCCTGAACTTGTCAAGAGCGAACACCACACAAGTAGCTCCTTTTCAGTGGTGGTGTAGTTCTTTTGAGGCTCCGACAGTGTCTTACTGCATACGTGATAACCCTCAATATTTATCCTTCCTTTGACAGAGTGCAGCACCAACAGCAAAGTCACTAGCATCTGTCATGACCTCAAAAGGAAGGGTCCAGTCAGGGGGAACCACAATGGGAGCGAGATGAGTTTACTCTTGATAGTCTGAAAGGCCTTCAAGCATTCTTCTGAGAAGTGAAATTTTACATCTTTCTGCAGAAGATCAGACAAGGGCTTCGCAATTTTTGAAAAGTCCTGGATGAACCTTCGATAGAACCCTGCGTGACCCAGAAAAGATCTAACTCCTCTGACTGAAGTGGGAGGAGGTAACCCCTCAATGACTTCCACCTTCGCCTTGTCCACTTGAATACCGTCTTTTGAGACCCTGTGACCGAGCACTATACCCTCATGTACCATGAAATGGCACTTCTCCCAATTTAAAACCAGGGGGTCTCCTCACATCTGCCTAGTATCTGATCCAGCTGATCAAGACACACATCAAAACTCTGGCCATATACCGAGAAGTCGTCCATGAAGACTTCTATGCTTTTCTCAATAAACTCGTTGAAAATGGCCATCATACACTGCTGGAATGTGGCTGGTGCGTTGCAAAGACCAAATGGCATCCTCCTATATGCGAAAGTGCCATACGGGCAGGTGAAGGTGGTCTTCTCCTGATCCTCTGGCGCAATGGGGATCTGGAAATACGCTGTACCCATCAAGGAAACAGTAAAACTCCTGCCCAGCTAGCCGCTCTAACATCTGATCAATAAATGGCAGCGGGAAGTGGTCCTTCCTTGTGGCTTCGTTCAACCGCCGGTAATCGATGCACATCCTCCAGCCAGTGGTCTGTCTTTGAGGCACTAATTCTCCCTTATCATTGGGCACCGCCACAATTCCTCCTTTCTTGGGAACGACTTGAACAAGGAGACCCAGCGGCTATCAGATATGGGGTAGATGATGCCGCATCCAAGAGCTTCAGAACCTCAGCTTTCACTACTTCCTTCAAGTTTGGGTTTAATCTCCTCTGGGGCTGCCTCACTGGCTTGATACTTTCTTCCATGTAGATCCGATGAGTGCAGAACCCTGGACTAATCCCTTTTATATCTGCCACTGACCACCCCAAAGCTCCCTTATGCTTTCTTAATACTTCCAGAAGTCTGCTTTCCTGCGAAACAGACAAAGAAGAAGAAATAATAACCGGCAGGGCACTACCCTCTGCCAAGAAAGCATATTTAAGGTTTGAAGGGAGAGTTTTTAATTCAAGAGTAGGGGGTTTCTCTACTGAAGGAATGAGCCTCTGAATAGGCCTGTCCAGTGGCTCCACAGGAGGAGCATGAGGGCGAAAATAGGTTCGTCCCTGATTGAGCTGCTGGACAACAGTAGCTACCTCAGCGCTCTCCTTGTCATCCTCAATCGAGTGGCATAACACCTGCTCTAGCAAATCATAATCCTCACGCAGAAAAGAAGAGTCATAGTATCTTTAATGACAAACGAATCATAGTCATCAGAACAATCAACATCCACTGAAAGCACACATGAGAGGAAGCATTTGTTCTCATCATCTTGTAATATCAAAACTAAGTTCCTCATTATTAAATTTAAGGGTGATCTTTCCTTTGTCAACATCAATGACAGTTTTAGCAGTTCGCAGGAACGGTCTACCCAAAATTAATGGCACTTCACATCCTCATCCATATCAAGAATACAAAATCAGCAGGGAAGAAGAAGTTACCAACACCTACCACAACGTTCTCAACCATACCACGAGGTTTGATTGAGGAACGATCAACCAATTGCAAAGTGAAATTGATCGGGATAAGCTCACCAGCATGAAGCTTCCTAAACATTGAATATGGCATTAAATTTATGCTCGCTCCAAGGTCGCAGAGTCCATACCCACAGTCCATGTCTCCAATGGTGCAAGGGATGATGGGCTGCCCTGGATCTCCACACTTCGGAGGGAGCTTCTGCTGGATGGCTGCAGAGCACGTCTCTGTCAGCTGAACAATCTCTTTCCTTGAACTTTCGCTTGTTAGAAATCAGATCCTTCACAAAGCGAGCATAATTAGGCATTTGCTTGATAGCATCAATCAAGGGGATATTAATAGTAAGCTTCGAAAACACACTCAAAAATTTCCCAAATTGATCATCAAGCTTTTTTCTTTCAATCTATTAGGGAAAGGAAGTTCCTTAGGAACCACCTTACCCTTGGAGTTTTTAGCATTAAAGAATGAGAAGGGGAAGAAATAGGAGCCTGGGTCTCCTCAACAACTACCTCAGGAGGGGCTGAGGGCCCTGACGGTGCACCAGTGCTAGAAGAAGGGCGACCGGTCTCCTCGTCAGCTTGATCCTCAGCCACTTGATTTCTATTCATTACTGCTTCCCACTCTTAAGTAACTGCGCCACCTCTTCAGAATCTGAACAGTCCTCAACTACCACGGTATCTGAGACCGTCACTGCTTCAACTGAGCTTTAGGATTGGGGTCTGGTTGGGAAGGCAGTGATCCAGACGGTCTTGCTGTAGAAGGAACTGAGTCAACTGACTCATCGTTCCCTGCATCTCCACCATGGCGTTCTCGAGTTTCTGCTGACCAGCTGCCAGATTCTGATTTATTACTGTCTGTTGTTCTTGAGAGGCCATCAGTTTATCCATCATCTCCTTCAGATTAGCATTTTGAGCTCAGTGATGATGGCTGAGCTGGAGACTGCTGTGGCCTAAACTGATTGTATGGGGGCCTAAAAACCGGGTGGTCCTCCCTGACTTGCCCTCTGAGGCTGCATCTGCTGTGAGTTGAGGGCGTTATTTGGATTACCGTACCTCAGGTTTGGATGCTGGTTCTGCATCCAAGGCTGCCTGTTGTACTGACCAATTGCATTTGCCTCTCAGTCTGCCTCATCTCAGCAACCATCGGGCAGTCTCATAATCATGGCTGTCTCCGCACTGAGAACAGCATACCTCTTTGGACCAGTAGACACCTTCTTGACGGAGTGCACAGATGTCTGTCCCATAGTGAGCTGCTCGAGCATCTTCGCCATGTTACCCACTGTAGTACTTAATGGGCCTGCTCAGCAGCAATTTGCTCCATCATAGGATCTGGAGTCCGAGAGGAAGTCTGCCCAACTGTGAAAACTCTTCCACCACTGTTGCTCCACTGGCGGAGCTCCTCGCAGTAGGACTCCATGGCTGACATAAATTCTTCTCCACTTTTAGCCAGCAAATTTCCACCTAGTGCAGCTCGGACCTCGCCTCTATGCTCATCTCTCAGCCCTTGGAAGAACCCCTGGGCCAAGGATGTCATGTTCTGACCATGATGAGGGCACTGGCGGAGCAGCTCCTTGAATCTATCCCAAGCTTCGCAGATTGTCTCACTGCCGGACTGTCTGAAGGCGGTCAGGTCAGCGATCATCTGTCTGGTCCGGGAGATGGGGATATACTTCTCATAAAACCTCTCCGTCATCAGCTCCCAGGTAGTGATGATACCTGGTGGTAGACGGTGGAACCACTTCGATGCTTCCCCTGATAGACTGTGCTGAAATAGCACAGCCGAGCATACTCCCAGCCCCTGAGACATCCCCAACGAATCCAGATGACTAAGAAACGATGGACATGGTCGAGCGCATCAGCCGGGTCTGCGCCTGAGAAGGTCCCTGCTGGATGATTCCTGACAGCATTTGTTTGATGGCTTGGTTTCAGCTTTTGCCATTCTGCTGTGAGGTTCGGTAGAGTCACAGGTCTCTTCTAGGAGCAGCTGGCGGGCGATTAATTCTTCCCAATGTGGACTGCTCATTATTTACCGGTCCGTTGGCAGCCATGGTGAAGGTGAGTGCTCTTCTCGCCCTACGAGCGGTACGGTTGATCTCTGGGTCTAAATTGAATCTTGGTGGACCTCGAGATCGGGTGCCGTGCATTCACCAAACACCTTCACAGTTACACAAAACAAATTAAATAAAATAAAAACAATTGACAACCAAGGCAAAGGACTTGACAAAGTCAAGTCCCCGGCAACGGCGCCATTTTGCAAACAGGAAATTGATATACTAAAATCTATGAAATTAAACCTAGAAAGTAGCAAATCAATAAGTCTCTGTCGGGTTGCAAAAATCCCGGTCACTATAGTATAGAAAGTTAAGCAACCAGATATCGAACCGCGGGACTTGAATAAATAAGCCTAAGTCCTAAGAAAACTGGAAATTCAGGGGGTTGTGAATTGTTTTTGTGATTGAATTGAATAAATGCAAATCAAAGTTCAAATAAACAATTAATGAAAGTGAATGATGAGTTTGATAAAGTGAGTGGAACTCCGGGTTCGGGTCGTTCTTTACTGGTTGAATCTAGTAACATCTACAATTCAATTATGAGAAACGGAAAGGCCAATTCTTTCTATCTCTTCAGTGCTAAATCCTAGTTCATTGAAGAGCTCACCTATCAGAACATGTCAACTCTAATCTAGCAGTTGGCAAAACACATATAGGCGGAATAAGCGCGAAGAATTGTTACGTTTGTAGAAGATTATCTATCCGACTAATCTCCCCAAATCCCAGGTTAATTCGAACTCCCTATAGTCACCTTGTCTGATCCTAATAGGTTTCGCAGAACAACTCTATAAACTCGCGAAATTAATAGAGAAGATGAATGATAATCATTAACCTGGAAACAATCCGTTACAGTCTCATAATCAAATTGCAGAATTCTTAACTACATTGTATCCATTACGAACAACCCTACCCCAGAGTTAATCCCTACTAGCCAGACATTGCAAGAAGTAAATAAATACAATCAACATGGAATTCATCTAAAGGAAGAAAAACCCTCGAGTTGAACGATTATCCAGAATCAATGGCTGCAGGCGCAAGGTTGAAGATGATGGACTGACTCCCTTCTGCTGAGCTCCTCCTCAATGCTGATCGAATGCTTGATGAATGGGGATGAAGATGAAGCTGATGCTGATGGTGTGGTGATGGAAAGGAGCGTGTTTTTCAGCGTGAGAGTGTTGTCATGTGGTGAGGTAATGAAATCTTCCTCTCATCTAATTAGGTCATTAAATAGAGTTTCCTTCCTCTTTCTCCCTTCAAAACGCCGAACTTCTGCTGAACTTTTAGTCGTGTCCGAACATTGGTCCGACCTTCAATGTTCGGACAAATGCTTTGAGCGCTCCAATTCAGAAAGTTTCGACTTGTGTCCGAACTTGATGTTCGGACACAAGTTCGGACATGCACCGTAGCTAGAACCCGACTTTTCTCATTGTGAATCTCGACCCATGTCCGAACTTCGATGTCCGGACCGAAGTTCGGACATTTCATCAGGCACGCGCACACTCTCGACTTGCGTCCGAGCTTGGAAGTTCGGACTCAAGCTCGGACATACCTTCAAAATCCTCTAAATTCACCGTTTTGACTCCAATTCGCCCCGTTTGTTGCACCATTTCCCTTGTGAGTTAATCTATTGTTTCCTCGGTTTTTATCTGCATTTAACGTAGATAAAGGTATCAAGCCTTAACAAATAACAAACCGAAGGAAAAACGTAAGATAAGTGTGGAATATTATTAATGCGCGTATAAAAATTAGGCACTAAAGACCACTAAAACCGTTCATATCTCACACTCATCAACCGGTTTTGTGGTGGCAGCAATCCAGTCACGGGGAGCATCAACGATTTTAGAGAGTGGGTGGATGCAATGGAAGTGATGGAGGTGCCGTTAACTGATGCAAAGTTCACGTGGAAAGGAAGAGGTATGTATAGTAGAATATATAGAGTATTTGTGCATGATGAATGGTGTGCTCAATATTCAGATGTGAAGCTTAGTACAAGTGCTTGGATAGTATCGGATCATAGAATGTTGGTGGTAGAAATGGATAATATCCAGTGGGGACCTAAACCCTTTAGATCCCTAGATGCGTGGCTAGAGCATCCGAAGTTTGGTGCATTTGTACGAGACAAATGGAGTCATTTACAACAGGGCTCCACACAACAGAAATTGAAAGCTCTCAAAGGGGTAGTGAAGACTTGGAATAGAGAGGTGTTTGGGGACCTCAATGCTAGGATCGTGGGGCTGCAGAAGAAATTGAAGGAATTGGATTCCAAGTTAGAGGACGGGGTACAGCCGAATGTGATTGACGGTACTAGAGAAAAGGTAAAGAAGGAGTTGGATACAGCTATGAGAAATCAAGAAGTGCACTGGAGGTAGATGGCTAGAGATAAACATATAAAAAACATGGATAGGAATTCACGTTACTTTCACAAGAGGGCTACCTTAAACCGGAAAAGGAAACAAATTACTAGCCTCCAGGTGGGTGGGCAAGTTCTATCTACTCCAAGCGAGGTACATAATCACATTGTTTCCTTCTTTTCGGAACTTTACAACCCATGCGGTGGAGTCATGCCCAACATTGGGCCGCCCAGGTATGATCACCCTAGAGTCTCATGTGATGATGAAATAAGATTAGAGGAGATGCCAACGTTAGGGGAGATTCGCCGATTTGTTTGGGAGTGCGACGGCTCCAAGTCCCCGGGGTATGACGGGTATAATCTGAAATTCGTGAAAGCCATGTGGAAATAATCGGTGCAGATTTTGCAAGAGATGTTCGGCAGTTCTTTGTGAATGGGAAGTTGGAAAAGGGTCTAAACATGACTTGGATTGCCCTAATACCGAAGCACTCGGAGGCATCGACCTTGGGTGAGTATAGACCCATTAGTATGGTGGGTTGTATTTATAAGGTTATTGCTAAGATCTTGGCAAAAAGACTGAGTGGGATTCTACCAAAATCATAGGGGAGACGCTAACGGCCTTTGTGAGGGGAAGAAGTATACTTGATGGTCCCTTCATTGCGAATGAAGCGATAAAGTGGTTGATGAAATCAAAGAAGAAAGGGGTCCTAGTCAAGGTTGATTTCCGCAAAGCGTTCGATTGCGTGTCATGGGAATTTCTAAATAAGGTACTAACTGAATTTGGTTTTGGGGACCGAATGGTTCAGTGGCTTATGGAATGTGTATCAAGTGTCAGAATCTCAATTTTGGTCAATGGTTCACCTACCAAACCCTTTGAACCGTGAAGGGGGCTGAGACAGGGGGTTCCTCTTTCCCCGTTATTGTTTGTTATGGTGGTGGAGTCCTTGAGTTGGATGGTACATTGTGTGTGGGCAGTTTCAGTGGTTTACAAATTGGTGAGTGAAATGTAGTTCTATCCCACCTACAGTACGCTGACGATACGATGCTGTTTAGTAAGCTTGAACAAGAGGAAATCCTACAACTGCATCGCACCCTTCTCTGTTTTGCGACTATTAGTGGACTAAAAGTGAATTTAGACAAAACAATGGCATATTGTATTAATGCCACGCCAGATGAAGAGGAGATGGTAGCAGAGGCTCTGGATTGTAAAGTGGGCAAACTGCCAACTTCATATCTGGGTTTTCCTCTTGGTGCAAGGATGAAGCGTGGCGAGACATGAAAACCTGTACTCAGGAAGGTGGAGAACAAACTTGCAAACTGGAAAATGACCTCACTGTCAAAGGCTGGCAGAGGGGTGCTCGTGAGATCGGTTTTGGAGTCTATTCCGCTATATTACTCGAGCCTGTTTCTCATCCCGAGTAAAATTCGCAAGGAAATCATGGCAATACAGAGACGTTTTTTCTGGGGCAAAAAACAGAAGAGATTTTTAGTGCCGGTTTCATGGGATTGCCTAGCAAAACCCAAAGATACAGGAGGACTAGGATTCGTCAACTTACGAGCAAAAAATCGGTGTATGCTGGCAAAGTGGTTCTGGCGCTTCAGGAAGGAACCAGACTCGCTATGGCGGAAGGTGGTCACTAACATTTATGGCAGGGATGGAGGGGTGCAGTCGAGAGCTGGCATGAAGAGACTGCTGAAGTTTAATGGGGTTTGGTCTGGTGTGGTGAAGGCAGTAATTCTGGGGGACGATAGAATGAAAAACTTATTGGAAAGTAACATCAGGTGGAAGGTGGGGGATGGGCATAGAATTGTTTTGGGTGGATAAATGGTTGGGGGACCAAACATTATGTGACATGTTCCCAAGGCTATTTTCATTAACTAGAGACAAAGACAGTAATGTAGCAGGAATTGGGCAGTGGGTGAGTGGGCGCTGGGAGTGGAGTTTAGAGTGGCGCAGACCGCTGTTCAATTACAAACTGGAGATGGTACACGATCTGATGGTGCGGCTACAGAACCGGATGCTGCTACAGGATGTGGAGGACGACATTGTATGGGGAGATGATCACGAGAATTTCTCAACGAGACATCTGTATCTCAGGTATGTATGTAACAGCAATCTGGGAAACTCTTTACGCGTTAAGGGGGGTTCTGTTTGGATAAAAGTTGCGGAACCGAGGGTCGAGCTGCTCATGTGGTTTGTCCTACATGAAAAACTGATGACTCGAGAGGTACTCTTCGAGAAGGATATCATCCCCATTGGCCAGGTGTGGTGCCCCCTATGTAAGCAGTATATGGAGACGTTGAGGCATAGCATCTTTCGATGTGATTTTGCTCTGAAGATTTGGAGCGCGTTGATCGGATGGTGGAGGATTAGATTCATATTCAGAGAATCCCCGGGTGAAATTTTTGAGGACTGGATGCAGGTCAAACTACAGAAGAAAGTAAGAAGAATCTGGAGATCTACTCTCTTCTATGGTGTTAGTAGTATATGGTGCTCGAGAAATGATGTGGCGTTTCGAGATCAAGCTCCATCGGCGATGAAACGAGCAATGACGCAAAACGAGGAATATGACGCTGGACGAAAAGTTGGTGGCCCGATTTCCTTATTCGATATGAGGTGTTCATTAACTCGGTTAACCTCAAGGAGGATATGATGTTTTTGTGAGTTTTATGTCTCTTTGTAAGCCCAACTGTCTTGTAATCTTTTTCCTCTGTAGTCTTTTTCCCACAGGGTTTTGGCTACGGAGGTTTTAATGAGGCAAGCATTGGGCATAGGGTGGCGGAAAGGGTGGTGGTAACCTCTAAGTACATCATGGGATGTTAAACTCTTGACCCCGGTTTGAGGGCATGAATAAAGAATTTAATTATCAAAAAAAAAGATAAAGTGGTAGTCTATCATAATGGGTGATCTAATGGTTGAACATGTCGGAGAGTGTAAGTGAACAATAGCATCCGGAATCTTCTATGACCACAGAGGTCAAAAACTTACAAGGGGCGATGAAATCGGACGAGCTCGAGAATGATCTCGTTAGATCTGTTGATTGAACCTGAGAGTGAGACTCGAGTGACGTTACGAAACCTGTGGAATACTTTTTGCTGGAGAATCAAGTGAGGAAACAAAATCTAATGTCATTCTACTTTTTTTTTGGACATATAGTGACACCCAACTTTAAACTAATACAAAGAATCTTTAGTTTTTCTGTAAGCCAGAAGACTCATTTGTTGGTGAAAATAGATTTATGTAAATAAAACTTGTTTATATACTATCATCTGCATATATTTATTAGAGAAGGTGTGCACTTTTACTGATATATTTTTTTTTTGGTAATGTAAGATTGTAGACCTGGCAAAGGTGACCCGAACCAGAAAACCGACCCGATCCAATCCGATCCGAATCCAAATTTTAAACCGAATGATGTGACCCGAAATGTGACCTGAAAATCCGAACCAAACCAAATCAAAACCGAATTAAACCAAAATTTGATACACCTGAATCTCACCCGAACCAAATTCACCCGAATCGAATTCACCCAAACCACACATGAAACTAGACAAGCTTGCATTATCCTTCTGTTTATTATTGGCATGTACAAACACATAATTTCCATGAACTGGGACTAAAATAAGGAATGTTTTCATTCCATTTTACAATTATTGCCATCTTTTGCATTGTCCAAGGAATATTGTCATCCAATTTGATTATGTATAACCAACCAATACACAATCGTAATCTTCATCAAGAGTAACACTATATTAAGAGAATTTAGATCCAAATATGAAAATCAATACAAGTTACAAAGATTGCTTAAATTTGTACTTTAAAATTTTTGTCAATTAAGCATAACGCGGTAAGTCACCTGAATTTGACCCATAACCCGAAAAAAACCAAAAAATACAGTAGCGAACCCGAACCGAAAGCACCCGAACCCGAAATCAAACAAATCAAAGTCACCCGAATCTAATTTTAACCGAATAACCCGACCCGAACCGAATAGTGAATGTCTACAAATTGACTCGAACCGAACCGAACCGAACCCGAACCGAGTGACCCGAATTGCTAGGTCTAAAGATTTATAGTAACACAATTATGCATGTTAGTGAAAGCGTATGTTGGTAAACATGATTTATCTTGTAGTAGAAAGAAACAAAGATGTTACGAGTTCAACTGAATTTAAAAGTTGAAATGCTTAGTCTTCCATATTTGACCTTGATCAATATGATTCCAAAATTAATTGGTTGTGCCTTTTTAAACCAAAGTAACTAGACATGGTTGAGAAGCACTTTCTCAAATTAGTCTAAAGTCAAGCCACACGAAATAAAGAAAAGAAAATATTATTTCCCCCCTCCCCTAATTTTTTTGTACTATATAAGTGTAAGAAGAAATACAAATCAAAATATCTTATATTCTAAAAAAAAGGAAAATTACATCCCCCACCTATCTGGTTTGGCGTATTTATAGCATCCACCCATGTGGTTTGCTTAATTACTTTACGCGCCCATCAACTATCTACCGTTTTTGTATCCGTCACTATTTTTTCAATATCTATCCATCATGTCTATGTGGCGCTCTCTAATTTGCCCTCCTTAAACCCGTCTTTGAACTGGAAATAACCAAAACCAAAAAATGAACCGTTCCACTTTATTCCTCCATTGCTCCCTCTCGACCGCTTTCCCATTCCCGCCTGATACTCTCTGTCAGTCTCATCCCTCTTTGCTTTCTCTCCACCTTGTTGCTTAATCGTGGGAAATGTTGCCATCAGTAGTGTGATTCAAAGAGCTTATAATTCACCTAGCCGTCCGGTAGGACAATTTCTACCCTTTTTTGGGTTCTGCTTGTCAATTTTAGGGTTAGTTGACTTTGTTGAGTTCTCAAATTGTGAATATAGTAGTGCGGAAACAAATTCCTTGCATTTGCTGTCATCTTATGTTGTTCTATGACTTGCTTGAAATATTTAGGGTTTCAATTACCTTCTGGCTTGTGGTTTCTATCCTGATTTTGGGTTCTGCTTGTCGATTTTTGGGTTTGTTGACTTTATTGAGTTTTCAAATTGTGAATGTAGTAGTGTGAAAACAAATTTCTTGCATTCGCTGCCATCTTCTGTAACACCCCTCACAATAAACTCGTAATAATCACTCACGTAGCAGAATCAAAGACGTCTTACCGTGGAAGTTGAAATACTAATAATCTCATCTCGGGTGTCACATGCCATTACTCGTCCAGTGCTAGTAGTGAAGCAGAAACGAAATATAATAAATGAAAGAAATAAAACCCACAGTGACGAACGAGATATTAACTAAACATCCTAAATCAACTCAATAAACTATGACAAGTGAGCACCTATAGTATAACCAAAGTTATCACGTACTAACATTAATCCTAGAAGCGAATAAATAAAGATCGTCATCTACCACGATCCCGCACTCGGCGCCAATCATCATTTACCTGAAACATAAAATATCGGTGCCCATGGAGGGCTCAGCACTTGGCCGAGTATGTCAACTATATTGTCCTAGACCCATTAGGTCACTTAGGTCAATTAGCCGTCTTAACATGAGGTTCGTTACATGCAGTACCGGTTTAAAGATATAATGAAACTGTAAATACATGGATGGAAACTTTTAAACACAATCAAGGCAGTCACTACACTCACATACAACACGATACATGCGTAATCACAACAAACGAAATAAAGCATTGGAGTGCATAGTCATTCAGCAATCGATCTCATTTTCGTTATATACCACTGACCTCCCAGGTCCTCATCATTTTGTAAACCTTATCGCTTGTTGGGTGTCAAGTTAGGACAACCCGTAAAAAAAATTTATTCATTGATGGACAGTCGTCCTGGTGGCAAGAAGCCTGGTACCAAACGGTACATTCCGGCCAACGATCTATGTAGGCTCGTGTGAGCTTAATAGAGTGGGAACCCCGATCCGGGAAGAACACTCAATGATCACTATGCGAAACTACTGGAACGAATGCAGACCAGGGTTTAACTAGACACGTTTATTATGGGTTTATAGAGTACTCATTCATTATACGGCTTCCCTAAGGGTCTTACGCATACCTAGAAATATATAAGTTTGTATTCACGTTCGAGGTCCAGTTCTAGGGACCGACATAGTCGTGCTCGTACCTAAGTATTTTCTTAGGCTATTGTGTATATAGTTATAATACTAGGTGTATTATTAAGTAACAACAACTTCATCAATTGATCGCATATGTATGTTATTATATAGTCGATCTATAGTCGACGTAGTATTAGTCCGAAAGGACGTTCGTATACAATAATAATAATGCGATATAAACGGTCAAGCATACATTTCAACCCAGACAGACATGCATATAAGCATATGAAAAATCCTTAAGCACACCATAACGTTCACTTGACAATCAAGGAATTAATCTACACACATCATGCATTTCACGCATATCACTCTTGCCATATACACAAGTAATACCCAAACCTGAGCCTTCCTTAGGGTTCAGACCACACAATGAACATACCGTACACCGACGAGTAACGCTAGCGTGACGAGTGCACGCCTATCCTCTACGTTCCCGGTGCTCGAATCCCGCAACCCGATCTACTAAGATACGTAACTATTATCAGTATCTTTGTTTCAGATCTTCCTAATTAATCATAGTAATTCTTCATTCGTAGCCCGTGGTTAACCCCTTAATCGGTTGGTTGTTTAACTCGAGTTTTCGTGAGTCTTCGGGATCTATATTTTCGTCGTACTGTTTAGCTTACGAGTGTGTATTATCCAACACTGTATTTTATTTAGTACGTGGGGATCGGATTCTCGGTTATCATGATATCCAATGCGGTTATTCGTTTTCGTATAATTACGTACACTTATGTTTACGTGTATGTATTAATACTCACATGTATACATATACATAATATATATATATATCTATATTTATGTATGTATAGATTCATGCGTCCGTATACTATCCGTTGTTGTATTTATACTTATGACGTGATAGTAGCTAATTAACCATTCACGTTATGTATGTAGGTTCGTTCGCGTACGTCATGCTTACATGCACATGTACGTAATTATATATACTTATTCGTACTACGTACATCATTAGTCTGTCACGTTATAATATACGTTTTTGGTTATATTTCCTCCTCACACATATTACATATAATCTATATGTATATATATATATATACTTACAACATTATATATTATTTTCCATCCCATATTAAAATTCCATATTATATGAATTATATAGCTTTTCTTATTAAATTACTTCATCATTCCATGTAAAGTGTATTGTTCATCTGTGTCGTTTATTCATACGTTTCTTATTGAAACTTTACTTCATGATTATACAATATACATTTATATCTTTGTTATGCCCCTTTAATATAAGGTCCCTACTATATGTACACTCTCTATAATTCTCAACTCAGACTCATCATTTTATGTAATTGTTTACAAGGTATATTTATACCATGCTAATTTCTTAATGGTATATTCTTTTACACTTTAATAAAATGTCACTAGATATCATTTTCAACTTTATAATATAAGTTGCCATATCTTTTAAAATTCCTAATCGTGTCCCATTATAATTCAGAATTTATATATCCGTCCCCATTTAATTTTGATTAATATAATATCAACACAAATATTATAGTTGCTACATTTTATCCTTATTTGATTTATAACCTAAAGTTTCAAACATTATCATACCCATATATATAATATATATATTAATATAGATAATATATATATATAGAATATATCTTATATATGTATTAATTCCGAACCTCACACATATTTTTGGAAATCTCAATACTTCCCTAACATAGTTTTGATCATTTAAAAACTATCTCATATATTATATTTGTTACATTACTCACTTATAATTTATAATCTAAGGTTTTCAAACATTGTAATGTACACATATATACGTATACATGTATTTACGGATAGTACCCCAATATTTTGTCCAGATTTATACTATCTTCCCACAACTTTCTTTTTATTACGTATTATCCCTCTTTATTTCATAAACTTACAACTTAATACCTAAAACTTTATATTATACATTTTAGCTTATTTAATTTCAAAAACTCCCATAATAATTTTCTAAAATACCGAACAGCCCCTAGGCTGTCTTAAAATTATTTTTTGTCCCCCCAAGTTTCGGTTATTTCCATAATAACCCCATAAACTTTATAAATGTTACATTTTAATATTTAAACTATATAATCCTTAACTTATGTAATCACTAAAATCAACCCAAAATCTATCCAAATTTCCGAACAGCCCTTTAACTTTATTAGATCTCATTTTCAACCCATAGTTTTTGGTAATTACAATATAGCCCCATAAGTTTCATAATTGTTATAATTTAATACTTAAACTATATACTATAATCCTTAATTAATTAAATCATTAAAAACTAACCCAAAATTCTTTTAATTTACGAACAGACCCCTAGGGTCTTATTATTCATATTTCAACTCTATAATTTTCGTAATTACATAAACACCATAAATGGTTTTATAAATTCCATTTTTAACTTAATACTTCATTAAATTATTAAATAAATTTATTTATTTTTCTAACTTGGTCAAACATCATATGTGGTCAAGTTTTGACCACCCAAATACCTCTTTGACCATTATTTACTATAATTACGAAAATGCCCCATTAATTCCTCTAGTTTTACATATAACACTTTAATTTCATAAAATTATATTTTATGTTTCTAAAACCCTTAAAAATAATACCTCTCAGTTTTAAATAACTTTAGTACCTTATATTTTTACTTAATTATAATTTAACCCCATAACTAATTCTTTTGTTTATTTAAACACTTATAAGGTTTATACTTTATTTAAATCACATTATAACCTTATACTTAATTTATATAACACCTAAAATCACTAATATTCATCTAAAACATTCCTAAATGATCTTGTTCACTAAAATCACATTATTACACCAGAACTTTATATAACTACTTAAATTACTCTAAAAACTCAATAATAATTATTTAAAGTTTTAAATAACCTAATAAAAATAGCCTAATCTCATGGCTTTAAACATAACACATTGCTAACTATAAAATTACATTAAAATGTCTCAAACAACACCATAGTTCTCGGTTTTATACCGCTTTTATATTAACACCATTAATCATTTTCTTTCATCATTAGCTTATAATTTTGACTTTAACAAGTCATTAGTACCTAGCCTCCCTCATCAAATATTTACCCATTAATTTTCTCCACATATTTAGGATTTAATTAGTATGCATACTAGCACCTACTCTCTCTCGGTTTGTTCAAGTCATAGTTAATTTTCTTAAACCATTTTCCTTCCATTAATAATTTATGAAATATACGTTAATAAGCCATTAGCAACTAGTCTTAATAGTCAAATACTTAACCCTTAATTTTCTCCATGTAATTAAGATTTAACAGCACATTTACAAGCATATATATTCAGTTATCGTCTATATCACCAAAAATCAACTTACGGTATTTAAGTATGGTTTAGAATCTCTTACCTTGTTTAATCACAAGGAGAATCACCCAGCACTTGTAACCTCACGGCCCTCTTTAAAGTTCAACTTTTCCCCTTGGATGTTGCTCCTTGTTCACGGCAGTATATGGGTAGACAAACCCAATTCGGTAGTCATTTACACCATGAAAATAGCTAAGTTAGTGACCATACAAACTAGCTAGTTTAGGTAGTTTGAGAGCATGATTTTTCAACTTAAAAGAGGAGCTCTCACCTTCAGATTTTGGAGAGATTTATGTGCTCTTCTCGGTCATCTATAGCAAGGTAACAACTTCAGTTTTTATAGAAGAAAAATGAGGAATGAGAGAGCCAAAAACCAAGAAGGTAATGTCGGTTTCTACCTTGGTTTCCAGCTCCTTAAGGGGGTTGTTCTTGAGGTTTTTGCCTCCTTGAAAAGGCTTAAAAACAGCCTCCATACATGTGCAAAAGAAGGTTTAAGGAGGTGTATGAGAATGGAAATTTTCGGACATAAACTATAGTGTAGAAAAAATGGTGATTTTTGGAGTTGTTTTTCTTACTTTGAGCATCAATGGAGTCTTCTAGCTCCTTTGGCTTGTTGTTTCCGAATTGACAGCTCCTAGAGTGAGATTTTGAGCCTTAACAATGGGTTCCTTGAAATACCCCTAATCTTTAAAATATAATTAAATGATCTATTAATGATCTAAGAGATATTAAACATCTAACAATACTATTGGGGAACAATCTATAAGATCTCAACAAGGCAACACCCTAAGATCGGTAAAGCAAAAAAATGTGCTTTAAGACGCCATGAAGGTTGTATGACCCCAAGTAGGATCCAAAGTGGATTCCTAAGTATTATAATGAATCAAGGAACACAACAAAAACCATTCTCAAAGAGAACTAAGCTCAGGAACATCCTGTGACACAAAAATGTGCGCTAAAACTCCTTAAAGCACTTTTTGTGAGATTGCCTTTTAAATTGATTTTAATAGGCTTAAAAATTATAAATATCCTTAAATATGATATATAATCATATTATATCATATTAGGAATTTAATTCCAGAAATTTACGAATTTTTACAAATTTAATATTAAAATATTAATAAAACCCTAAAGTGGGGCCCGCATGAGTCAACATTGACCAAGCATGGTCAATGGTCAATTAATTGACTCATTTGAATCATGGTGGCCGGCTGCAATAAGAGAGGAGGCTGCTTATTTTCCTTGATTGACAATAATGCTACCTAATGTAAGACTTTTTCAAAATAATGTTACTTTTTACATTATTTTCAAACTTTACTTACCTTTCCCATCTTCTCCTTCCTCCTTGTCCGATTCCTCTCATCCCAGCCGAGCCCTCTCCTTCCTCTCAAGCTCTCCAAGCTTGTTCTTGGCCATGGAAGGCAAGTCTAGCTCCTAAGCTCCTAATGTAAGTGTTTTAAGTCATTTTTAGCTCTTTTTTTCTTCATCTTTCACCACCAACACCTAAAATTCGTGGCTCATCTATTCCTATGGCTTATTCTCAGTGTTCTAAGGTTAGAACAAGAGCTAAACTCGGTTGAGACCAGTAGAGGGACCAAGGTTGTCCAAATCTACATTTTAAGGTAAAATGTGCTTTAAGCTCATAACTTTTGATTCCCTTCGAGTTTGGCTGTGAAATTTTGGTCATAGACTCATATTCATCTCCTTTTCATGTGGGATCTGTTGGTTAGCCATTTGGAGCAAGGGTGACCGAGATCCAAGAGAAATACTCTCTTTTTAAGGCATTTTTCCAAGGTAAAACCTAATAACAGGTAGGATTTCGAGATCTAACTATTCCCTATGTTAATATGGTAGATCTAACACCTTGTGGTGTGTTTGGTTCAGGTCGAAAATACCTAGAACTCCCCTTGCATTTTTAAGGTGATTTTTGCCTTAAATCTTACATTAATTATTCCTTATGGTTAGCTCATGCTTGGAGTGTAACCATATCTTATTTTTGTGTATTAAACATGTCTAAATCAAGTGGTGAATTTTCCTACAAGTGACCGAGCCTATACAAGGATAGATCAAGGTATAAACACCTTAAACTTATGATTTTTGCAATCTCTAAGTATATATATATATATATGGCCGAGAGTGAACATACACATATAGGTCATATTGACCTAAAAATGTAAAAAATGGCTAAGATAAATTAAGCTAGTCATTTAAGAGATTTAATTAACATAATGGTCAAATTATGACATTATGTGGAAAAATAATTAAACCATGGAGAGGCCGAATATATATGCTATATTTTGAGACATTTATTGTGTAATTTATTTTGCAAGATCAAGTTGTAATAAGGCCATGTCATTAGGCCATTTTAATTTAAGTTTATAAGCTTATTTAGTTTTATTTATGCTTATAATTAAAGTTGGGGCCAATTCGTAATTATTAAGGAATTAGAAAAGCCGTGGGTAATTTAGAGCAATTTAGGTTTTTAAATGAATTTAATAAAAATAATAACATTTTATAAAGTTTTGGGTCAAAATTGTAAAAATAGAAAAGTATAGGTCATTATTTGTAATTACCGAAAATTGGTTCCCATTTGGTATAGGGGTCAAAGTTGACTATATAGGAGACTTTGACCAAGTTTAGAAAATTTAAGAAATTAAAATACTACCTTATAATGAGATACTTATTAAATTGTAAAAGATTTATAAGGTTTGGGGTGGTAATGTAATTACCGAGAATTAAGGGTAGTAAATGGAGTTTAGTAAAAGCCTTAAGTTATTAGAAATTTTTAGAAGTTTATTTGGTTAAATTTGGAGTTCATGTGAATTTTTATAAGTATAATATATGTATGTTATGACATTGTTATAAATAGGTAACAAATGTATAAAAAACCGTGAATTAAAAGAAGTATAAGGTTAGGAATAATGTTTATAACCTTTTGGTATAGTTTGGTAATTTTTGGAATGGTATATAAGGTTTTATAAAGATATATGTATAATATATAGTTTTAATGGGGTTAGAAACTATGTATTATAAATTGGAATTGAATTGTGAGTTTATAGAAGTTTAATGGTTATAAGTGAAAACCGAAAGTACTAAGGCTGTTTGGTATTTAAAAACAAAATATAACTATAGGTTATAATTGTTTTAATGATTTAAATGTCATAAGATATGTTATATAACTATAAGATGACATTATATTAATAAGAGGTGGATTTTTATAATATTTAAGAACATAGGTGCTGTTCGAAAATAATAACATTTTTAAATGGAATTTTAATATGGTTTTTAATGTTATAAGAGTTATAACATTTATAATATAAGAGATATTCATTAAAAAGAATGAATATAGATTATGAGACTTACCATATAATAAATAGTTCCATAATACACACATATAAATAAATATATGTAGTAGTGTAGAAAATGTGACATGGTTCAATAATCATAAATTATCATAATTAAAATGATAATAGTTAAGGAGAAAAGAATTATAAACATTAGATATGGAAATTCTAAAGTTAAGAGTATTCATGGGATAATAAGGATCCTAGATATTAAGAGTATAGTTTACAGATGAATTATACCACATGAAATATAAAAAAAAAGAGACAAACCTTAGAAAAATAAATACTAAGGTAAGATGCATAGTGCATGACAAGGATCACACATACAATATGAAACAAACTGTATGATGTACAAACAAACATTAGTTACATGCGATAACAAGTTTAACAACAACTATACTAATATACAAACAAGACTACGCTTGTAATATAACACCTTTTTCCAATCTCGAGTTAAACCTAAAACCCGACAACATTGATAGTTAATAACGGGGGTTAACCGGGAGGTGTTAGTGACGGTACGGGGTACCGTAGGATTGTGTTGTTATACAGTATGCTAATCAGTAGCATTGTGTATTGTTAGTTCGTTAGAGACTACACAAGGAGCATAGGATCTTGCTGATTCATACTCCACCGTAATACATCAGGGTGAACGGTATGTTGTTATGTGTCTCTGAGGGCTTCCTCAGTTCAGACTTCTGTGTGATCTGTGATAAGATTGTTTGTCTGAATGTGATAATTAATATGCATGAATTGTGTATTTATAGCTGCTCATTATTTACTGTTGTTGAGTTAACAGTATTGGTTCTATATAAGAACCTATATATAAAACGAACTAGCGGCTATGGTGCTATCTTATACGAAAAATAAGGAACGTCAGAAAAACGTTGTAGCACTAGGATAATAATACATATATATTATCCAAGACTTTCATACGGAGCATTGGCCTTTCTATACGCCGCTCTAGTATCTAACACTGGATCCCGAGTTTACAGACTCCAGATTGGACTAATGATCTTGGTCTGCTGTGTTAGAAAATTTGGTAATGCGATGCGATGGTATAATTAAGTAATTAATGAATGGAAGTAAAGCCAAGAGGATGTGGCTCTTGGTGCGCGCTGTGATCACAAAAACGATACCAGGATGTCCGCGTACGGGTCCGCAAGTATCAAGAAAATTTCCCGTGAGCTAGAATGGCTCGTTGGTCGGAGACTCTACCGTTGGAGTGGCTACTGCCGTGGGTGACCCGCCATAATATATGGGTAACTAGAGACATGTCGTTTTAATGAGACAATGTCACTAGGTATAACTGAACAATAATACATTTGAGAATTATACAGTGGCGAACAATATTGGCTTCTACACCATGGACGAGAATTAATACTTATTGTTACTCTCGTTGTTTCGCTTATTGTTCATTGGTTATACTTGTGGTATATTATGTGTGTTGATGGTTGTGTTGTTGTATGGATTACTGTTGTTTATTTTACAGTTTATATATTAAAATGGTATTGCATGTAATGAACCTCATGCTCTCGACCAAATAATTGGGGGTCTTTGGGGGCATGACGGGGCATGTGATGACATACTCAGCAGGGGCTGATTCCATACCACAAACCATCTTTATTTCAGGTGATTAGCTGGTGGGTCACAGCGAGACGTGACCATTGTGATATTACAGTTGGTTTAGACTTGGTACGGTGTGATACTCAGGTTGTTTTGGACTCGGGTTGTTTAACCGAGGTGTATTTGGTTTAGATGCTCACGGTCTGTAATAATTGTTGATGCTAGATTTGTTTTAAGTTGTTTCTACTATCTATCTCTTGTGGTCACTGCGGGAATACGTTTCGCAAGTTGATTATCAGGTAAATCGTTATCACCCGTATGGGCGAGTGATAACAGTGACACCAGTAGAGCGATAGTTTATTATTTACCGCTGCGAGATATTATTGTGCGCGACTTCTATAGGATTACTAGGAACCGGTTTAGTAGGGGTGTTACATTCCTTTCCTTGGAAGATGGAGGAAAAATTCAGGCAGGAAAGGGTGTTGGAAACCGAAAGAAAAGAGGAGAAAAAGGATGAAGTTTTTTACCTTGTTTTTTTACTTTGTTCTTTGTTGTTGCAAACTGGAAATGAAAGGAGAGTTAGATGGGCATGTTGCTGTCGTAGAGGAGGAAGAAAAAGACTTCAGCTTCTGTATGGAAGCAGCCTGATCAGAAAAGAAAGAAAGAACAAAAGAAAAATGAGATGGAGAGGGCAGGATTTACCTTGTTTCTTGTCATTGTTTGCTGTTGTACAATTCGGAAATAGGGAAGGGATCGTGCTTGCTTCTTCCTTGCTGTCTGTAGGAAGCAGCAAATATCAGAAAAAGGAAAAGAAAAGAGAGAGCAGAACGAGAATGAGAGGGAGATGGTTCCCTGCTGCTACTGCCGATGAATGAGGAAGGAAAGAAAGGTTGTAGTTGCTTTACTGTTACAGCCTAGAAATGAGAAGGGACTGCTGCTACGTAAAGGGGAAAAAGAAGAACAGAGTTGCTGTTGGGTTGAAGAAAGAAAAAAAAAGAAACTGGTGCTGTGCGGACAGCATGGGAAAGAGTGGAAGAGGGAGTGATATTAGAGGTAAGTCTAGACTTGTACTTGTAGTACTTTATTTTGTTATTTATTTCCTAATTGTGTTTTATCTCTTCTTTGTGTACTTGCAGCCGGCTATACATGGGTTTTTGGGGGAAATTTGTAATTTTCATCTTTTAATATTATAACACATTTATACAGTTGTTTCTCTTTTGACAATTTGCTTTTCAATTTTTCTTCTTTTATTAATAACAACCGAAAGAAATGAAAGTTGGAAGGATGTTAGCCTAGAATGTAGGAAGAAGATGGGGAAAGTACTAGTGATTTCATATTTTTATGCTTTAAATTTATACTTGTTTATCTTTCCAATTTTTGGTTGTTTTTCAATTTTCTTCTTCCTTTTTGATATTTATGTGTGCCGAGAGTATGGTTAGTGGAGGGAGAGTTTCTTGATTTTTGTACATTAATGTTGTACATTAATGTGTATAAT
This sequence comes from Limonium bicolor, assembly GCA_023374045.1. NCBI lineage: Eukaryota > Viridiplantae > Streptophyta > Magnoliopsida > Caryophyllales > Plumbaginaceae > Limonium > Limonium bicolor. The sequence continues at coordinate 74,163,735 of CM041776.1, forward strand.
TGACTTCTTTATATATTAGGTGGTAACATGTTTTATTTCATGCTTTTAATGTGTATATATATAAGTGTATATAGCACTTACAATTTGTTTTGACTATATAAATATTTTATATAGTTTCATAAGTGGTATTTGTGATATTTAATACATGTACTAATATGTTACATGTGATATTAATTTTAGGAGTTGATTTCTCCTTAATAATATTCTCTATTGATTAGTGATTTAATATATGATTTAGTGTCCATTTTGGACTATATATTTATACAATGATATTTATAGAAATTAACGCTCATGATTCAAATTAATCCTTATTAAATAAGGTAATAAATATTTGGGGTATTTCAGTCTACCCCCTTAAAAGGACTTCGTCCCGAAGTCATCTTGATCAAATAGGTAATATAACTACCTAATGTAGCCTTAATGATAATTATCAATTCGGCCTATCAATTCTAAGGTCTCGACACTTTCTTGAAGTGTTATCAATTCCATTCAACCACTAGTCTTTCCAATCCAAATGAATATGCATATAACATAAGTCCCGCAGGAAATAAGTACATAATCGTAAAAGTGTTTAGAGCACATACAACACATTACAAGTGTATCACAACACATCACATGCTTAAAGCACATGCATACAACAATATATCGCCAGTGCAAAAGCACATACATGCCACAAAACAACACAAACAACTGGATTTGCCAAGAGGCTCTACCCCCTTGAAAAAGGGTTACGCCCCGTGACCCAAAAGGATCTAGCAGTCGCTATGAAAAGAGCACTGGATACTTGGCTCTCATGGAGTTCTCCAACTCCTATGTGGCCTTTTCCGCCTCATGGTTTGACCAACGGGCTTTGACCCTTTTAATGGTCTTGTTCTTGGTCTTTCTCGTTTCGGTATTGAAACTTCGGAGTGGAGTCTTCTCATATCTGAGAGACGGGTCGATCTTTAGTCACTCGATTCTAAAAGGAAATATGCGAAGGGTGAGGCGCGTACTCTTTTTAGTTAAGGCGTAGAATACTCGTGCGCTCTCCCAAACTCGTTCTGTTGGGCCCACTCGCTCCATAATGAGGTGCAGATCTACGTGCATAGGGCCTCGTTTGCCCTTTTTGTTCCTAAAGATATATTATATGTGATTTATTAGCAGCGAGTTATTACTGACCTCGTTCCAATATGATAGTGTCATTCACGGTCTTTTCTTGATTTGGAAATAGAGGTATCTTAATCGGTGTGGTATCGTTAACTGTACATGCACACGATTAGGTCTAAATCATAACCAGATGTTCTGGGTTACTAGCGTGGAATATATTCTGGATTGTTATAATCTTCACTCATTTGTTTGTAATTGAGGTGAAGTATAACATTGATTATCGTTTGTTATTAGTGCTTTTTGCACTAGTCTCTAAAATTTTGGATGTATTAGCTTATAAATCGACGAAGGTAATTCTTGTTATCCCGTGTCTCCAGGTTGTTTTGTTGTATATTGTATTTTCAGTATAATGGTCTCACACTAATATTTATATGGTTTGCCCCGCTTTTGCTAAGGAAATCCATTGTTGTGTTCGTATTGAGCCTTGCATTTTTCGGCATCCCATATGGGCATGCTCTTTAGCAGTTGAGGCATTTTTCCCTCTGGTATATTCTATACCCTTTCTATTTTTCATGTTGATCAATAGGAATGTATTGTATGTTTATAAGTTCTTGTGTGGATTATAGCGTTGAACGCCGTATTTTTTTGGAGTATATCTTTGCACGGTCTAGGCTATTGTGTAGCCTGCCTTCAATTTTTGTTTCTCATCATTTGAGTTCTACACGAGTTTCACTCGTCTTTGTTTGCCAATGTGTCCATTCTAATAGCTATTTATAATGGTCACTTCTATGCGCACCATATTTTAGTCGATTCGACAGTCATAAATTATTGTGATATCTGATTAATAGCTTAGGCATCTGCTAGCGTGCTAGCTTTGCCTTTCTTTTATTGTATATTGGTGTACTTATATTTAGCCCCTTTAAACGTATTATTGCCCTTAATGTGGGCACATAAGATTGTTACATCATTCGATATTGTCTTGTGTTCTCTATTGGAGAGTAACTCTCTTTATGCCCCTCTTACGGGTGGCGATTTCCATTATTATGTAGGTTATTTTGGGTGCTAAGTATTGTGTTGGTGTGAGCAGTTATTGAACCTTATGAGGGTTTTATTTATGTTTCATCACCCATTCAATGGGTTTTACATGCTTGTCATTAGGTTGACTACCAACTCTCTCCTCATTCAAGAGGTCTTCTTAATGTTATTGTGTTAACCGTTCTTTTGCGACGTGGCATTACGACTTAGTCGTGTTATTTTCCAGGTTCTTGGTTCCTCCAATCTCGTTGGTTTGATTGGAACTCTTCTCGTTACTTTACTTGAGGTAGTTTTTTGTGTTGGTCTGGATTTACCTCTCTGACCTTAGTACGGAGTTGACTACTTCTTGCGTCCTTTACGCTACTTGTCTACATGTATGGGGTACCTTACTGATGCATTACTACTTACTTAACTAACTTATAAATAAGCCTGTCAAGCCCACAAGCTCCCTATGGAGTGCGGTCGTCCCACATCTCGTTTGTATACTTGTAGTGTCCGTCACGCGTTCGTGAAGTATGTTGTTGTCAATCTCCCTTTTTCTTGGTATTGGGGTGTGTTCCGAGGGAATTTTTGGTTCCTGGGTCCCCTGCCCAACGGGCATGGTTACATATCTTTCATTCATCAAGTGGTTGCGACATTTCGCCCTAATGGTGGGGTTTACATTGTAAAGGTACGAGGTGTTTTTTTTTCTCCTCTGCCATTGGTTACGTTATTGACATGAGTTCATTAATGTTTTAAAGGAATTTACGACCTCTCGTATTGATAAGTATTGTTGTCACATTACTTAGTAAGTCCTTTATTGGAGTTACTTATGTGTTGATCTCAAATTACTCTTATCTGGTTACCATGTGCGTGGTTTAATGCTTGTTCATTGTTTCTTACTCTCGTTCATTAGTAAGTAGGTTACGTATGTTATTTACGGTGCGTATTATAGTTCTTCTAACTTTACCCTATCCTATGCGTCACCTTATTTGGTGTAATTTATAGACTTCATGGCGAAGATTTGTGTTCTCTTCTTTTGTGGAAGTCCTTATTGTGGTTTGGTTTTAACCAGTTCTCGTTACTTGTCATGTCATTTTGGATGCTATTGTTTAATTTGTATATATTGGAAGGATCGGAGGCGGTACTTTCGCTCTCCTAGACTTGTGTCTTGTATAAATGTTTAGGCGGTTTGCCATTGTTAACTCATATAGTTATTATCACTGATAGCCGTCATGTTATTAGACGACATCTCCTTAACACGTACTCCCTTTTGTCATCTATTGTTTAGCGGGACGCCAACGACAGTAGCCATTCTTTTTACTTGGAGACTTCGTCCAATGATCGGTGTGATCAACTGGATTAACAATGTATAATTATATCTTGACATCTGTTCATCCCTTGTTGGTTATGGCACTCCTTGGTAAGGGTAGTGCCGTGGGTGTTAATTACTTAGTTGTTCAACACCAATTCGCGTCTATGATTGCGATTGGTTTAAGTAATACGGTGTTGCGGTGTAATATATTCAATCTTGGTCTTATTGAGGACTAACAAGTTTCTTTCCTCTTCTGGTATTTATTAGGTGTTGGCATATGCCGTTATGGGCGTAATATCGGCCCTGATTGTTCGGGAGCGAACTGTTATTCACGAGTATTAATATTTAGTACCTTATTCATTAGATTGGATGTGTTTTAGCTGTTTGCAGCCAGCATACTTCGGTTCCTTGTCATTTCCTAATGTGATTAATTGTGGGCACTTGTAGAGAGTTTCAGGAATCATCCGACCCTGTTGTGATCAATATCAGTGTTGAACTATCCTTCCACCCCAATTTGTGTTCAGCTTCCCTCGACCTGTACTGGATCAAGTTCCACCTCCACCTCCCACATCAATTTCAAACCATCAAATAATTTAATAAGTATGTTATGGTGTTTGGCTCATAGGCCGATGTTATTGATTCATTTTGTTTAATGAGTGTAGCTTGTTATGGGCTGGTGTATGCCCTTTAGTTGTAATGGTCGGACACATCGGGTCCTTCTAAGGTTTTGGTCCTCGCATTTTATGGGTTTTGTGGCCCTATGGTGACAAGTTGTAGTTATGAATTTGTACAGAAATTGTACAAATGTTTGGTGGTTACCGATAGCCATGGTGTTGTACTCGTGGCCTACACGGTCTGTAGACTTCAGTTGTATTTGCCGTTATAGTTACAGTTATAGTTATAGTAGCATTTGTAATTGCAGCACTTGCTATAGCAAGTGCGCGAGGTAGACAGAATTGTTAGTATATTGCTTGCTATAGCGCTTGCGGTAGAAAGCCCACCATGTAGATTGAGTCATCGGTGTTGTATTTATTGGTCTCGTTGACGCTTTGGTCATTTGAGTATGGTTTAGATGATTTGTCTTAAAAAGGGTGGTATTGGATTTATTTCAGTTTGTTAAGGTATGGTAGTTTCCTAAGGTGATTCTATTTCTAGGTTCTCTGAGTTAGGCTCTTTCTGAGTTTTGTTTTAAACTCCTTCATGGTAGGAGAAGGTTTCTGACGCATGTCCATGTAGTCAATTCATTAAGTTAAGGATGTGCGGTTACCTAGATCACGTTGTGTACTAGTACGAGCGCCAAAGGTTCCCACAAAATTCGGGGTATCCTGCCCCTGGTGACTCCTTCCCTCTTCTAGTTGCTCATATCGGCTGGGGTTTGCTCCGCGTGGCTACCTCGTGGTGCTTCAGGTCAGCAGCAGATGGAGTACTCTAGTTGTCCTTGATACGACATTCCTCTTCTTGAGTGTTGTGTTGCAGTAGTTTTAGGAGTTTAGCTCGTAAGCTCATATGGTTATTGTGATTGTAGGTCAGGTTTTACTGAGCCTTCTAGGTCGTATCCGGTTGAAGCTATTCCCTTTATGGGACAGACTTCCATGCAGTCCTTGGTTCCACATGTTATGCATTTTGATAGTCGTCTAAAACTCATTTTTCTAGCTTTCGATCTTCAGGTGCACCCGTGCGTGCTTTCCTCGGGTTAACTGGATAGGGTTTCGGTGTCTAATTATAAGTTGACCCGTTTGTCCTATGGTTTCCTATCCTTCTCCAAAGTGAGGTTTAATGTATATTCTTCATTGCGTATACACACGCTTCTAGATAGTACATAACTATCGGGACCCCCGGTCCTTAATGATTCATCGTATCACAAGCTCTTATGTCTGTCTTGATGTCACAGTGACTACAACAACCACATCGGTCTCCGAATAGGAGGAATTCTTCTGTCTCGTTGGCGTCATCCATTACATTTCCTCTATGGGTGATACTCGAGGTGTGGGCAGCGGCGGGCGGGGTACCACTACTGTTTCCCGGGATGTTCTTCCATCAAGCTAGTGCGGCGACTGCCGTCTCAACGCTATTCGAGGTTGCAGGACCTCCATCACCCCTGACATGCCTCGCCCTAAGTGGTTTCTACCTCTCCTCAACACCCGTAATACACTATGTCGAATCATCACTTGGTAGTTTACCGTATAGTAATCAATAACACAGATATGCCATCAAGGCTAATATTGTTACGCATTTAGCGTTACTAAGACTCCGGCTCGTTTAGACAGGACGTCTCATACCTCACAACGTTTCCCGTATTCCCATAATCCTAAGCTCACTGTCTTAGTCCTAATATCTCGTCATCAGAGCGGTACTCCGCTCTGATACCACTTTTGTAACACCCCTCACAATAAACTCGTAATAATCACTCACGTAGCAGAATTAAAGACGTCTTACATCGGAAGTTGAAATGCTAATAATCCTCACTCGGGTGTCACATGCCATTACTCGTCCATGCGAGTAATGAAGCAGAAACGAAATATAATAAACAACGACAATAAATAACCGCAGTGATGAACGAGATATTAACTATAACATCCTCAATAACTATGACAAGTGAACACCTATAGTATTCCCAAAGTTATCACGTACTTACATTAATCCTAGAAGCGTAATAAATAAAGGTCGACGTCATCTACCCACGATCCCGCACTCCGGCGCCAATCATCATTTACCTGAACATAAAATATCGGAGCCCATGGAGGGCTCAACACTTGGCCGAGTATGTCAACTATGTTGTCCTAGACCCTTTAGGTCACTTAGGTCAATTAGCCATCTTAACATGAGGTTCGTTACATGCTGTACCGGTTTAAAGATATAATGAAACTGTAAATAGATGGATGAAAACTTTTAAACACAATCAAGGCAGTCACTACATTCACATACAACACGATACATGCGTAATCACAACAAACGAAATAAAGCACTGGAGTGCATAGTCATTCAGCAAACGATCTCATTTTCGCTATATACCACTGACCTCTTAGGTCCTCATCATTCTGTAAACCTTATCGCTTGTTGGGTGTCAAGTTAGGACAACCCGTAAATTTTTTTTATTCATTGATGGACAGTCGTCCTAGTGGTAAGAAGCCTGGTACCAATGGCGGTACATTCCGGCCAACGATCTATGTAGGCTCGTGTGGGCTTAATAGAGTGGGAACCCCGATCCGGGAAGAACACTCAGTGATCACTATGCGCAACCTGCTGGAACGAATGCAGACCAGGGTTTAACTAGACACGTTTATTATTGGGTTATAGAGTACTCATTCATTATACGGCTGCCCTAAGGGTCTTACATACCTAGAATAATCTAGGTTCTATTCACGATCGAGGTCCATGTTCTAGGGACCGACATAGTCGTGTCTCGTACCTAAGTATTTTCTTAGGTTACTGTGTATATAATTATAATACTAGGTGTATTATTAAGTAACAACAACTTCATCATATTGATCGCATATATATGTTTATATAAGTCGATCTATAGTCGACGTAGTATTAGTCCGAAAGGACGTTCGTATACAATAATAATAATGCGATATAAACTGTCAAGCATACATTTCAACCCAGACAGATATGCATATAAGCGTATGAAAAATCCTTAAGCACACCATAACATTCACTTGACAATCAAGGAATTAATCCACACACATCATGCATTTCACGCATATCACTCTTGCCATATACACAAGTAATACCCAAACTGAGCCTTCCCTTAGGGGTTCAGACCACACAATGAACATACCGTACACCGACGAGTAACGCTAGCGTGACGAGTGCACGCATATCCTCTACGTTCCCGGCGCTTGAATCCCGCAACCCGATCTACTGAAATACGTAACTATTATCAGTATCTTTGTTTCGGATCTTCCTAATTAATCATAGTAATTCTTGATTCGTAGCCCGTGGTTAACCCCTTAATCGGTTGGTTGTTTAACTCGAGTTTTCGTGAGTCTTCGGGATCTAAATTTTTATCGTACTGTTTAACTTACGAGTGTGTATTATCCAGCACTGTATTTTATTTACTACGTGGGGATCGGATTCTCGTTATCATGATATCCAATGTGGTTATTCGTTTTCGTATAATTACGTACACTTATGTTTACGTGTATGTATTAATACTCACATGTATATATATATTATCTATATTATGTATGTATAGATTCGTACGTACGTATACTATCCGTTGTTTGTATTTATACTCATGACGTAATAGTATCTAATTAACCATTCACGTTATGTATGTAGGTTCGTTCTCGTATGTCATGCTTACATGCACATGTACGTAATTATTTATACGTATTCGTACCTACGTACATCATAGTTCGAGTCACGTTATAATATACGTTTTTGGTAATATTTCCTCCTCACACATATTACATATAATCTATATGTATATATATACTTACAACATTATATATATTTTCCATCCCATATTAAAATTCCATATTATAAGAATTATATAGCTTTTCATATTTCTAACACACCCCTACCGCTAATACCGTCATTACCGTCAATCTCCTTATACATCCATACTCACGCAGCGGCTTATACAATCATACTCCGCATACGAGGATACATACTACACAACGGCGGGTGGTACACAACGCCGTTAGCCACCCATGTGACTAACAAGGCTACTACCACATACAGCATCGGTCTGATGGACGGAATATGCGAGTACTACACAATTACAATACATACTTTAATTACCTACAATACTACAATGCTCCATTTCATACAATGCTCCATAAGTTCAATACAATATAATACACCGAGTTTACCAAGATCCTTATACAAATACAATACCTCCTTCAATTTCATACATACTCATTAAGAGACTACATCTACCCATTCCTCACAACTACGTGCTTCCAATACTTATGTGTACCCCTTGGTACATTTCTACTTCTAGGCTACAAGTCTTGTACCATTCTCTACTATCTACGTTTCATTCCTAGTTATCTAAACGTGGTCGCCGTCTCTTACTGTGACCATAGCTGCTGCTTCGGGTACCTGCACACTAAAAACGTTGCCCCTAGGGGCCAGCTTACGCTGCATATGACTTCCGCATACCCCGCGTACTAGCGAGGGTACGCCGACCACTTGGTCGAATACATGCAATTCATTTTACAAATACATACATACATACATGCTTCAATTCATAATACTCCAATACCACACAAGGAATACATACATACACTTCAATACACACAAGGAAGACAATACAAGTCAACCAATACATACTTACCTTTACCGGGATACACTTACACAATACATATTCAATACATACACAATACACAGTACTTGTTGGCTCCATTTGTCCACCCGGTTAATCGGGTGGAGATTACTCTTTTACTCGGTTCAATGACTTACACCAGCCAAGACCATTACTCAACAATACTTTACTTACTTACTACTTACTCAAGTCAAGTCGTCGGCACCTCCGGCCCGGGGACTACACCGTCCACCACTGGGATTTACTTGGTTCACTAATCCAGGATGCTACCCATTTAGGGGTTTGGGCCGTGGAAAAGTTAAGAACCAGGAATCGGATCCAACCTCTTGTTTCTCCTCATCCTCACGCGTGGCCGAAACTATATCGGACTTCTACTCATTCCAATTTACTCAATACTTACGTTAGGAGTTAGGTAGTTAGGAATTAGTAGAAGTCATTCACATCCAAGACACACAATAATTCAATACTCCCATACACATACATTCAAGGTATAATACATTACACAAATACACTACAAGGTACATACACACTTCATCTTCATCCATACATTTCATGAATTATACAAACTAAGTATTCAGGGCAATATACCAAGAACAACATAAAACAAGCACAAGTAAGTGCAATAAAGTCCGATTCATGCATTTATCTTATTTTAGGTGATCAAATAAGCACACAAATCGGGGTAACCAGGTTAGGATACAGGGCATGAAGAAATCATACCTTTTACCGGAATTTACTTTACCGGATGTTCCCTTGTTCATTTTGTTCACTCTTGTTCCTCGATCCTTATTCTCGGACCAATGACTACATGTCAAATGATTCCATTAATACTAAGTGTTACGATACTTATATAATTAATACTCCCATACTTACCCCGTTATCCCGTTGTTTCGGTTTAACTTAATGTTCTTAAACTTACAACTCTCTTAATGACTTCTCAAACTTGTTTACACTTCTTAGGGCCTTTAAATATCACCAAACAAGGCCTAACAACTTCTAAAACCATTACCAATCAATCCCCCATCATTAGGACACCTTAAACACATGGTGCATTTTTAGCCTGGTCCGGGTTTGTGTCTGGGTTACAAACTCGGACCAATCACGGTTTTAAGTTTCTGCCTTGTTTTTGCCTTGGTCCGGGTATGTGTACTTGGATACAAACCCGGACCACATGCTGGGATGTGTTTCTGGCACGTTTTTAATGTGGTCCGGGTTTGTGTACTTGTTTACAAACCCGGACCATGTCTGTACGTGTTTAAATTGACAGTTTTTGACCTCTTTTCAACCCCTAATTCGGCTCCAATCAATTCCTAATGTTCCCATTACATGTTTAAACACTTAAAACATGCTTTAATCCTCTTCAAAACATTGGTCCAATCCTTACTCAACTTCTTACTCAAATTCTACAAGTTTCCATTCTTACTGTTCCAGTTTGCACACTTGTGCATTTCTAGTTTCTTCTTGATGATTTATACCTTCTACCAACCCTAACAAAATACTTACTCACTACTACAATTCCATCCAAGGCAAAAGCACTACCTATACCTAGGTTCAATCTCCATGTTAAAGATTACAAACACTAACTCTTTTCTTATTTTTCCAGTGCTCTTCAACACCCATTTGCTACAGATTTTCACACACTTCATTTTCATCCTCTAACCACCATTCATTTTTACCAATCAACTCAAATCCACCCTATAAACACCTAGTTAAGCCTGGGTCATCCTTTACACACCATACATCTAACACTCCTTCGGTTTCTACCGAAATTTTGCCATAACTCTGTTGCTTTTCTAGCATTGTCCAAAACTCAACTTACCACCAAATGTTCATCCACATTCATCCTAATCTAGCACACCCACAAGGGGTCCTACCAGCAATCAAAACAATCTCAATACATCCATACTTCCTCAAACAATAATACTAATACTCATATACAATTATTGGCTCCAAGGCCTACAATCCACATACTAGTCCACAAATACTAAAACTTCCATAATTACAATACTAATACAACATTTTGTGTTCTTAAAAAGTTTTCCATTCCCATTAATCTAATGCATTAAAAATTAGCATCAAGAAGGAGCTCTTACCTTAAGCTCTTAATTCTTCCTTCTCCTTTTCCAATTCTCTTCTTCCTCTCTTTTTGCACAAAATCGGCTATATGGGGAATGGAGTTCCAAACTCCATTCCCATCACCCAAAGCACACAAAACAAGTGTAATTAAAATACTAACTCATAGATTAACACTAATCCATTGAAATATGCTTAAACACAAATTCTAGGGTTTACCTTTGGAGTGTTTTAAGAGGGGTTTTAGCCCTTGGTTCAAGAAGGTGATTCCACCAACATTGCAAGGTTGAATTGATGCTCAAAAGAGAGAGAGAAAGTAGAGCATTGTAATGGGCAAAAATCGGCTACAAAAGAAGGTGGGAAAAACTTGAGGTTTTCATGTAGATTTTTACCTTAATGGGAGAGGAGACTCCAAGCTACCCATTGATGCCATTTTCTCCTTGAATGAGGAAAACCCATGGAGATTAACTTCCTCATTTTGGAATTTTGAAAAGTGGGAAGTGTAGAGAATGATGAGGGGAGTAAGAATATGTAATTATTTTTAGATTTGGAGCTCACATGGAGGTAGAGCATGCAAGAGAAGAAGGGAAGCCATTGTTGTTATTTGGGAGCTTCCAAAATCGCCAACCAGAGGAAGAAGAAGGGGGGAAATCGGCTGGGAGGAGGGAAATCACGAGAGAGAGAGAGAGAATGTGAGAATGAGGAGAGAGGGAAAAAAGTAGTATTTGTTACTTTTTAGCTTTTTGCTTTATTGACTTTTCAACCCTTGAATTAATTAACTAGTCAAGCGTGAGTGTGTGAGAGCTTGTTTAAGTCTTAAAAAACGGCCCCCATATAGTATACTAGTTGGAGTGTTTTTCGTCTTTTATAGAAAACACTCGTTAATTTACCCGGTTTTCGGTACTATTCACTAACCGGCCCGTTTCCGGAATTTTCTCGGTTCTTTTATTTTATTGGTTATTAAGCTTCCATTAGTGCTTAATTATTGTTATTTAGTGATTTATAATTTTTGTGGGTTGTTTGACCACTTAAAATCACGTTTTCGGTTTTCCTCGAAAAACGTGCGCTAAAGCTCTCTTTGCATTTTAATACATTATTTGGATCCGTTTTCTTCGGGAGTTGTTCCCATACATTATTTAGGCATGAATAAGCCTTTAGAATCCATATAATACTCTAACCAAGGTCTCGTACCTCCTATGGTTATTTAACGCTTATTTAGTGTTTTTCGCTTTTTAAGTGTTTCTTCATTTCTCTTGGATTTATTTTTCCTTACCAATATTACTTAGGCACTATTAAGCCCTTAAATACCCATTAGGATAATTTTAATCCCTATATATAAGTTCGGGGTATTTCAGTCTGCCCCCTTAAGAACTTTGTCCTAAAAGTTGTTTAAGGTTATAGGATTACTATACTTACTCATTCATACATGTCTAATGCCAAAGTCATACATTCTTCCTCCTTACAATTTTCCAAATCCGTTACTCAAGTTTTCTACTTTCCATACCATACAAATGTACTATTATTATTCCAATTCGCATTACATCCAACCATCTGGTTCCACATTATAAGGTTTATACATACATGCAGTGCAAAGCTATCCCCAAGCAATGCAATACACATTACAATCCCGCAAGCACTCCGGTCATCTAGACACAGGACTCCCCTATGTCCTGCTGCCCTTGGAATAATACAACATGATACCTACTGACATTTTCCGGTATAAGCTTCCAACAAATACTCATTCTCCAGTCTAAGGGAAATCCTTTCACAACTACTAATTAGAAATTTTTAAAAACACAACAACTCCAAATTCCAATTTATGTTCACTGCATCTATCCTAAGCGTGATTCTTGTGACCACTTGAGGGGAGCTTCAAGAATCATTCGACCCTGATGTGATCAGCATCAGTGTTGAACTATTTTTCCACCCCAATTTGTGTTCAGTTTCCCTTGATCTGATCAGGATCAAGTTCAACTTCCCACATCAGTTTCAAACAACCAAATAATTTGATTATGTCCATTTTCTATCTTTTTACTCTTCTAGTCATGATTACAATTTCACAATCTCCAAAGGATCGAATTCAGTCCATCAATCATCCTCAATCTACTCCCAAATACTTCACTTCGAGATTCAATGCCTACGACTTCATTTCATCGACCTTCACTACTTTAATCCATTACTCTCCATCATTTCAAATATTTTAGCTAAGAATTACCATACTTGTAGAATTTAGTCGTCCTCACTTTACTTCCAATGACTTACCTATGAATGCACTACTCATGGGTTCCATTCATCTACTATTCTCAATACTTTCGTACTACTTCTTTAAAGGATACTATACTTGTGGAGCTCCGTCCACTACTCATTCTCAATTGTCTCCAACAAACGCCTAGGGAACTCAATTTCCTCTAGGTTCTACATTAGTTTTATACCGACTCATGTTATGGTATTTGCATCTCTCGTGCCTAATTACCACAATTACAATATGAATGAATACGTATGTTTATTTAAAGTAAGTACCAATCATCAATTCGATTCTCATTTGTGCTAAGCACATTGTAGTTTATGTGTTTTATTCATGAAACTTACATCTTAAAAGGGATTACGCCCACGTAATCTACCATATGTTATTTTGAACATTGGTTTACTTAGTTTGAGCATTCTGAAGCATTTTAGCTTCCCTACGGTTTATTATATAATTTACTCCGGTCAAAGGGTCTCAACCATACTAATGGTTTAGTCCTTGCATCAAGAATTCCTATTAGAGTTTATTTGACTCATAGTTAATTCGGTTCTAGCCTATTAGGCTTCAAGGCATTGATAGCCATTCTTTCATACTTACTAGTTGTATTAATTTCTTAGCTAGGGCCCACTAACTTCTGCTGTGCGACCCTGATAACTTGGGTTACTCACCCTTCATGTTATCCTTAATGTGCTATACATCACCTTTTTGTCCCTCCATTATGGGAATAAGGTTTATTTAACAATTGTGGTATTCTTTTACCGTGTTTGAACTCAATGAGTTTAGATTATAACCAGCTCTCTGGTAATCTATTATACATACTATTCATACTTCCACGATTATTCGCTAGCTCCTCTGACTTATTGTCAGGTGAAGTTAAGTCACTACTTGGTCGTAGTGCTTCCTCTATTGTCAGTAGCTTCTGAATTGTACCAGTTCTTCTGGTTCAGCACAAGTGTTCTTGTATGACCTTGCATTTCGTATGCGTTGGTCCTAGTTACTTTCTTCAATTCTTTCACCTTTTATTCCAATGGAATTCACATGTTGTGATTGTTAGTGTGCTTTACACTCCTGGTGCTTCTTTGGCCTTAGGCCGCACGGTTAGTTGCTAAGCTTGCTTAACTGGCTTATGCCAGGTTTGTGGTGGTGAAAGAAAGGTTTACTACGATTTACATTCTCCATATTCCTAGCTATCCCACTAGATCATTAGCTGCACAAGTGCAATACCAAAACACTCAGTCATACAGAGTGCAGAGGCGTAAACGCTTGACAGTAATTCTGTTATGTGATAGGAATGAATATTTCTGCCTGTCTTCTCACTTATACTCCATGTCATTGTCTACTACTTCCACATAGCGGTCGCTTGTTACGTACCGTATTCTTACTCATTATACAACATCGTTTTTTTTACTGTCTCCATTACTGCGGTAGCTTCTCTTTTTACTATTGCCATTGTCGTTGGCACCATTTCCTTATGGTGTGAATACACCGAGGATTTCCTATGGTCGTGTGTATGCCGGTTGTCGTAGCATACGCAATGTTATTATTCCCAATGTGAAGATGTTTTGCTTCAATTTAGTTTTCATGTGTAGGTTAGCTTACCTCACATTTCTTCATCATTTATGATGTAATTCACCAAGTCTCTAGGTTGACAATGGATGTAGTAATTGATCGGGTTACAAGCTCTCTTGAGCGCTGGTCATTCATGGTGTTTTGACAATTATTGCCTTTCCCATGCTGAGCATTAGTTATGGGCTCTCATTATGCAGTTTTATTTTTGTATGTACATCACCGGGACATCCCAAGAAACTCAAGGTTTTTCTGGTCCCGTTCTCCAATTGGAGCGTATTTTATCACTGATAGTTGAAGGTTCTTGTTGAGGGGTTTGTTTCCACTCATAAGTCTCATGACAAGGTTACTATGTTAGTATCTGTTTATGTACTTTTGCTATTCATGCAATGGTTCACCATGCGTTTGGTTGTATATGGAGTATACTTACTCCTTTAAGTCGTAATGGTTTGGAAACCTCTTTTCCTTGTTCCATCGCCTCTTGGCAATATCTACATGCACAACCCTCGTGTTATGGTAGATGGAAGCCTTTTCTAAGGGTTCACATCTTCACCACATTGGTGGTCTTCGGTTAACGAGAGGTACCTTTCCTCGGGTTTTCCGTAGTGTTCAAGTGTGGACTAGGCCAATATTGGCATTATCACGATTCCTGTGCCTCTGTGCTACCATTACTATAGAAGGCATGAGATCAATTAAAAACTTCATCAACTGTATACTAGACTGATGCTCTAGTGATAGTGACATTGAGGTAGTCATTACTCCAAGCCACTCATTATGCTGAGTTCAAATTGGGTGGTTCAGTAGTCGATCTGTTTATCGTATGAAGCAATCTCTTTTGCAAGTCTTGTTATAATGGTGTGGGTTTTGCAACCGTTTCAGTTTACTTAGCGTATTTGATTTATGGCTTTGAGCCTTATTGCTGCAAGCTATGCTCTTTGCAAGCTGCTTATACATGTTTCCACTCCTTGTATACCCCATAGGTTGAAGGTATTACTGGGCTCCATGGAAAGTCGTGACATCACACTTCCATTCGTAGGAGGCCCTTTAGGCAATCTGGTGTTAATCCGCGCCTTCTAGTTATTTAGGATATTTCCTGTTAAGTGAAATTCCTTCGGTGTCCTAACCGAGTGTTTGTTCTAGCTCCCGTGTTCTTATCACGACGCTTCGTTCGACTGTTGTTAACTCAGACACCCTTCAAGGATTGCTCCTGGGTGTTGTTGGTTATGCCGTTACATCCGGCTAATGTTTATGACCTGTTGTGTCCACTATACCGCCTTGTGATATTGCATTGAGCTATCCCCTTTTGGGTTATAACGTCTCCCGTTCTTGGGTAGACTGTTATACTTTCTCCTAGTGCTTAAGACTAGGCTTAATATCCTCTTCGATGATGGATTATGCTCCCTGGTAGTTTTGTATTTGTCCTTGGAAACTCCATCCCGTTATTGAACATCATTGTGTTCACATTAGGCATTTACCTTATTGTGTTCAGGCTGGGTATACTTTCCAGCTGTCATGTATTGTTTGAAGTCTTTGACACATATCCAATGTCTATACTTACTAGTCTGTGCTCTTTGCACTTCCTAGTTCTTATTCCTTATCTCAGATGGATTCTCTGAGTTCTTTATACTTACTTCTTAGTTGAGATCCTTCTCCTTTATCGTCTGTGGTGTCCAGCTGTTCTGCTTGCATTTACTCATGGTCCGTAGAACGGAGTTGACTACTTCCGTTTGTTTGCTACTTTATACTCATGTATAGTAGTGGGGTACCCTTGTTGCCACTTACGTTGCCACTTAGTCCGTTAGGTCCGTATCTGCCTTCGAGTGGGCCGTCCCCCGTATTTGGGTACACTCGTAGTGCTCGTCACACGCCTAGGTGAAGTATTCTATTGTCAACTCCTCTTGTATCATGGTATGATACTCACCGTAATTCTGTTGGTTTGATTTTAAAATCCAAGGTTTAAAGAAGGGTTGTGGTTTTGAAAGAAAAATTTGGGTTTTAAAATAACGGTTCGGTGTTAAAAGAAGTTCTCTCATGGTGTAGCCATGTCTGAGGTTTTGACCAAGTCTAGCTTTCCGCCGACTGGTATGTCCTTAATACGATGGTCGGGCCATTAAGCCTTTCCAGGGTTCCATTCTTCCAGTTTTTTTGGATGTGTGATCCTATAGTTGCTTCATTGCAGTCACAGTACATCACTAGGTATTTGTGGTGTGTTAGGGTTCCTCTACCTGTTCTTGTTCTTACTGCACTTGTCGCGGCAAGTGCGTGGTACTGGTGGTTTTTGGGTAAACCTATACCGATCACGGTATGGTTTCCGCTCGCATTTGGTAGTCTTGTCGACTCTTCCTTTGATATATTGCTTTATGTTTGGGATACTCGATCTTTCGAGTAACTTCTCTATGATCTTGACATGGTTGTCATAGATCTAGGTACTTCTCCAATCCTTGGAGATTCATATTTATTCGCCTTGTGTTCTTCTTTGCTGCTCGTCCCCACATGGTTACCGTGGTTATTGAGCTACATCTTGTTTAGGCACTACTCATGTAGTCCTATCGGATTATATCCCGTGAATGTCTTTATAGTTGTCTGAGCTATATGGGTCAAGTATTGTAACCTTTATGGCATTGTAGTTTTGGAGTTAACTACTCCCGACTATGTCCTTAGTCAGCTAGCATACCGTTGATGGTGCTATTTAGCTATTACTGTCCCGTAGACTTGTGTCTTGAGTTTTGTTACAGTTCCTTTTCCCGCTTCGTTGCACGCTTAGTGCTTCTTTTCCTGCTGCTGGTTGTGTAGTCAGGTGTCGCGACTGCTAAGCATGTCGCCCATGCTGCTGTTGTAAGTTGTAGCCTCCTTATGGTTGGAGTGCTCATTCTACCGCTATTGAGTGCGGTATTGTTGTTCAACCGGGAATTATCACCGGACTTCCAATTCTTTGCATCTACTATATGTCGGTTCTTGTTTACCGTATGGTGGTTTCACAACTGCCAGATCGGGTTTCCCTAAGTATGAGAGGACTTTCCTTCTCTCTGGCGTTCTTTCCCAAGTTATACAATGGGTTTGTGGAGGGCGGGGTAAATATTGTAGGTATCTGGTACTCACCGGTGGTCCTAACTAGTGTATCTCTAACGCTATCACTCAGCCCTTAGCCCTAAGCTTCTAATTTCCTAACTCGGTATTTCCTAAACTCGGTATTTCCAGTCATCAGAGCGATACTTCGCTCTGATACTACTTTTTGTAACACCCCTTACCGCTAATACCGTCATTACCGTCCAATCTCCTTATACATACATACTCACGCAGCGGATACATACTTACACAACGGCGGGTGGTACAACGCCATTAGCACCCACGTGACTAACAAGGCTACTACTACATACAACATCGGTCTGATGGACCGGAATATCCGAGTACTACACAATTACAATACATACTTTAATTACCTACAAATACTACAATCCATTTCATACAATGCTCCATAAGTTCAATACAATATAATACACCGAGTTTACCAAGATCCTTATACAAATACAATACCTCCTTCAATTTCATACATACTCATTAAGAGACTACATCTACCCATTCCTCACAACTACATGCTTCCAATACTTATGGTATACCCCTTGGTACACTTCTACTTCTAGGCTACAAGCCTTGTACCATTCTCTACTATCCATGTTTCATTCCTAGTTATCTAAACGTGGTCGCCGTCTCTTACTGTGACCATAGCTGCTCCAGGTACCTCCACACTAAAAACGTTGCCCCTAGGGGCTCAGCTTACGCTGCATATGACTTCCGCATACCTCGCGTACTAGCGAGGGTACGCCGACCACTTGGTCGAATACATGCAATTCATTTCAAATACATACATACATACATACATGTTCAATTCATAATACTCCAATACTACACAAGGAATACATACATACACTTCAATACACACAAGGAAGACAATACAAGTCAACCAATACATACTTACCTTTACCGGGATACACTTACACAATACATACTCAATACATACACAATACACAGTACTGTTAGCTCCATTTGTCCACCCGGGTTAATCGGGTGGATATTACTCTTTTATTCGGGGTCAATGACTTACACCAGCCAAGACCATTACTCATACAATACTTTACTTACTTACTACTTACTCAAGTCAAGTCGTTGGGACCTCCGGCCTGGGGGACTACACCGTCCCACCACCGGGATTTACTTGGTTCACTAATTCAGGATGCTACCCATTTAAGGGTTTGGGCCGTGGAAAAGTTTAAGAACCAGGAATCGGATCCAACCTCTTGTGTCTCCTCATCCTCACACGTGGCCGAAACTATATCGCACTTCTACTCATTCCAATTTACTCAATACTTACGTTAGGAGTTAGGTAGTTAGGAATTAGTAGAAGTCATTCACATCCAAGCCACACAATAATTCAATACTCCCATACACATACATACAAGGTATAATACATTACACAAATACACTACAAGGTACATACACACTTCATCTTATCCATGCATTTCATGAATTATAAAAACTAAGTGTTCAGGGCAATATACCAAGAACAACATAAAACAAGCACAAATAAGTGCAATAATGTCCGATTCATGCATTTATCTTATTTTAGGTGATCAAATAAGCACACAAATCGGGGTAACCAGGTTAGGATACAGGGCATGAAGAAATCATACCTTTTACCGGAATTTACTTTACCGGGTGTTCCCTTGTTCCTTTTGTTCACTCTTGTTCCTCGATCCTTATTCTCGGACCAATGACTACATGTAAAATGATTCCATTAATACTAAGCGTTACGATACTTACATAATTACTACTCCCATACTTACCCCGTTATCCCGTTGTTTCGGTTTAACTTAATGTTCTTAAACTTACAACTCTCTTAATGACTTCTCAAACTTGTTTACACTTATTAGGGCCTTTAAATATCACCAAAAAGGCCTTAACAACTTCTAAAACCATTACCAATCAATCCCCCATCATTAGGACACCTTAAAACACATTCTGGTGCATTTTTAGCCTGGTCCGGGTTTGTGTCTGGGGTTACAAACTGGACCAATCACGGTTTTAAGTTTCTGCCTTGTTTTTGCCTTGGTCCGGGTATGTGTACTTGGATACAAACCCGGACCACATGCTGGGATGTGTTTCTGGCACGTTTTGATGTAGTCCGAGTTTGTGTACTTGTTTACAAACCCGGACCAGGTCTGTAGGTGTTTAAATTGACAGTTTTTGACCTCTTTTCAACCCCTAATTCACCTCCAATCAATCCCTAATTTTCCCACATGTTTCCCACATGTTTAAACACCTTAAAACATGCTCTAATACTCTTCAAAACACTGGTCCAATCCGTACTCAACTTCTTACTCAAATTCTACAAGTTTCCATTCTTACTGTTCCAGTTTGCACACTTGTGCATTTCTAGTTTCTTCTTGATGATTTATACCTTCTACAACCCTACCAAAATGCTTACTCACTACTACAATTCCATCCAAGGCAAAAGCACTACCTATACCTAGGTTCAATCTCCATGTTAAAGATTACAAACACTAACTCTTTTCTTATTTTTCCAGTGCTCTTCAACACCCATTTGCTACAGATTTTCACACACTTCATTTTCATCCTCTAACCACCATTCCATGGTTACCAATCAACTCAAATCCACCCTATAAACACCTAGTTAAGCCTAGGTCATCCTTTACACACCATACACCTAACACTCCTTCGGTTTCTACCGAAATTTTGCCATAACTCTGTTGCTTTTCTAGCATTGTCCAAAACTCAACTTACCACCAAATTTTCATCCACATTCATCCTAATCTAGCCACACCCACAAGGGGTCCTACCAGCAATCAAAACAATCTCAATACATCCATACTTCCTCAAACAATAATACTAATACTCATATACAATTATTTGGCTCCAAGGCCTACAATCCACATACTAGTCCACAAATACTCAAACTTCCATAATTACTATACTAATACAACATTTGGGTTCTTTAATTAGTTTTCCCATTCCCATTACTAATGCATTAATAATTAGCATCAAGAAGGAGCTCTTACCTTAAGCTCTTAATTCCTTCTTTCCTTTTCCAATTCTCTTCTTCCTCTCTTTTTGCAAAAAATCGGCTATATGGGGAATGGAGTTGCCAAACTCCATTCCCATCACCCAAAGCACACAAAACAAGTGTAATTAAAATACTAACTCATAGATTAACACTAATCCATTGAAATGCTTAAAACACAAATTCTAGGGTTTACCTTTGGAGTGTTTTAAGAGGGGTTTTAGCCCTTGGTTCAAGAAGGTGATTCCACCACCATTGCAAGGTTGAATTGATGCTCAAAGAGAGAGAGAGAAAGTAGAGCATTATAATGGGAAAAAATCGGCTACAAAAGAAGGTGGGGAAAAACTTGAGGTTTTCATGTAGATTTTTACCTTAATGGAGAGAGGAGACTCCAAGCTACCCATTGATGCCATTTTCTCCTTGAATGTGGAAAACCCATGGAGATGAACTTCCTCGTTTTGGAATTTTGAAAAGAGGGAAGTGTAGAGAATGATGAGGGGAGTAAGAATATGTAATTATTTTTAGATTTGGAGCTCACATGGAGGTAGAGCATGCAAGAGAAGAAGGGAAGCCATTGTTGTTATTTGGGAGCTTCCAAAATCGCCAACCAGAGGAAGAAGAAGGGGGGGGAAATCGGCTGGGAGAAGGGAAATCACGAGAGAGAGAGAGAGAGAGAGAGAGAGATGAGAGAGAGAGAGAGAGAGAGAGAGAGAGAGGAGAGAGAGAAATGTGAGAATGAGAGGAGAGAGGGAAGAAAAGTAGTATTTGTTACTTTTTAGCTTTTTGCTTTATTGACTTTTCAACCCTTGAATTAATTAGCTAGTCAAGTGTGAGTGTGTGAGAGCTTGTTTAAGTCTTTAAAAACCAGCCCCCATATAGTATACTAGTTGGAGCATTTTTCTTCTTTTACAGAAAACGCTCGTTAATTTACCCGGTTTCGGTACTATTCACTAACCGGGCCTGTTTTCTGGAATTTTCTCGGTTCTTTTTTTATTGGTTATTAAGCTTCCATTAGTGCTTAATTATTGTTATTTAGTGATTTATAATTTTTACGGGTTCGTTTGACCACTTAAAATCATGTTTTCGGGTTTCCTCGAAAAACGTGCGCTAAAGCTCTATTAGCGTTTTAATACATTATTTGGAATCCGTTTTCTTCGGGAGTTGTTCCAATACATTATTTAGGCATGAATAAGTCTTTAGAATCCATATAATACTCTAACCGAGGTCTCGTACCTCCTATGGTTATTTAACGCTTATTTAGCGTTTTTCGCTTTTTTAAGTGTTTCTTCTTCTCTTGGATTTATTTTTCCTTACCCTTATTACTTAGGCACTATTAAGCCCATAAATACCCATTAGGATAATTTTAATCCCTATATATAAGTTCGGGGTATTTCAATATTAAATTACTTCATCATTCCATGTAAAGTGTATATTGTTCATCTGTGTCGTTTATTCATACGTTTCTTATTGAAACTTTATTTCATGATTATACAATATACCTTTATACTTTGTTATGCCCCTTATAATATAAGGTCCTACTATATGATACACTCTCTATAATTCTCAACTCAGACTCATCATTTTATGTAATTGTTTACAAGGTATATTTATACCATGTTAATTCCTTAATGGTATATTCTCTTACACTTTAATAAAATGTCACTTGATATCATTTTCAACTTTATAATATAAGTTGCCCATATCTTTTAAAATTCCTAATCGTCCCATTATAATTTCAGAATTTATATATCCTCCCCATTTAATTTTGATTAATTATAATATCAACCCAAATATTATAGTTGCTACATTTCTATCTTTATTTAATTTATAACCTAAATATTTGTCCAGATTTATACTATCTTCCCACAACTTTCTTTTTATTACGTATTATCCCTCTTTATTTCATAAACTTACAACTTAATACCTAAAACTCTAATAGTTACATTTTAGCTTATTTAATTTCAAAAACAACAACATAATAATTTTCTAAAATACCTAACAGCCCCTAGGCTGTCTTAAAATTATTTTTGTCCCCCAAGTTTCGGTTATTCCATAATAACCCCATAAACTTTATAAATGTTACATTTTAATATTTGAACTATATATTATAATCCTTAACTTATGTAATCACTAAAATCTACCCAAAATCTATCCAATTTTCGAACAGCCCTTTAACTTTATTAAATCTCATTTTCAACCCATAGTTTTCGGTAATTACAATATAGCCCCATAAGTTTCATAATTGTTATAATTTAATACTTAAACTATATACTATAATCCTTAATTAATTAAATCATTAAAAACTAACCCAAAATTCTTTTAATTTACGAACAGACCCCTAGGGTCTTATTATTCATATTTCAACTCTATAATTTTGGTAATTACATAAACACCACAAATGGTTTTATAAATTCCATTTTTAACTTAATACTTCATTAAATTATTAAATAAATCTATTTATTTTTCTAACTTGGTCAAACATCATATGTGGTCAAGTTTGACCACCCAAATACCTCTTGACCATTATTTACTATAATTACGAAAATGCCCCATTAATTCCTCTAGTTTTACATATAACACTTTAATTTCATAAAATATATTTTATGTTTCTAAAACCCTTAAAAACAATACCTCTCGGTTTTAAATAACTTTAGTACCATATTTTTACTTAATTATATGTTAACCCCACAACTAATTCTTTGTTTATTTAAACACTTATAAGTTTATACTTTATTTAAATCACATTATAACCTTATACTTAATTTATATAACACCTTAAATCACTAATATTCATCTAAAACATTCCTGAATGATCTTGTTCACTAAAATCACATTATTAAACCAGAATTTTATATAACTACTTAAATTACTCTAAAAACTCAATAATAATTATTTGAAGTTTTAAATAACCTAATAAAAATAGCCTAATCTCATGGCTTTAAACATAACACGTTGCTAACTATAAAATTACATTAAAATGTCTCAAACAGCACCATAGTTCTCGGTTTATACCGCTTTTATATTAACACCATTAATCATTTTATTTCATCATTAGCTTATAATTTTGACTTTAACAAGTCATTAATACCTAGTCTCCCTCATCAAATATTTACCCATTAATTTTCTCCACATATTTAGGATCTAATTAGTATGCATACTAGCACCTACTCTCTCTCGGTTTGTTCAAGTCACAGTTAGTTTTCTTAAACCATTTTCCTTCCATTAATAATTTATGAAATATACATTAATAGGCCATTAGCAACTAGTCTTAATAGTCAAATACTTAACCCTTAATTTTTTCCATGTAATTAGGATTTAACAACACATTTACAAGCATATAAATTCAGTTATCGTCTATATCACCAAAAATCAACTTACGTTATTTAAGTATGGTTTAGAATCGCTTACCTTGTTTAATCACAAGGAGAATCACCCAGTACTTGTAACCTCACGACCCTCTTTAAAGTTCAACTTTTCCCCTTGGATGTTGCTCCTTGTTCACGGCAGTATATGGGTAGACAAACCCAATTTCGGTAGTCATTTACACCATGAAAATAGCTAAGTTAGTGACCATACAAACTAGCTAGTTTAGGTAGTTTGAGAGCATGATTTTTCAACTTATAAGAGGAGCTATCACCTTCAGATTTTGGAGAGATTTATGTGCTCTTCTCGGTCATCTACAGCAAGGTAACAACTTCAGTTTTTATAGAAGAAAAATGAGGAAGGAAACAGCCAAACAGAGAAGGTAATGTCGGTTTCTACCTTGGTTTCCAGCTCCTTAATTGGGTTGTTCTGGGGATTTTTGCCTCAATGAAAGTGCTTAAAAACAGCCTCCATACATGTGCAAAAGAAGGTGTAAGAAGGTGTATGAGAATGGAAATTTTTGGACATAAACTATAGTGTAGAAAAAGATGAGTTTTTGGAGTTGTTTTCTTACTTTGAGCATCAATGGAGTCTTCTTGCTCCTTGGCTTGTTGTTGCCGAAATTGACAGCTCCTAGAGTGGGTTTTTGAACCTTAACAATGGGGTTCCTTGCCTTGGAAGATGGAGGAAAATTCAGGCAGGAAGGAAGGGTGTTGGAAACCGAAAGAAAAGAGGAGAAAAAGGATGAAGTGTTTACCTTGTTTTTTGACTTTGTTCTTTGCTGTTGCAAACTGGAAATGAAAGGAGAGTTAGATGGGCATGTTGCTGTCATAGAGGAGGTAGAAAAGAAGACTTGAGCTTCCGTATGGAAGCAGCCATATCAGAAAAGAAAGAAAGAACAGAAGAAAAATGAGATGGAGAGGGCAGGATTTACCTTGTTTCTTGTCACTATTTGCTATTGTACAATTCGGAAATAGGGAAGGGATCGTGCTTGCTTCTTCCTTGCTGTCTGTAGGAAGCAGCAAAGATCAGAAAAAAAAAGAAAAGAGAGGGGCAAAAGGAGAATGAGAGGGAGATGGTGAGAGGGAGATGGTTCCCTGCTGCTTTTTCTTCTTTTATTAATAACAACCGAAAGAAATGAAAGTTGGAAGGATGTTAGCCTAAAATGTATGAAGAAGATGGGGGGGGGGGGGGAGTACAAGTGATTTCATATTTGTATGCTTTAAATTTATACTTGTTTATCTTTCCAATTTTTGGTTGTTTTCAATTTTCTTCTTCCTTTTTGATATGTATGTGTGCCGAGAGTATAGTTAGTGGAGGGAGAGTTTCTTGATTTTTGTACATTAATGTTGTACATTAATGTGTATAATTGACTTGTTTATATATTAGGTGGTAACATGTTTTATTTCATGCTTTTAATGTGTATATATATAAGTGTATATAGCACTTACAATTTGTTTTGACTATATAAAATATTTTATATAGTTTCATGAGTGGTATTTGTGATATTTAATACATGTACTAATATGTTACATGTGATATTAATTTTAGGAGTTGATTTCTCCTTAATAATATTATCTCTATATTAGTGATTTAATATATGATTTAGTGGCCATTTGGACTATATATTTATACAATGAATTTATGGCAATTAACGCTCTTGATTCAAATTAATCCTTATTAAATAAGGTAATAAATATTTGGGGTATTTCATCTTCTGTTGTTCTACGACTTGATTGAAATTTTTAGGGTTTCAATTACCTTCTAGCTTGTGGTTGTAGACTTGGGAGCTAATTTGTTCAAGTTTCTGCTATTCGACTTGCTTGGGGTTTTTAGGGTTTTGTATGTATTCATTCGACTGCTTCATAGATTTTTAAGAGTTATGCTGTTAATCACTAATATTTTAGGGTGTTGGGTGTTTACAACCAAATCGTACAGAGTATCTACATTTTAGATTGGAGGTCTACCTTGACGTCTAGTATAAGGGTTGTCGGTATATAGTACATGCGCCATTTGAGCCTGACAGATACTCAACAATAGAGCTGGTTCATGATTGCCTAACCCTTATCCGACAGAAAAGCAATGTTAGAGAACCTAATAAGCACCCTACTTTCTGGTACCAACACCCAAAAAAGAAGAAAGAAGATAGACATAGGGTGTGATAGACAGTTGATGAATATGTTGGGTTTGTTTGAGGGGAAGGAGGTGATTAAGGTAACTATTGATGATGCATTGAAGGATTCTTAATTGATGGAAACTTACAAATGTTGGTTGTTGAATTCAGACAAATGGGGTAAACAACCCAGTCATAATGATGTTACAGAAGGTGAATTTGGGTTAAATATTGATGAATTGGTAGAAATTGATCCAAATGAAATCTATCTCAACTCACCACCGCCAACACAACCTTCTCAAGACCATCAATAACAAACACAACAACCACAAACTACATAAGACTAACCACCCCAAACAATGATCCCTCACACCCAACATTCTAGATGAACCACCACAGACAATCGTGCCTCACTCCCAACCTCCCCAACCCCAACAAAACAATACTAGAAATAGTGGCAAATAGTGGAAAAGTGGGGAAAAAGAAAAAAAAAGCCAAGAGAATCAACTAGTTACCTCCACACGTTCATATAGTAAAACTTAATCATTCCATTGCCTAGTGCTACGATGTGATCCCTTCACAATTAAACCTGCCCACAAACATTGCCCCCACAGTGTATTAGGTCTTCAAATCTCTAAATTGTAAAACCATAATCTGACTCCACAGGTCCCATTGGCTCAGCCACACCCTCATTTAACAGTCC
Organism: Limonium bicolor; assembly: GCA_023374045.1. NCBI lineage: Eukaryota > Viridiplantae > Streptophyta > Magnoliopsida > Caryophyllales > Plumbaginaceae > Limonium > Limonium bicolor. The sequence continues at coordinate 74,190,564 of CM041776.1, forward strand.
CACAGTAGCATCTAATACAAAACAACGTTACTAACAATGTGTAATGCCTAACCTTACCCTGTACCGTGAATGAAGAGAAAACCTCTAGAGTTATAAATGAGGAAAATGATAATGATCATAGTGCAGACCACAACCCTATCTTTCTGATGACTCTAGGGATCATAATTCTAATAATGAACAATGTGTTAGATCATCAGAGGAGAGTGACCCAGATGGTGGTGATGTTGATGTGGTAGCTGATGAGGATGATGTTGATGTTGAAGCAATGGAAAAGATTAAAGAAGGTGGTTATTTTTCTGGCGACGATGAAGAGGAGTAGGCGGTGGGATGATTCATGGTAAGAGATGGTAAACCCTTTGAGAACCAGCCTGATGGCACAATACCTAGATCCCAAACAAATGTTCTTAAATAAAGATGCATTCAGAGAAGTGATGGAGGATTATACTGTGCAGGAGGGAACTGATCTGCACATAGTGACCAATGACACGTGGAAGTACACAGTGCTTAGCAACAACATTAGCTCATGTGAATGGCAATTACATGACTATCTTTTACCGACGGTATAACCTTCATGATCAAAACCATGAAAGGGGAGCACACTTGCACTAGGTTGTCCGAAAACCCATCAGCTACATCTAAGTGTGTAATAAAAAAAATTCTTTTGAATTGAGGGCAAATAATTCATTGTGACCTGGTGAAATACCCCGAACTTAAATATGGTGATTAGGATTTTAATATAGTATTTAAGGGCCTAATAGTGCCCAAGTAATTTTGGTAAGGAAAAAAAATCCAAAGAAATGAGAAAAAACGCTTAGAAAGCGGAAAACGCTAAAACAAGCGTTAAATAACCATAGGAGGTACGAGACCTCGGTTATAGTATCGTAAGGATTCCTCAGGCTTATTCATGCCTAATTAGTATACGGGAACGATTCCCGAAGAAAACGGATCCAAGAAATGTATTAAAACGCTAAAAGAGCTTTAGCGCACGTTTTTCGAGGAAACCCGAAAACGTGATTTTAAGTGGTCAAACGAACCCGTAAAAATTATAAATCATTAAATAATAATTATTAAGCCTTTATGGAAGCTTAATAACCAATAAAAATAAGAAAGAAACGAGAAATTCCGGAAAACGGGCCCTGTTAGTGAATAGTAACTAAACCGGGTTAAAATACGAGCGTTTTCTGTAAAAGACGAAAAACGCTCCAGCTAGTATAACAGTGGGGGCCGATTTTTACTGTTGTAGACAGCCCTCTCTCACACACACACACACACAAGTAACAAATAAGTAAATCAAAAAGCAATAAAAGTAATAAAGCAAAAAGTAACTTATACCACTTTAACACCCTCTCACCTCTCATTCTCACTTTACCCTCATCTCTCTCCTCCCTTCTCCTCTCCCAGCGATTTCTCCCTCTCTCTCCATGGGGGCTGGCGATTTGAGAAGCTTCAACACTCCCATGGCTTCTCTTCTTCTCCTCATGCTCTAGCTCCATTTGAGCTCCAAATGTAAAATAAAATACATATTTGAACTCCTCTCTTCATCCTCTACATTTCTATCTTTTCAAAATCCGGAAATGAGCAACTTCATCTCCATGGGTTTCCCCCATTTGAAGAGAAAAGCACACCATTGTGAAGCTTGGAGTCTCCTCTTTCCAACAAGGTAAAAATCTTCATGAAAAACTCAAGCTTTCTCCACCTCCTTGTGAAACCGATTTTTGCCCTTCTTGCAATGCCTTGTTCTCTCTTTGTTTGAGCTTGGTTCAACTCTCCAATGGTGGAGGAGCTCTCCTTGTATTCAAGGCTTAAAAACCTCTCTTGAAACTCCAAGGTAAAACCCTAACTTGTGGTAATTTAAACCCTTCATTAATTAGTGGGTATAAGAGGTTAGAAGTTTAATTATATTCTCCTTATGTAATTTGGGTGTTGGGATGGAGTTTGGTAACTCCATCCCCCACAAAAACGATTGGACAAGAAAGAGAGGAAGAGGAGAAATGGAAAGGAAATGAAGGAATCAAAAGCTCAAGGTAAGAGCTCCATCTTAATGCTTAATTAATGCATTAGTGTAATGGGAATGGGTGAACAAATAAAGAACCTAAACTATTGTAATGGTATTGTAGTTGTAGATGTTTGAGTATTGGTGAGCAAATATGTGGATTTATAGGCCTTAGAGCCAATGAATGGTGTATGTGTATTAGTCTTGCTATTTGAGGGAACAATGATGTATTAGTATTGTTATTTAAGAAGCATTGGTGTATTAGGATTTTGTATGTGTGCTGGTAGGACCCTTATTGGGTGTGGCTAGCTTTAGGTTGAATTTGTTGAGAGAATGTGTATTTGAGGATGTAAGGAAAGAAGGGTGAACTATGGCAAAATTTTGGTCGGAATTGTGCATTAAAGAATGACTTGGTGAATGGGAGAACCAAGGTGAGTATTGGATTTAGTAAAGGTGTTTAATGACCATGGAATGGTAAATGTGGTATGAGAGTATTAGGATGTAAAATCTATAGCAAGAGAGGTACCAAGATGCATTGTGGAACTAGAAAGAAGTTGATGTGCAGAATTTTGTAAAATGAGTGTTGGAACTTGGGTGTAGGAAGTGCAATGGCTTGGAAATGAATGGCATGGTAAGGAGAGGTATTTAGAATGCTAGGAATGGCATTGGTTGAGGAAGTATTGGATGGGAGGATTTAATTGTAAAATCTGTAGCATAGGTGTAACAAAAACTGTTACATGTGTGTAGAAGAAGTAAGAAAATTGTGTAAGTTGTTTGATGAATTTAGCAATGGATTTGGTGGATGAATTAAGGTGATTTAGAGGGCTTAATTAGTGCTAAATCATGTGGGGTTACATATAGGAAGATGGGTAAGAAAAATGGGTAAAGAAAGAAGTGGAAAACAAAACTTGTAGGCATGTTCTGGACCGGTCCGACCCAGAGGTTGGGTCGGACGGTGGGTCGGACAGGCACAGACCACAGAACCGAAAGCTACTGGAATGGTCTGACCCAGAGGTGTATGGGTCAGACGGAATAGTTCTGGGTCGGACGGGACAATTTCAAAAGACGGGAAACTTACTGGAATGGTCCGACCCATAGGTGGGGTGGACGGTGGGTCGGACGGCCCTAACTTATATATATATAAAAAAGAAACAGTAGTAACATAGTAATCATATGTATGTATGTATGTAGGTAAGTACATAAAAAAGGACCTTAGTAATATACCATTAATGTGACAACAATGGTAAGGAAGTAAGTATGGGAGTAGGAAAACAAGTATGAAAAGTAATTAAGTAAGTTGAGAGTATGAAAACATTAAGTAGACCGGGATAACGGGGTAAGTACGGGAATAATAATTAATTGTGTATCTTAAGAGTATAGTATTAATAATAATGTTGGAACATTATCAGTGGAACGAGTGTGAACCAAGGAACGAGGGAACACATGGTAGAGCTAACGCCGGTGAAAGGTATGATTTTCTCATGCCCCGTATGCTAACCGAGTTACGTTGATTTGTGTGCTGTATGCCGGCTAATCAAGACTAAAGCATGAAAACGGTATATTGCCCTTCATTGTATGTCTTGGTGTATGTTGTGTGAGCTAACCCTTCTTGATTGATTGTGGGGCTTCATTTAGTGCGTAGTACGACTCATAGATGAGTCTTGTTGTGTAGCGACTCGTAGTAAGGGTCACATTGTGAACTAATGGAAACGTAGCAACGCACTAAACTATCGAATCAATAAACGATAACGCAACCAATGAACTCACTAGAATGTGAGAGAGTGTACGGGAGTAATAACCTCCCGATAACGGTTGGAGAACTGAGATGAATAATCCACAAATAATAAGTAGTGGAAGTATAAAGTAACCTCTATTAGAGGAATTAATCTTGGTGCAAGACATGAACCATGAGTGTAGTGAAGAATGATGAGGGATCTCCAAACCCCTTAGCAATTAGTCGACCCATTATGAGAGGACCCGACTGATGTAAGTATGTCCCGAACATGAGAGTATTCGATACGTTGGGGAAACCCTTAAATCTGAAGATACTAGTCGGTTGTAATTCCCTAAGCTGGTGGAGGTTATCGAGAGAGATACTTCTAGGTTAATCCATGAGATTTAATATACTCTGAGAGAAGAGTGTTGGGAATTGAGTAGTCCGGTAAAAACGGACATTGAGTATTTGAGGAGCTAGGCGTATAGCCCTCGTATTGTAGGTCGGTGGCGAGTCTTGTGTATGACTCCGCCCAGAGACCAAAGTAATGGGTAATGAGTAATGCGTATGTATGAGTAAAGTAATGAGTACTGAGTAAGAAGTGAGTAGAGTATGTAATGAATACCGAGTATGGAGTATTGAGTAGTGAGTATGCACAAAGTACCGTAACGAGTATGGAGTAAGGAGTGTGTACGAGTAAGGGTATGAGCATGGAGTGCTGAGTATGTAAGAGTAAAGTGACGAGTAACAAGTAAGGAGTAGGTACGAGAGAGTAGCGTAGAGTAGAGTAGCTGTGGAGGGTGATTTTTAGTATGAGGGGGTCTATCTAAATATGGGTCTAACTAAGAAGTCTAGATCCTAAGAATTTGCCATTCTGTGGAGGGTGAAAAACCGTTATTCTGGCATCCCTCAAATACCTACTACATCGTCCGTCTTTCCCAGAAAGCATAAAGGGGAGTGCAAGTGTGCGCTACACCCGCTCTCAATGGGCCCCACGCGGACTTATGCCCTAAGGGCGGAAATTGACTAGAGTCGCCACCTAGTTTGACCTAAGGAACTAGGAAGGAAGAGAAAGAGGGTTCTAAGAACCGTTGGTTGACTCTGATGATTTGTTGCCTATGGATAGGACTCATCTGATCATACTAGAGATTATGGTGGGTTCGCACTGGGTTACACCCCTTGGAAGTGGCAACGACCACGACTTCGGATTGGTGCCCGAGGAAACCTCGGTCTCCAATTGTCAGGATTGCCTTCTTTCAAAACCTTTTAGAGAGATTCAATTAAAGCCAAAGGATCGGATTGAATGGGGATTGAGGAGTAGGTGATTTTGAAGAGTTTGAGGAGACAGGCCGGTCTCGAACTATCGGTTTGTGGGAATAGTCAAAGGGTTGAGAGGTTTTGATTATTTTTGAGGGGTTTGGATTTATCTTGGCTTTTGCGAGGCTAAGGGCACTTTGGTCATTCTTGTGGAGTTAAGGGATATTTGGATCATTTGTTGGGGTCGAAGAGGAATTCGGGTTTTGAGGATGATTGAGTATGGAAGAGGATATTTGGCTTGTGAGTATTCGGGTTTTGGAGATGTTTCACGTTTCTGGGAGTCTTCAAGAATTGGAAGTCCTATGTGACTTAGAGTTGGGTAAAAGGAGGATTGAAAAGTGTTTATGGGTCCTAAAGCCCTAATGGAGGTGTCGGATTGGGGTATTCAGAAGTGTCTCTCTTAAGTTTTTTTAAAACTGGAAAATCATTTTTTGTTGTGAAAAGGGCGGATAATCCCGAGGGATTACCCTATGTACCCCCTCGAACACGACACTTAATTAATGGTGAGTGCCGAGGCTCGAAAGATGGGGCAATAAATTTATGTCGAAAAATAGGGTTGAGAGAGAAACACCATGAATGAGATGTTCTCGGTCGAACCCTAATAACGTCTCTAACTCCCGGGTTTTAAAACGTTAAAAACCAAAAAAAACATTGAAATCGAGTGGAAGGGAGTTAGACGATTCTAAAATCCCGGCTGCAACTAGGAAGGTCGTTACTTCCCTAGCACCCCGCCTTGTAAAAATCTAGGCTGCAATTAGGGGAGGTTTGTCACCCTAATGCCCCGCCTAAAGAGATCCAGACTGCGACAAGGGAAGGTTATAACCCCAGTGCCCCGCCTCGGATTTTTATTTTGAAGAGAGACAGGTGATGTCTAACAAGGAAGAAACGTTCTTTGAAAGTGTTAGACATTACATGTTCCCCGAAAACGGCTTATTTTTAGTTTGAAACTGAGTTGGAAAGTGTTTGAAGTTGTTCGGAATCTCGACGAAGAAACACTAATTTTGAGAAAGGTTTTTAGGAGAAAACTTTCTGTGTATGTGAGAAGAACTTTCTGCAATAGAGAAGAGTTTTCTGTGATGTGAGAAGAGTCTTTCCTTTTTAAATTCCACAAAATGGTTTCTTTGAAAAACTTGATGAGACTTGAATAAAATGATGGTTTGAAATTCTTTTTGGGTTTTTGGAGTTTGAATGACATTTACAAACTGAGTGTGGGCTGGATGAAATGAGCTTGGGTTTGAATTGAACTCGGTTGAGTGAATGGGTTTGATTTGATTTTGGTTTGACTTGTATTGGAAGATGAGCAGGGTCAAGGTTCGAGTTGAAGTGAGGTTGGTCAATGCTTGGGTCAACATTTTTGGTCAAGGTCAATGTTTCTAGTCAAGGTCAATGTTTTCTAATCAAGGTCAATGCTTTCGGTCAAGGTCAAAGTTTGACATTTGTGGACTTGATTTGGGTTGGTAGGCTAATAGGCCGGATTGGGCTAACGGGCCGAATTTGGGTATTGGGCCATATTGGACTTTGGGCCAGATTGGGCTTTGGGCCAGATTGGTCTTTGGGTCGATTTGGGATGGGTTGATTTTGGAGATGGGCCAAGTTTTGGATGGGGAGATTTTGGGCTAAGTGGGCTGAATGGGCCTTGTTTGAACTTTGGGCCGAATGAGCCTTGTTTGAACTTTGGGCCGAATGGGCCTTGTTTGGGCTTTGGGTCTAGGGATTTACGTTTACAAAATGATTATGGAAAATGAGAGACAATTTTGAATTTGAGGATGGAGGATGAGAAGATGAAATGTTAGTGAGAGAAACCGGAATAAGAATATTAATCTATATACATACTTTAGGTGTGTGTTTTAGGGTTTAGGGGTGTCACCACCACGAGATTGGTCAATGACCTATCAGACCAGGGGGACCCCTCTATCCTAACGGCTTGGACCTAAGGACATAGTAACTAAGGCTTAATTAAACAAAAAACAGTTGAAGCAAAAAACAAAGAATGCATAACTATAAAGTATGAGAAATATGAGAATTAGAAATAGATATGTCAAGGCACCGACAAGAGTAATATAATGAAACAAAACTTGTTATATTTTACAAGCCAATTTATGGACAAACACGTTAATCTCAGATCGGTTTTCAAACTGGAAGCATTGTACAAGTGACAGGCTGCCGTGCGGGAAACAACAAGAATTTCAAACCAGATATGTATGTACAAGAGACAATTGATCCTTAAAGGTAATTAAGCTGATGCTAGAAAGTGTTAAAAGAATTTCCAAACCCATGGATAGCCGTGAAGCTCAAAGTCCACCAGTATAGTCAACTTGCACGGTCCACGAACAATTCCAAATCAAGAGAGTCCACACAGGTAAGCTTCGGTCCATTCCGACCAAGACAAGTGCACCTCGGTCAAATTGCAAACCAATGAGATAAGCATCAAACCGAATAGCATAAACAACAACAAAGAATAAAGGGATAGTATACATGTTTCTGTCGGATTGAAATCCAAACCGACACCTAAACAAAAGGAAAGAAATTATGAATCTCACCAGAATCGAATTAATTAGCGAAACAGCAATCAAACTCTGAAAGAAGACGCAACAGAAAGAAAACCTTAAAAGCACACGCACTGAAAACTGAGACAAAACCTCGCATGGGTTTGCAAAAGCCAGTCCGAACTGCGTTCATCTATCTTAGAGACTTAAAGAAACCTCAGACCAGTAAGATTAACGAGCCTATAACCACTTAAAGCAAAATAAACTTCTCTAAACTCACTAGGCAACAAATTATGAACTCAATCTAAACTGTGTGATGAGCTTATCAAGGTAGGGATAATCAAAGTGGGGCAGGCATATCGAAATTTCCCTTAACAGAGGGACCATGTTTAACTGATCGAACAATCCTCAACAATCAACATAAGAGAATCCGTCAATGACAATATTTGAAACTCAGGTTTGTCATTAGCCAAGAATCCCTGGACCTAGCATGATACGAGCACAGTGGGCAGAAAGGATCACACACTTTTCAACAGATAATTAAAGGACATGACGTGATCAAACTATATGCAGATCAAATACCCAGAGATCTAATCGAGCCACGGACATATGCGATAAACACACACACATTTCAGATAAGTATCAAAATATGCTTCAGGCTACAACCTCAAACAGTTGGAAAATATAAAGCAAATCGGTGAACAGATGAAAATCTCCTGTAAGAAACCACAGAACAAAAACAGACATACCCATTAATTTGCAAATGAAATCGAAAGGGAAAAAAAGAACCGAGGACAAAACCGAAGTCATGAGCAAGTGTCAGGCGCAGTCATGTGCAAGATCTAGATTTCCTTTCGCAAGTGAAAGGAACTTGTCGGGGATCAGGCTTAGAGCCTCTGAATAACTTACGCATCAAACTCAATCGCTGTACAGAGGGACCTGTTGACGAATGAAGGAAAAAAACATCGACAAAAGGGAATCTCAGGGTGTTTGTGAGGTCGAAAGAAAGATTAAACCCCGCCAGAGCTTGAAGACTGGAGGCGGTTGTCTTGTCAGATATCAAATGCACAACGAAGCATAGTTCTCTGAGACTCCTCGACGAAGGTTGGGTTTGTGATGGTTCATGTTTTTAGAGAAACTGAGCCATTAAGCGTGAATTGTGTTCCTGGTTTTGGGATTTTTTAGTGAAGGAGAAAGTAGGAGGAGATGGTGGTGGTGATCTTTGAACATAGCCGTGAGTGAAATAAGAACGAAGAAGGTGCAGCGCGAGTATGTTGTCGACAGCTCGGCTTGAGTGAAGAAGAAGTAGTAGAAGATGGTCGACAGAGAAGAGAATGTAGTGGTGACGGGGTGATTTCCGGTGTAAATGGATGTGGTTGTCGACCGGAAGAAGGAGGGGCAACGAGCTCTTTGTTTCTGGGTTGTGGTTTTCGAAATCGTGGGCACCTGAGGGATGGAGTAGAAAGTTCTGTCTGAGAAAAAATGGGAATGTTCGTCGGCTCTTCTTGGGATCTCCTTTGTAAGGTTTTTCTTGGTCGATTTGAGACGAAGACGGTAATGGTGATTGGAAGAGATTGAGAGGTTTCGTTTTTTCTAGTTTTGAGATCGAGAAAGGAATCGATGGATGGAACGAGATGGATCGAGATCATCATCGGGGAAGAAGAGGGAGTTAGTTCTTAGTAGATGAATGATCGAGAGGGGAGGGTTAAGTGGCGGACACTGTAGTCTGTAGGGTTTGTTTTTATGTTGTTGTTTTATACAGAAGGGAATAGGGTTTAGAAGGTGGGTTGGGTTTGAATGTGGGCTTTTTGAAGCCAAGGGCTGAAAATAGAGTGGGTTCAAGGAATTGGGCTAGGCCAGATTTCAACCAAGTGTGGATGAGTTTGATAGATGAAAATGAGTGTGTATAAATAGAAATAAAAATAAAAATACTAATGTTAATAGTAGAATAAAATAAAAATAAGAAAAAGTGAATAGATGAATAAAAATAAAATAAAATAAAATAAAATAGTAAAATGAGTGAATAAACAAAAGGGGACGACCTTGAAACTGGACTGTCGATGGAAATTCATTTTCGAAGAATTGTGTTTTTTTTTTCTGAAATGTTTTGAAAAAGATTATAAAACGATGGTTTCGTCTTAGCACGCACGTTAATAGGTTTTGAAAAAAGAAAGGCGACGACCCCTCTTATTATTTCGGAATTTGCTTTATGGGGTGAGAATTTTTGGTGTCTACAGATGGCTCCCCTTGATTCAATTCTGCAAGCCCTTGCAGAATTGGATCAAGGTTAACGGGACGCCAAAAATTCTCACTGCGGTTTATGATCTGTTCTTATGAACGGGGGGTGCACGGGGACTTATGACGGGCCCCAAATTGCGGTGATTGATGGTATGAGGACTAATGACGGGCCTCAACTAGATCTCGGTGTCTAGCTCTAGGACTAATGACGGGCCTAGAATACGATCAAGCAACCTATGCATGAGGACTAATGACGGGCCTCAACTAGAACTCGATGTCTAGCTCTAGGACTTATGACGGGCCTAGAATGCATCTTCGAAATGTATGAGGACTAATGACGGGCCTCAACTAGATCTCGGTGTCTAGCTCTAGGACTAATGACGGGCCTAGAATACAATCGGTAAATTGGTTATGCATGAGGACTAATGACGGGCCTCAACTAGAACTCGGTGTCTAGCTCTAGGACTTATGACGGGCCTAGAATGCATCTTCGAAATGTATGAGGACTAATGACGGGCCTCAACTAGATCTGGGTGTCTAGCTCTAGGACTAATGACGGGCCTAGAATACAATCGGTAAATTGGTTATGCATGAGGACTAATGACGGGCCTCAACTAGAACTCGGTGTCTAGCTCTAGGACTTATGACGGGCCTAGAATGCATCTTCGAAATGTATGAGGACTAATGACGGGCCTCAACTAGATATCGGTGTCTAGCTCTAGGACTAATGACGGGCCTAGAATACAATCGGTAAATTGGTTATGCATGAGGACTAATGACGGGCCTCAACTAGAACTCCGGTGTCTAGCTCTAGGACTTATGACGGGCCTAGAATGCATCTTCGAAATGTATGAGGACTAATGACGGGCCTCAACTAGATCTCGGTGTCTAGCTCTAGGACTAATGACGGGCCTAGAATACAATCGGTATATTGGTTATGCATGAGGACTAATGACGGGCCTCAACTAGAACTCGGTGTCTAGCTCTAGGACTTATGACGGGCCTAGAATGCATCTTCGAAATGTATGAGGACTAATGATGGGCCTCAACTAGATCTCTTGACATCTAGCTATAGGACTTATGACGGGCCTATAATACTTTGATCGAGTTGTACGAAACTCGTTGCTTTTCAGTGGTTGGTTGATTTGAGGATGACTCTGGTCATGGATTGATTCAGGATTTGATGCTTTTTGGTTGCTTCTATGAGGGATGTGATGGTCGAATACTTTCGGTCGATGTCGCCTTTGACTTTGTCAGTGTAGGACTTTGTTTTGGTTTTATTTTTGGTGGTCTTGGCCCGATGTGCTCTATGGTTTCGGGATTTGGTACGACTCTTGGCTCCAGAGTTCGAGATGGCCCCGGTATGGCTCCTGGGTCTTTGTTTCGGTTTTTGTGATTTTGTGGTCGGTTTTCGAAAGGATAGTTTTATAAATGAGTGACTTTGGGAACTTGGTGATCTTGATATGATCAAATGGCTTTGGTGTGATCGAATGGCTCCATTGCGGTCGGGTGGCTCCAGTGCGGTCAGATGGCTCCGGTTTGATATGTGACTCCCTTGTGAGCAACGACTCTGGGACGGTTGATGGGTTTGGCTTCGATATGATCCGAGGGCTCCGGTATGCTCGGATGGCCCCATTGCGGTTGGGTGGCTCCAGTGCGGTCGGATGGCCCCGACATGATTCACGACCTCATTGTGAGCAACGGCTCTGGGATGGTTGGTGGGTTTCGATTTAGATTGAGATTTTCGGGATGGTTGGTGGATTTCGATTTAGCTTGGATTTCGAGTCGAGTAGTGGGTCGATGTGATTTGTACTTTGATGTGGTTGCCGTATTTTGGTTGTGGATGAATGGCTTTGGTATGGTCAGTTATGACTTCAGATTCCCCGAGATGGCTCTGGGATAGTTCGGGATGGCTCCGGGGAGGCTACAAGATGGCTCCTTGGTGATAGCGAGGAAGAAAGGGGAACTTTCTTTTGAGGTGGTCGTACCCTGGGCGGGCTGCCTACGTACTCAATTTCTCATTGAGATCAGACCATACGTAGTTCGAAACTATGTAGGCAAGCAAGGCCCTGGTAACGAAATGGCTCCGACAGGGATTTGAGGTGGCTCTCGTATTGTTCTCGAACTGTTGGGATGACATTCCAAGGGTGTTTCAATGACAGATGATGGCTCCCGCATGGCTCCAGTTTGGTTCTGGATATGGTGTTGATGAGGCTCGAGCATGACGCTGGATGGCTCCGGAATTGTCTTCGTACGGCCTCAGATGGCTTTAGCTTGGTTCGATGTGGCTCAAGGATAGCCCAGGATGGCTCCAAGATGGTTCGATATAGCTTGATGATGGTCTGGGATGGCTCCAGTTCACATCTTTTGATCTAAAGTTATGCTTCAATAACTGCAACTGAAGTCGATTTTCAACGAGACTAGGTAGAGCTCTTACCAGTCGGATGTTTGAAGGTGAAATGGTTAGGATGCATGCAAATACTAAGTGCTAGATGAGATGCAAGATGCATATGCAGTTTTGAAGAGAAGGTATGATTCTATCTCTATTACTACGAGGTTTACGAATATAAGACATCTTCGGTTCGATCTTGAGTGATTGTTGAGCTCAAATGCATGAATCACTTTTCTCTCATGAAGAGATACGGGTCAATCTCTCGTGAGTATGGCCGTGTGTGCTAATGTCGTGATGATACTCTTGATGCTCAGAGCAGTATTTTCCTAAGAATTTCTTTTCGAGGTATTGAACTTTCCGACCCTTACAAATTTCTCACCTGCAATGGGGTAGGCTGATTATGATTTGGTAGTTTAATCGAAGAGTCACTCGCACTCGGATGACCTTGTAAAGTAAGGTCGCACTCATTCGCTCACAGTCCCTGTATTATGGGGTGGGACATGTTGATAGCAAGTACGAAGCTTATGATTCATGTTTCAGATCCGGTACTTTCAGTTAACGCTCATTAACTCATGAGTCAGAGGTCTTTATTGGGTTGTAACGGGGCTGAGGGGTATGATGTATGTCACATGGGACTCTGGGATTTATTTGAGAATTGTGGAGCTTTTGTGCAATAGAGGACGTGTTTGCCTTTGCCATGGGTGGAATGATTAGACTGGTTTTGATAACCTTTATTGATTTCTACGGGACATCATTGGTCCTTCGGATTTGGCTTCCTCATTCTTGTCTCTTCTGGTGTATGGTTTGAACTTTCTTCTCATTTTCTTTTGTGAAATTGCATTTGGCTTGTCAATCTTCTCAAACGTTCTTTGCTTTGTATTTTGGCTTTCAGCTTTGGAGTCACATTGACTCACTGATCTTTTTTTTGAACAGTCTTAATGTTCTTTTTTGGTGTTTGGCTTCGGAGTTGCATTGACCCATTGGTTTCTTAGAACATTTCATTTGTTGTTTTTTTGTGAAAGATGGTGGGGAAGGGTCATGGCTCCGGCTCTTTCGAGATCCTCTATTGCAAAGGTGAGTATGTGTATGTCAGGTGGCATGTTGTGGAGTTCGCAGAAAAGGTTTATCATGAAAAGCTCAGCGGGGCTCACTAAGGGATTATGTTGAGGGCAGTTGAAGCTCTTTGGTTTTGGGAGATTTTGATCCTAAGTGCCTCATCTCATTAGTCAATGATTGTTTTCTTACTATTCTCAGATCTTTGCATGAATCACAGTTAGTATCCGTTTATCGACATTGATCTCACTTTCATCATGCTCTCCATGTGCTGAAGGAAAGCACAAGTCACTCTGGTTTTACCTCCGTTGGATCTCTCTACCTTCCCTCATTGCTCGATAGATCGTCCAAAACACCCAATCGAAATTCAAGAGAAAATACCGCTCTTTGCACACTACTCACTTGGTTTGTGGTGCTAATTTTGATTGGACCCTAGTGTTCATTGATGGGTCGAGAGATTAGTGGTTCACGCACTCCGTTCAATCATTCTCTCAAGATTTTTCCCAAAGATGTTGTTTCGATACGAGAGTATGCAAACACGACTATCTACAATGCAATCTATTGTGGTAATATTGAATTACTACATATAAGATGCGTGAAATGCTGAAAGTGATGATTGAAAAAGGTTGACTTTGGATTTTGACTGAATGTTTTTTTTTGTTGTGTGTTTTTCCTTTTGGATGCAATGCATGCGTGGTAAGGCTACACCTAGTCTCGCTTGAGTCGGTTCCAGTTGATGGTCCATGAAGCTCATCCCTCCATTATAAACTCTGAAGTTGGTCTAGCTGCTGGGGTCACTGTCAGGGTAGAGACTCTCAAGTGAGGCCGGGTTGGTGATTGGTTTTTGGAATTTGGATTTTTAGGGAGTGATAACTCCCGCATGGTGGTCCCACGGTATGACACGCTCTTTCCCTTTTAGTCGCTGACGCGCATGGGGATTCTGAGTGGGAGAGGTTTGAACTCGCTTTTCTTTTCTATCCCTCTGAGATCGGGCTCTGGCGGTCGAGATATTGGGATGAAAGTGTGTGTGGTGTGGTGACAATGAAACACATGGTTATGCAATCTTGAGATGGACACGACTCGTGAATGATTGATGGAATTGAAATGGCTGGAAGTGCAAGTGACTCTTTTTTTTGTGTGGAATGCGATGCATGTGTTTTGCTTTGTGCTCAGTTGCATTTGTTGGTGTTGTTTATTTAGGGGATACCTCCTGTAGATACCGTGAATTCTCGCCTCATAAAGCAAAGTTGATAAATGATATATAACTGTGAGGAGTCGTTCCTTATTCTTCTCTTTATTCGTGCATGCCAAAAGAAACCAAGTTTTAGAAAAAACAATTTTGAAAACGCGTGTTTTCAAAGTGGTGGATTTCCTTAATAGAAATTTTGATGCTCGATCATTCGCAAATAAAATAAGGGATGGGGAAACCCTATACACATTGATCTAAATAAATTCAAAGGGAATGTGTAAACCTATACATGTAATCTATTCAGAAATGGACAAGAGAGAAAAGAATGCTAGGGGAAAACCTATACATCAATTCTAAAAGTCATTAAATGGGGGAGTTTGAGCTTAAAAACTTCTCCCGAATTCTTTTGCTTCGTCTTTCGAGCTGACTGACTGCTCAATCGTCTTCGGGCTCCTGATTGGTTGTTCGCTCGTCTTCGGGCGATTGACTGGTTGCTCGCTCGAGTTCAGGTTGTTGCAGCGAAGCAGTATTGTGATCAAACAAAACGGGTTGGTGTTCTTCTGATTTTCAACAATTTAAACTTGAACGGTGTTGCTGATCTTCGTGTCGCTTGACTCGGGTTGGTACACCCCTGGTTTTGTATTTGAATGGTTGGTGTTGGTCTTCATGTCGCTTGACGGGTTGGTGCGCCTCTGATTTTTAGCTCGATCCGCTCCGACGAGGGAGATGAGGGATATTCTTGAGAAAGGAAAAGGTGAATGATCGAGCACAAAATCTTATGTGAAAATCCACCACTTTTGAAAACACGAAATGACTAGTACGCTCCACAGTAATGACCGCTGCTCTTGGAGGTGGGTAGAACTTCAAAAATAGCGGGTCACGACATGGGGACTAAATCATTATTTTGAATACGTTTATGAAAATCAATTTTGAAAACCGTTTTCGAAAACTATTTTGAAATAACGTTGGTGAAAAATGTTGTTTGAAATTCGTTTGTAGAAAGTAGGTTTGTAGAAAGTAGGTTTTCGAAATCTATTTATGAAATTGTTTTGGAATAACATTCTAAAGATGAAGTGACAAGATTAAAACCGCAAATGTTTATGAGTAAAATTTAGGTGGGATCTGAAATTAAACGAGCTCGTAAAACAGCTTTAAGAGATGTGCAAAAGAGAATTCCGAACGTTTTGAAATAGATTGGTTTGAAAAAGTGGTTTGCACACATGTATAGCATAAAAGAAATCGTGACTATGTTTGATGTGGAGCTGTAAGTGTTAATGTTGGGATAATCACTTTCCAGGTCAATTATGACCCCGTCTCACCGGGGGAACCGTCGTCCCTTCACTATCATCTCTCGGGGTTTTTCTCTGATATGCCCCTTGCGGGGCACGTTATAAAGAAGGCCCCTCATCGAGTGAGTAAGTTCGAAAGGTCAGGATACCCGAAGTGATAAGGAAACATACGCCACGGCCAGTGATGATCCGACAACACCCCACTTTTCGGGAAACTCGGGGAAGTATTGCATGGGAACGGGTCTCTCGTCATCTGCACGGTCAGGTGTGTCTAAAGTCCAAATTATTCACTGACTACGTTGTGCCATGTATGGGTATCCGGTAAATACGGGATCCTCTATGGACGTGTAGCGTGACATTGGGCTTTAGAGACACCCGTGGTGCAGAGAACAATGGAGAACTGAGCCCATGCAATCTTCAGGGTAAGGCGGAAGGGTGGTCAGACAGGCGGCATACAAAGAGGGTGACTACCCATAAAACCCGTCTTAGACACCGGATTGGGCAGCTGGACACTGAAGGCTCATGGTTCACTATATGCTGGCTTAAACTTGGATAATGGAGGATATTTTGGATCATGAGCCTGCAGGGCGTAGGTCGATGACCATCTTGCCCCGTGGGTTAGCCATTTAGATAAATGACCCAGCTCATGGGAAATCAACCGTGGACCGGTCGGGATTCCGTGACTCGTGGATAAATCGGGTGACACAGAGGAATGCATGTCCTAAGCTACCCTCCCAATGCACCCCACAATCATAACACAACATATAAAAGCAATGAAGTCAGCACCGCCCTATTTGCTAAGAGTTTTATCTTGAAAGTGATTCCAAATTGGTTGTTTATTAGCCTAGAGGGAAGTTAGCTTCATTCAATCCTAAGTGCCTCTTTCTAATCGTGAGCTAATTATTAACCCAATTGTTGTAATGCTTGTTGAGGATCTAACAAATCCAGCTGTCCTCATCAGCTACACACTCTAAGTGTGGAGTAGAATAATCCTAAAGGCTTTGAAATGAATCTCTTGAAGGTTTTGAAAGAATTGGGGAAATCCTGACAATCTTGTATGGAGTTCAGTCTTCCTTGAGTTTGAGAAAAACTTACTCAAGTTTTCCCCAGCGGAGTCGCCATTCTGTGGAGGGTGATTTTTTAGTATGAGGGGGTCTATCTAAATATGGTCTAACTAAGAAGTCTAGATCCTAAGAATTTGCCATTCTGTGGAGGGTGAAAACCCGTTATTCTGGCATCCCTCAAATACCTACTACATCGTCCGTCTTTCCCAGAAAGCATAAAGGGGAGTGCAAGTGTGCGCTACACCCGCTCTCAATGGGCCCCACGCGGACTTATGCCCTAAGGGCGGAAATTGACTAGAGTCGCCACCTAGTTTGACCTAAGGAACTAGGAAGGAAGAGAAAGAGGGTTCTAAGAACCGTTGGTTGACTCTTGATGATTTGTTGCCTATGGATAGGACTCATCTGATCATACTAGATTCTATGGTGGGTTCACACTGGGTTACACCCCTTGGAAGTGGCAACGACCACGACTTCGGATTGGTGCCGAGGAAACCTCGGTCTCCAATTGTCAGGATTGCCTTCTTTCAAAACCTTTTAGAGAGATTCAATTAAAGCCAAAGGATCGGATTGAATGGGGATTGAGGAGTAGGTGATTTTGAAGAGTTTGAGGAGACAGGCCGGTCTCGAACTATCGGTTTGTGGAATAGTCAAAGGGTTGAGAGGTTTTGATTATTTTTGAGGGGTTTGGATTATCTCGGCTTTGCGAGGCTAAGGGCACTTTGGTCATTCTTGTGGAGTTAAGGGATATTTGGATCATTTGTTGGGGTCGAAGAGGAATTCGCGTTTTGAGGATGATTGAGTATGGAAGAGGATATTTGGCTTGTGAGTATTCGGGTTTTTGGAGATGTTTCACGTTTCTGGGAGTCTTCAAGAATTGGAAGTCCTATGTGACTTAGAGTTGGTTAAAAGGAGGATTGAAAAGTGTTTTGGGTCCTAAAGCCCTAATGGAGGTGTCGGATTGGGGTATTCAGAAGTGTCTCTCTTAAAGTTTTTTTTAAAACTGGAAAATCATTTTTCGTTGGTAAAAGGGCGGATAATCCCGAGGGATTACCCTATGTACCCCCTCGAACACGACACTTAATTAATGGTGAGTGCCGAGGCTCGAAAGATGGGGCAATAAATTTATGTCGAAAAATGGGTTGAGAGAGAAAACACCATGAATGAGATGTTCTCGGTCGAACCCTAATAACGTCTAACTCCCGGGTTTTAAAACGTTAAAAACCAAAAAAAACATTGAAATCGAGTGGAAGGGAGTTAGACGATTCTAAAATCCCGGCTGCAACTAGGAAGGTCGTTACTTCCCTAGCACCCCCCTTGTAAAAACTAGGCTGCAATTAGGGGAGGTTTGTCACCCTAATGCCCCGCCTAAAGAGATCCAGACGCGACAAGGGAAGGTTATAACCCCAGTGCCCCCTCGGATTTTATTTGAAGAGAGACAGGTGATGTCTAACAAGGAAGAAACGTTCTTTGAAAGTGTTTAGACATTACATGTTCCCCGAAAACGGCTTATTTTAGTTTGAAAACTGAGTTGGAAAGTGTTTGAAGTTGTTCGGAATCTCGACGAAGAACACTAATTTTGAGAAAGGTTTTTAGGAGAAAAACTTTCTGGTATGTGAGAAGAACTTTCGCAATAGAGAAGAGTTTTCTGTGATGTGAGAAGAGTCTTTCCTTTTTAAATTCCACAAAATGGTTTCTTTGAAAAACTTGATGAGACTTGAATAAAATGATGGTTTGAAATTCTTTTTGGGTTTTTGGAGTTGAAGACATTTACAAACTGAGTGTGGGCTGGATGAAATGAGCTTGGGTTTGAATTGAACTCGGTTGAGTGAATTGGGTTTGATTTGATTTTGGTTTGACTTGTATTGGGAGAGCAGGGTCAAGGTTCGAGTTGAAGTGAGGTTGGTCAATGCTTGGGTCAACATTTTGGTCAAGGTCATTTTTTCAAGGTCAATGTTTTCTAATCAAGGTCAATGCTTTCGGTCAAGGTCAATTTGACATTTGTGGACTTGATTTGGGTTGGTAGGCTAATAGGCCGGATTGGGCTAACGGGCCGAATTTGGGTATTGGGCCATATTGGACTTTGGGCCAGATTGGGCTTTGGGCCAGATTGGTCTTTGGGTCGATTTGGGATGGGTTGATTTTGGAGATGGGCCAAGTTTTGGATGGGAGATTTTGGGCTAAGTGGGCTGAATGGGCCTTGTTTGAACTTTGGGCAGAATGGCATTGTTTGAACTTTGGGCCGAATGGGCCTTGTTTGGGCTTTGGGTCTAGGGATTTACGTTTACAAAATGATTATGGAAAATGAGACAATTTTGAATTTGAGGATGGAGGATGAGAAGATGAAATGTTGAGAGAACCGGAATAAGAATATTATCTATATACATACTTTAGGTGTGTGTTTTAGGTTTAGGGGGTCACCACCACGAGATTGGTCAATGACCTATCAGACCAGGGGGACCCCTCTATCCTAACGGCTTGACCTAAGGACATAGTAACTAAGGCTTAATTAAACAAAAAACAGTTGAAGCAAAAAACAAAATGCATACTATAAAGTATGAGAATATGAGATTAGAAATAATATGTCAAGGCACCGACCAGATAATATAATGAAACAAAACTTGTTATATTTTACAAGCCAATTTATGGACAAACACGTTAATCTCAGATCGTTTTCAAACTGGAAGCATTGTACAAGTGCAGCGGCCGGCGGGAAACACCACGAATTTCAAACCAGATATGTATGTACAAGAGACAATTGATCCTTAAGGTAATTAGTGATGCTAGAAAGTGTTAAAAGAATTTCCAAACCCATGGATAGCCGTGAAGCTCAAAGTCCACCGGTATAGTCAACTTGCACGGTCCACGAACAATTCCAAATCAAGAGAGTCCACACAGGTAAGCTTCGGTCCATTCCGACCAAGACAAGTGCACCTCGGTCAAATTGCAAACCAATGAGATAAGCATCAACCGAATAGCATAAACAACAACAAAGAATAAAGGGATAGTATACATGTTTCTGTCGGATTGAAATCCAAACCGACACCTAAACAAAAGGAAAGAAATTATGAATCTCACCAGAATCGAATTAATTAGCGAAACAGCAATCAAACTCTGAAAGAAGACGCAACAGAAAGAAAACCTTAAAAGCACACGCATGAAAACTGAGACAAAACCTCGCATGGGTTTGCAAAAGCCAGTCCGAACTGCGTTCATCTATCTTAGAGACTTAAAAGAAACCTCATACCAGTAAGATTAACGAGCCTATAACCACTTAAAGCAAAATAAACTTCTCTAAACTCACTAGGCAACAAATTATGAACTCAATCTAAACTGTGTGATGAGCTTATCAAGGTAGGGATAATCAAAGTGGGGCAGGCATATCGAAATTTCCCTTAACAGAGGGACCATGTTTAACTGATCGAACAATCCTCAACAATCAACATAAGAGAATCCGTCAATGACAATATTTGAAACTCAGGATTGTCATTAGCCAAGAATCCCTGGACCTAGCATGATACGAGCACAGTGGGCAGAAAAGGATCACACACTTTTCAACAGATAATTAAAGGACATGACGTGATCAAACTATATGCAGATCAAATACCCAGAGATCTAATCGAGCCACGGACATATGCGATAAACAACACACATTTCAGATAAGTATCAAAATATGCTTCAGGCTACAACCTCAAACAGTTTGGAAATATAAAGCAAATCGGTGAACAGATGAAAATCTCCTGTAAGAAACCACAGAACAAAACAGACATACCCATTAATTTGCAAATGAAATCGAAAGGGAAAAAAAGAACCGAGGACAAAACCGAAGTCATGAGCAAGTGTCGGGCGCAGTCATGTGCAAGATCTAGATTTCCTTTCGCAAGTGAAAGGAACTTGTCGGGGATCAGGCTTAGAGCCTCTGAATAACTTACGCATCAAACTCAATCGCTGTACAGAGGGACCTGTTGACGAATGAAGGAAAACAACATCGACAGAAGGGAATCTCAGGGTGTTTGTGAGGTCGAAAGAAAGATTAAACCCCGCCAGAGCTTGAAGACTGGAGGCGGTTGTCTTGTCAGATATCAAATGCACAACGAAGCATAGTTCTCTCTGAGACTCCTCGACGAAGGTTGGGTTTTGATGGTTCATGTTTTTAGAGAAACTGAGCCATTAAGCGTGAATTGTGTTCCTGGTTTTGGGATTTTTAGTGAAGGAGAAAGTAGGAGGAGATGGTGGTGGTGATCTTGAACATAGCCGTGAGTGAAATAAGAACGAAGAAGGTGCAGCGCGGGTATGTTGCTTGTCGACAGCTCGGCTTGAGTGAAAGGTAGAAGATGGTCGACAGAGAAGAGAATGTAGTGGTGACGGGGTGATTTCCGGTGTAAATGGATGTGGTTGTCGACCGGAAGAAGGAGGGGCAACGAGCTCTTTGTTTCTGGGTTGTGGTTTTCGAAATCGTGGGCACCTGAGGGATGGAGTAGAAAGTTCTGTCTGAGAAAAAATGGAATGTTCGTCGGCTCTTCTTGGGATCTCCTTTGTAAGGTTTTTCTTGGTCGATTTAGACGAAGACGGTAATGGTGATTGGAAGAGATTGAGAGGTTTCGTTTTTCTGGTTTTGAGATCGAGAAAGGAATCGATGGATGGAACGAGATGGATCGAGATCATCATCGGGGAAGAAGAGGGAGTTAGTTCTTAGTAGATGAATGATCGAGAGGGGAGGGTTAAGTGGCGGACACTGTAGTCTGTAGGGTTTGTTTTTAGTTGTTGTTGTTTATACAGAAGGGTAGGGTTTAGAAGGTGGGTTGGGTTTGAATGTGGGCTTTTTGAAGCCAAGGGCTGAAAATAGAGTGGGTTCAAGGAATTGGGCTAGGCCAGATTTCAACCAAGTGTGGATTGAGTTTGACAGATGAAATGAGTGTGTATAAATAGAAATAAAAATAAAATACTAATGTTAATAGTAGAATAAAATAAAATAGAAAAAGTGAATAGATGAATAAAATAAAATAAAATAAAATAAAATAAAATAGTAAAATGAGTGAATAAACAAAAGGGGACGACCTTGAAACTGGACTGTCGATGGAAATTCATTTTCGAAGAATTGTGTTTTTTTTTTCTGAAATGTTTTGAAAAAGATTATAAAACGATGGTTTCGTCTTAGCACGCACGTTAATAGGTTTTTAAAAAAGAAAGGCGACGACCCCTCTTATTATTTCGGAATTTGCTTTATGGGGTGAGAATTTTTGGTGTCTACAGTAGCGAATATCGAACAAACCACGAAGTAGCACTGAGTAAGTAACTAACACTAACGGTCGACTATCGAATTGTCTTCCTTAATAGGTATTGAACCTTGTATGTGTATGTAAGTATTGTTGAAGGTATTGTGTAGTATTTGTATGTATGTAAGCATGTAAAATGAACTCCATGTATATCCGACTTAAAGTAGTCGGCGTACCACGGTTAG
Organism: Limonium bicolor; assembly: GCA_023374045.1. Classification (NCBI taxonomy): domain Eukaryota; kingdom Viridiplantae; phylum Streptophyta; class Magnoliopsida; order Caryophyllales; family Plumbaginaceae; genus Limonium; species Limonium bicolor. Next base: position 74,212,757 of record CM041776.1, read on the forward strand.
CACGCGGTATATGCGAATTTCATATGCAGCGTAAGCTGACCCCCTAGGGGGACCGTTTTAGTGTGCAGGTACTCGAAGCTGACCACCGTTCGAGAGAGTAGGACGGGGACTGCTACGTAAGCATGGGTAGTTGAATAAAAGGGATTGTACTCGTAATGTATTGGGAAATTGGAAGTCCAAGCTGTATCGGTAATTTAAGGATTGTAGTATACTCGGTATAGTAATGTATTGATGTTGTAATTGAATTATGGGTAAGTAAGCAATGGGAAGTATTGTATTGTGTAGAGTACTCGGTATGTTCATATTCATCAGACCGATAGTATGTAGAATTGTAACTCGCCTTGTTAGTCACGTGGGTGACAAACGGCATTGTACACCCGCCGTTGAGTAAGTAATATCCGCTGTGAAGGTAAGTATGGTACGGTAATGACGGTATTAGCGGTAGGGGTGTTAGAAAAAGTGGTATCAGAGCGAAGTATCGCTCTGATGGATGAAATACCGAGTTTAGGAAGATACCGAGTTAGGAATTAGAGACTTGGGGCTAAGGGTTGAGTGTTAGCGTGTGAGGTACGCTAGTTAGGAACTTCCGTGTGAATCGGAAACCTACAACAACCATACCCCGCCCTTCGCAACCCACAGTATTAAGTTGGGAGAATAACGCCAGAGAGATGGAAAGACCTCTCACACTCGGGTAACACCCGATCTGGCAGTTGAAAGTAAACCTTATTAGAAAAAGAACCTGTCATACGGTAGAGTCCAAGAACTGGAAGTCCCGAAGACGGTTCCCGTTGGATGATGATGACCGCACTTAATGGCGGAGGATTGAAGATCCTAAATAAAGGATAGTGGAATTTATGGCACCATGGGGCGACATGCTTCGCAGTCACGAGAACCATGAATAGCGAGTAAGAAGAGAAGCACAATCGCGCAATGAAGCAAGGAAGATATGGTCATAAGCCCGAGACAAGAGAGTCTACGGACTGTAATGTTAGATAGTTCCAACAACAGTATACAAACCGACTAAGGAAATAGTCGAGGTTGGATTAATACCAAACCTACACGCCAAGAGGCCGTGATAACCGAACAACATAGTTCAGGTAACGATGAAAGGATTCATAACACAGACACCTATAGGACCACAACATGGTTCCCAAGGACAAGTCAAGTCTCGTTAACCACAGCGAAGGTGTGAGACACCCGAACTGACGACAACCGTGTCAAGTACACTGAGAATCGACTCAGGAGATTGATCACCAAGATCAAAAGATCAAAGGAAGATCTAGTAAGACCACCAAATATGGATGGAAACGATACCGTAACTGGTATACGTTAACCGAAAAACAACCTACCCGCGCACTTGCCTAGGGCAAGTGCAGCAACTATAAGACGGTTGGAAGACTATTAACAACCCACAAATACTTGCTAAAGTTCCGCTATGAAGAATGGAGCAAATATAGGAATACCCATCCTAAGGATTAAATAATGAGACCTCAGAAAGGCCTAACGGCCCGACCATTGTATTAAGAGTATACCGGTCAGCGAGAAGCTGAACTTGGTCAAGACCTCGATCATGGCAACGCCATTAAGAATTCATTTTAACACCGAACTGTTATTTCAAAACCCAAATTTTTCTTCAAATCACAAACTCTCCTTTTAAACCTTGGATTTTTCAAACCAAACAGACGGAATTACGGTGAGTATCATAGAATGATACAAGAGGAGTTGACAATAGAATACTTCACCTAGGCATGTGACGAACACTACTAGTGTACCCAAATGTGGGATGTGGGACGACCGCACTCCGAAGGAGCTTGCGGGCCCGACAAATAGTCAGGTAAGTGGTAACGTGCCAAAAAGGTACCCCACATATGTATACATGTAGTGTACGAAACACGGAAAGTAGTCAACTCTGTTCTACGGACCATAAGTAATTTAAAACAGAACAGCTGGTTACCTCAACCGAACAAGGGAAACTCAGATAAGCTACAAGATAAGGAGTCAGAGACTCACTTAAGAGTTGAAAGTGCAAGAAGCACTAACAACGGGATAAGACATTGGATATGTCTCGAGGATATGAAGGTAAAGCATGATAACTGGAAGGAATACCCAGTCTAAGCACAGCAAGGCAAATGCCTAACATTAACACAGCAGTGTTCAATGAACGGGATAGAATTCCAAGAACAACTACCACAAACACACAGGGTGATGTTATAAGGTACCAGAAATACCATTCATCACTGGAAGGGATATCAAATCCGTTATAACACAAGGAAAAATACCAATGGTCTACCTTAAGAACGGGAGACGATACAACCCTCAACGGATAACTCAGATCCAGAACCGCAAGGTAGGACAATAAACTGAACATACTCATAAATGTCCGCCAGATGCTACCGTATAATCGGTACTACCCAGGAGCAATCCATAAAGGGTATCAAGTCAACACAGTTGAACGAGATGTCATGGTAAACACACCACAATCGGAACGAACATCCAGTTAGAACACCAAAGGGATCCCACTTGATAGGGGGTATCCCAAATTAATAAATGGTATCGATCAATACCAAGATACAAAAAGGGTCTCCAACAAACGGAAGCGTGATGCGACGATCTTATCATGGAGCCCAGTATCACCTCCAAACCCAGCAATGTCTTGTGGAGAAGTAACCACTTGGGAACGACCTATGATGAGCAGAGCTCTAGGCAATATGGCTAGTAGGCCATGAAACTATTACCACACAGAACCCAACGGTTGCAAAACCCACTGTGAACCATATGGAAGGCTGTCAAGGACGGCACCAATGAAAGAGTAACAATCGATGAATGAGGACGCCCCTCATAAATGTGAGACCGCAAGAGCGGTGAACACATAGATCCCAAGAAGGGGATACCATCAGTAACTGTCGGGAAATATACCCCTCTCAGAACTACTAATGTAGTCAGGCTTGAGCATATAATTCTTGCCAAGCAATGTGAAATAAGCTTCAACAGCAATTGTTGACAACCAAGGAGTAACCGGTTATAACACCAATGATGCTCAGGGAGCTCAGAAAAATAAAGGAATACCATATGCGGTATTTGCCAAATATATGGGGAACCATGGTATAAATGATACAAGTGCATGAGCTGAAGCTAGCAACAGCGGATGCCATGTAAACCAATACTGTAACTCAGTAAGAACACGGTGCGCAGCATGCGACCAGTTTAGGTGAATAATCACCCAATACCATGGAGTTGTTAATACAAGATGGTAAACAGACCGGGCAACAAGCCAGAAGTCTGCACTAAATGATGAAGCACCACCTGAAAGAGTAACGATCAGTCCTATTGCGATCTCATAAAAGAGTTACTGCCAAGGGTTCACGCCTCTGCACTCTGTAGGACTGAGTGTTTTGGAATTGCACTTGTGTAGTTAATGATCTAGTGGGATAGCTAGGAATATGGAAAATGTAAGTAGTAGTAAATTCTTCGTTTCACCAGTGAACATGGCATAAGCCAGCTAAGCAAAAGCTCAGAAACAAACCGTGCGGCCTAAGGCCAAAGAAGCACGAAGAGTGTGAAACACACCAACAATCACAAGATGTGAATTCCATTGGAATAAAAGTGAAATGCGACTTAAGAAAGTCACAAGGACCGACACATTGAAAATGCAAGGTCATACAAGTAAAGAACACTTGTAATGAACCAGAGAAACTGGTATAATTCAGAAGCTACTAACAATAGAGGAAGCACTACAACTAAGTAGTGACTTAACCTCACCCGACAATAAGTCGGAGGAGCCAAGTGAATGATCACTACCAAACACAACAGTATGTATATAGTTGGCCAGGGATCTGGTTATAAATCTAAAACTCATTGAGTTCACGCACGGTAAAAGAATACCACGCGAGATGGAACAGACCTTACTCCCACAATAAGAGGGATAAAAAGGTGTTGTATAGCACATTTAAGATAACAAGAAGGGCGAATAACCCAAGTTGCCAGGGTCGCGCAGTAGAAGCTAGTGGGCCCAGAAGTCTAAGTGAAATGCACCTAGAACCGAACCCGGTTAAGAGTTAAATAACTCCGATGAAAATTCTTGATGCAGGGACTAACCGGTAATACCGTTAAGACCCATTGATCAAGGAACATCGTATAATAGACCGCATGGAAGCTGAACCACTCCATGACAGCTGAATGCCTTCGACCAATGTCCAATGTCGACACATGGTAGATTACGTGGGCGTAATCCCTTTTAAGGGGGGTAGAGCGAAAACCGCGAAATGTATGTTTTACGTGATAGGTGCGTAAACTACGATGCGCATAGCGCAAAAGAATTCGCTTTGATGGTTGATACTTATGTTACATAAACATTTGTATTCACTCATCGTGTAATTGTGGTAATTTGAGAAGCAAGTATAGGAAAGGGAGTAGAGAAACTCTAGGGGAATGAGAACCCCGATTGGTAATAGTTTGAGGAATGAGTATGTATGGGAGACTTGAGGAGTATAAATCGGTTTGGAACCGATGTATGTAATGAGTATAAATCGGTATACAACCTATGTATTTTATGAGTATAAATTTGGTATAGAAAATTAATGGGATATTACACCCATGAATTTCTTGAGTATAGTAGTTGGAGATGATGTAGTAATAGTTGATGAGATGATTAGTAAGTAAGTAAGTGAATCATATAAATTGGAAAATGTATGCGTATGATTATGAGTAGCAAGATTAAAAAGATAGAAAATGAAATGATGTTTGACGAGCTGTCTCTTTGTATTGAGGTGGGAAGTGGAACTTGATTTGCTAGCGATCAAGGGAAACCAAACACAAATTGGAGTGGAAGGATAATTCAACACCAATGCTGATCACATTGGGGTTGAAGGACTCTAGAAGCTCCCTTAAGTGGCCACAATAATAACACTAGTAATAGGTATAATCGTCATAAATGGTATTTGGGAGATGTATGCAAGTTTTCAAAATGAATTTCCAAAACTAATTTGGTACAATGTTTTGTTCAAACTTGAGAATGAGGATCGGTTTTGAAACCGCTCGCACGGGCGCTAGTGGATCTTCCATGCCTAGGCACGGGTATCCGGTCGAAACCATAGGAGGTGAAGCTAGTTTTGAGTCTGTGGAAGTGTAGAGTAGTTTGAAACCACTACACCGGTTGTACGGTGACAGTGTGTGTTTTGTATTTTTCCAAGGGCACTGGGGCAGCGTAGTCCCGAGTAAGTATGAGTAAGTATGAGTAAAGTATGAGTAAAGTATGAGTAAGTGATAAGTGTCCAACTGAGCATGATTTATAGGTGTATTTCATATATTATATTAGCACTTTTCTTGCTCATTTCTCCACTTCGGTTAGTTTTCCTCTAGTTTATGTTTTATTATTATCTCACAAATTTATTGGTTTAACATGAGGAAAACCAAGCTGGAAGTAAAGTAGACGAAGAGACGAACACATAGACGCAAACGGCTCAGAAAACTGAGTCCAAACGAAGAATCTAGAGCCAGTCAAAATTCGTAGAAGAAATAAGCCTGTACGTCGTGAAAACAGGCGGACAAGAGAAAAGGTGCTACGTCGTGAAAACAGGCGGACAAGAGACACTTGCAACCGCCCAAATTGGGGCGGACACACACCTAGCCAACCGCCTAATATCAAGCGGACATGACCATGGGCAACCGCCCAATATCAAGCGGACAAGACCATGGGCAACCGCCCAATACCAAGCGGACAAGACTACTAGGAACCGCCTGTTACGAGGCGGACTCACACATAAGGAACCGCCTGTTTTGAGGCGGTTGCTTAGGCGGTCATGACTAAAACTCAGTCGCGAACAATTTTCTTCTTCGCGCCGACTGTCTGTCAACTTGCCTTCGCCGACTGTTTCCAACTCGTCCACTGCCATATCCATCTACTCCGCACCGCCTACCTTATTTTCCTCACGCGTGAGCTTTGTCCCCTGCGCAATAAATGAGAGCAATTAATCTGCTCTTTCTGCCGCCTCAATCAAACCCTCACGCGGTGCTACCTATCTGCTGCTTTTTCCTTTCCTCTATATAAACACACGTTTCCTTCGGTATTAAGAATCACACATCCACCACCCATACAATCCATCACCGTACCACTTCACCACGCATCACACGTTCATCTCATTTCTCTCCTCCTGCCTTCTCCATTTTTATTTCACTTTCCACCATATTCACCTCTAGTCCTACGTATACAAAATAGCAGAGCGAGCAGGAGTGACTACAGATGATTTCTACTACTCTTGTTTCTGTTTATCTATTTAATATGTTAGGCTAGAATATTTATACTCTGGGAATGGTTATTATGTGTTTGTATTAATTGTGCAATATTTTTACTGGTTTATTTAAATACAGTTTGTTACGTTTTAAAGGTTATCTCGCACCTTTTTAATAAATGTCATGAGTTTATTAAATTGCTTTCCTAAGTCTATTTTGATCAGACCGGTGATAAATAGATAGGTTAATTAAGACGTAAACTGGAGGAAACTTGTTATGATTTAATAAGTTAGTATTCAGTTGCAAATGTAATTCCTCAAATACTCCTCTGCCGTTTACAGGCATTTTGCTTGAGTTTTCATCGGACCTTGCATTACAGGTAAACGAGTTCTTATGAGTTTTCATCGGACCTTAAGAAAATAGGAACCTTGCCAAATTATTAAACCAGTAGAGATAGCTTAATTATGCAGATTATAATAACCTGACCCAGAGTTCCATTTAATTTATCTATTAACTTAGTTTATTTTATCTTTCCTTTTATTTATTACAAGTCAATTAATCCCCCCTCCTGTGACACGCTTAGGTACTATAATATGTATATTAGTCCCACGGTTCGACATCCGGTCGCTTACAAATCACTATACTACCACGACCGGGATTTGTTTGCAGCCCGACGGTTATTTTGAGTTTTTAATTTCTTTTCTTTTAATTTTACACCAGTTTAACCACTCACGATATAACGTCTGCAAAATGGCGCCGTTGCCGGGGACTAGTTTATTCTAGTCCCTAAGCCCCGGATTATTCACTTGTTATATTAGAATATTTTGTCTATTTTATTTTGTTTATTATTATGTATTAATTATCTTATCTCTTGTTATATTATTATTATGTTTGTTCTTGTTTCAGTAAGTACGAAAAAGAAAAAAAAAAGAGCAGAGTGTGTCCGCCCCATTCCACGCGGTCAGGCAAGCGGACGTCCATCAGCGCCACAGCCTTGTCCGCCTCTCTACACGCGGACGTCCAAGCGGACGTCCCTTAGCTTCGAAAAAAAACGCCGCGAGTTAGCCTCTGTTCTTCTCCAGCTTCCAAATTGGTCCTGCTCGACTCGAAGAGAAGAACAAGGCTCCAGTCCATCTCTGAACCACTTATATTATTATTGTGTTTGTTTATAATCATTTTATTTTCTAATCTGTTTCAGTAGTTACGTTTTATATTAAAAAACACACAAAAAAAAATCATCAGTACGAGGCAAATGGAACAGGTGTTCAAAGAAGAGTTTCATCAGTACGAGGCAAATGGAACAGGTGTTCAAAGAAGAGTTTTGTTACTCTCAGTATTTATACTGCTCCGTATGTGGAGGAACTCATGATTATGAGGATTGTCTCATATTCCAAGAGCAACTCTGGTTAGAAGATCAACCAGACTACCTGGAGAGACTCGCTCAACAAGAACAGCAACCAAAGAGCGAAATAATTCATGAAGTAGAATACCCCACTACGGATGTAAGTTACTCTCTTCCCTCTACGGTCGCCTACTGCCAGTTTCCATCCTTCTCTGTGCTCTATCTAGAAGATGAGGATACTTACATCCTTGAAAATGAAGAGAAGGAATTGCCATCACCTCCCCCAATATCCAAACAGAACGCCACTATCACCTTCGAAGAATTAACTTTCTCTGAAGATGATATCGATCAGCGTTCTTTCTACGAGCCTCACCTAGAAGAGGAGGATGTTTACATCCTCCAATTTGAGGAAGAAAAATCAGCACCACCGGGTCTTCTGTTAGAACTACGTTCCGGGCAGTACCTCCTCAAACACCAGATTTTGTGGAGTATTAATTTTCTTATTTTATATGCCGAGGTAACGTTTTGTTTTGATCCAGGATAACGAAGCAGGCGTCTAGCCAAAGACGTTAAAGAAGGGCAGCTTCCCGGGAGGCAACCCAGGTGTACTTTTATTTTATTTTGCTTTTATGCTCTTTTAATTTTTAGGTTCTCTTAAAATTTTATTTTTGCTAACTTTTAACCCCGTTTATAGTAAGGCTGTTTCTAGTGTCTTATGCAGGTGCACCTTCATATTTACACTGCAACCAAGCTACGCTACTTGAGGCTGAAGCTCAAGTGTGGGGGAACTCCTTTAACAAACAAGCAAAAATAAAATCAGGGGAGTACCAGTTTCTTTAATTACGCTTTTATTTAAATAAAAACTGCAGAGGAGCGTTTATTGCTTAAATGTTTATTTGTGATCTTTGTGTTATCTCTATTTTATCTACTTACCGAAAAGGTCTTCTGAAACCTTCCCTTGTTTTTCTGGTGAACAATGAGGACATTGTTCAATTTAAGTGTGGGGGAGTGTGCCCTTTTCGGTGACATTTTGTGCTTAAATGTTTAATCTCTCTCCTTATCATGCGTTTGTCCAATTCAATATCGTGGACCCTTTATATGTAGGTTGTTCTCTTTAAGAATAAATACTATTATGAATTGTAGGATAAATTGTACAAAATTTTAAAATTTTGATTACTTTTGAGGAGCATTTTATATGCGGTGTGACCAAATAATCTGCAAATGGTTGGATTTTATTGCTCAGGGTTTCTTTCTGTCTTCTCTCTTAGGGATTGCTAAGGGGTGCTTATCTGTTAAAAAAAGAGAAAGAAAAATACAAAAAAATAAGGGACTTGCGAGACACCATTGGTAACCAACAAAGAGAGTTGAGTGTTCTTAAATACAAAGGCGTAATGCCTACATTTTCTCATCCCTTATGCAAAAGTGAAACAAATGCATGAATCTATTTTTCCTTTTGTTTTCTCCTAAATGCCCATTCTTGAGAGAAGTTGGCCATGGTAAAAGTTCTCAGAGTCACCTAAAAAGAAACATTGAAGTACCTTGGATCATACCCCGAAACTCTATATTTTATTTTTACCCTGAGCACACCTATGCCACCAGCAGTTAATTTTTCACACTCCTCAATAAGTTAAAAAGATCATGTTTATCCTACCCTATATAATATTTGTTAGTATTGAGCATTCCCTACTTACTTGGGTACGTGGTTTTGCTTGAGGACAAGCAAAAAGATAAGTGTGGGGGTGTGATAAGTGTCCAACTGAGCATGATTTATAGGTGTATTTCATATATTATATTAGCACTTTTCTTGCTCATTTCTCCACTTCGGTTAGTTTTCCTCTAGTTTATGTTTTATTATTATCTCACAAATTTATTGGTTTAACATGAGGAAAACCAAGCTGGAAGTAAAGTAGACGAAGAGACGAACACATAGACGCAAACGGCTCAGAAAACAGAGTCCAAACAAAGAATCTAGAGCCAGTCAAAATTCGTAGAAGAAATAAGCCTGTACGTCGTGAAAACAGGCGGACAAGAGACAAGGTGCTACGTCGTGAAAACAGGCGGACAAGAGACACTTGCAACCGCCCAAATTGGGGCGGACACACACCTAGCCAACCGCCTAATATCAAGCGGACATGACCATGGGCAACCGCCCAATATCAAGCGGACAAGACCATGGGCAACCGCCCAATACCAAGCGGACAAGACTACTAGGAACCGCCTGTTACGAGGCGGACTCACACATAAGGAACCGCCTGTTTTGAGGCGGTTGCTTAGGCGGTCATGACTAAAACTCAGTCGTGAACAGTTTTCTTCTTCGCGCTGACTGTCTGTCAACTTGCCTTCGCCGACTGTTTCCAACTCGTCCACTGCCATATCCATCTACTCCGCACCGCCTACCTTATTTTCCTCACGCGTGAGCTTTGTCCCCTACGCAATAAATGAGAGCAATTAATCTGCTCTTTCTGCCGCCTCAATCAAACCCTCACGCGGTGCTACCTATCTGCTGCTTTTTCCTTTCCTCTATATAAACACACGTTTCCTTCGGTATTAAGAATCACACATCCACCACCCATACAATCCATCACCGTACCACTTCACCACGCATCACACGTTCATCTCATTTCTCTCCTCCCGCCTTCTCCATTTTTATTTCACTTTCCACCATATTCACCTCTAGTCCTACGTATACAAAATAGTAGAGCGAGCAGGAGTGACTACAGATGATTTCTACTACTCTTGTTTCTGTTTATCTATTTAATATGTTAGGCTAAAATATTTATACTCTGGGAATGGTTATTATGTGTTTGTATTAATTGTGCAATATTTTTACTGGTTTATTTAAATACAGTTTGTTACGTTTTAAAGGTTATCTCGCACCTTTTTAATAAATGTCATGAGTTTATTAAATTGCTTTCCTAAGTCTATTTTGATCATACCGGTGATAAATAGATAGGTTAATTAAGACGTAAAACTGGAGGAAACTTGTTATGATTTAATAAGTTAGTATTCAGTTGCAAATGTAATTCCTCAAATACTCCTCTGCCGTTTACAGGCATTTTGCTTGAGTTTTCATCGGACCTTGCATTACAGGTAAACGAGTTCTTATGAGTTTTCATCGGACCTTAAGAAAATAATAGGAACCTTGCCAAATTATTAAACCAGAAGAGATAGCTTAATTATGCAGATTATAATAACCTGACCCAGAGTTCCATTTAATTTATCTATTAACTTAGTTTATTTTATCTTTCCTTTTTATTTATATTACAAGTCAATTAATCCCCCCTCTTGTGACACGCTTAGGTACTATAATATGTATATTAGTCCCACGGTTCGACATCCGGTCGCTTACAATTCACTATACTACCACGACCGGGATTTGTTTGCAGCCCGACGTTTATTTTGAGTTTTTAATTTCTTTTCTTTTAATTTTACACCAGTTTAACCACTCACTTTACAACGTCTGCAGTAAGTAAGTACGAGTAAGTGCCTGAGGATCTCTATATGTGCAAATGAATTTGATCAGAACCAAAGGACCGTAGAGCCAGAAAGCGTAAGTGCTCAAGTCATGACGGCCGTGAACCAGAAAGCGTAAGTGTTCAAACGTGACCGGTACCTGAGGGATCACTCGCCATTGGGGGAGGATTGTACCTAATTGTCTGCGGATGGACCCCCTTGGAGAGAAGTAAAACGGATATTTTTGATTGCTATGCATGCAGTGACATGCTGTTTGGATGCGTAGTATGCATCATGTCAGGCATTTGGAGTTTGACAAGTTATATGTAGAGGTCATAACCTTAGCATAGAGTATATGTACGAGTAACAGTATTAGATTCACCAACTTTGAGGGCAAAGTTCTTTAAGGGGGGTAGATTGAAATACCCCGAACTTAAATATGGTGATTAGGATATTTTAATATAGTATTTAAGGGCCTAATAGTGCCCAAGTAATTTTGGTAAGGAAAATAAATCCAAAAGAAATGAGAAAAACGCTTAGAAAGCGGAAAACGCTAAAACAAGCGTTAAATAACCATAGGAGGTACGAGACCTCGGTTATAGTATCGTAAGGATTCCTTAGGCTTATTCATGCCTAATTAGTATACGGGAACGACGATTCCCGAAGAAAATGGATCCAAGAAATGTATTAAAACGCTAAAAGAGCTTTAGCGCATGTTTTTCGAGGAAACACGAAAACGTGATTTTAAGTGGTCAAACGAACCCATAAAAATTATAAATCATTAAATAATAATTATTAAGCCTTTATGGAAGCTTAATAACCAATAAAAATAAAGAAACGAGAAATTCCGGAAAATGGGCCCGGTTAGTGAATAGTAACTAAACCGGGTAAAATAACGAGTGTTTTCTGTAAAAGTCGAAAAACGCTCCAGCTAGTATAACAGTGGGGGCCAATTTTTACTGTTGTAGACAGCCCTCTCTCTCACACACACAAAAGTAACAAATAAGTAAATCAAAAAGCAATAAAGTAATAAAGCAAAAAGTAACTTATACCACTTTAACACTCTCTCACCTCTCATTCTCACTTTACCCTCATATCTCTCCTCCCTTCTCCTCTCCCAGCGATTTCTCCCTCTCTCTCCATGGGGGCTGGCGATTTTGAGAAGCTTCAACACCTCCCATGGCTTCTCTTCTTTCTCCTCATGCTCTAGCTCCATTTGAGCTCCAAATGTAAAATAAAATACATATTTGAACTCCTCTCTTCATCCTCTACATTTCCATCTTTTCAAAATCCGGAAATGAGCAACTTCATCTCCATGGGTTTCCCCCATTTGAAGAGAAAAGCACACCATTGTGAAGCTTGGAGTCTCCTCTTTCCAACAAGGTAAAAATCTTCATGAAAAACTCAAGCTTTCTCCACCTCCTTGTGAAACCGATTTTTACCCTTCTTGTAATGCCTTGTTCTCTCTTTGTTTGAGCTTGGTTCAACTCTCCAATGGTGGAGGAGCTCTCCTTTGTATTCAAGGCTTAAAAACCTCTCTTGAAACTCCAAGGTAAAACCCTAACTTGTGGTAATTTAAACCCTTCATTTAATTAGTGGTGTTATAAGAGGTTAGAAGTTTAATTATATTCTCCTTATGTAATTTGGGTGTTGGGATGGAGTTTGGTAACTCCATCCCCACAAAACCGATTGGACAAGAAGAGAGGAAGAGGAGAAATGGAAAGGAAATGAAGGAATCAAAAGCTCAAGGTAAGAGCTCCATCTTAATGCTTAATTTAATGCATTAGTGTAATGGGAATGGGTGAACAAATAAAGAACCTAAACTATTGTAATGGTATTGTAGTTTGTAGATGTTTGAGTATTGGTGAGCAAATATGTGGATTTGTAGGCCTTAGAGCCAATGAATGGTGTATGTGTATTAGTCTTGCTATTTGAGGGAACAATGATGTATTAGTATTGTTATTTAAGAAGCATTGGTGTATTAGGATTTTGTATGTGTGCTGGTAGGACCCTTAGTGGGTGTGGCTATAGCTTTAGGTTGAATTTGTTGAGAGAATGTGTATTTGAGGATGTATGGAAAGAAGGAGAACTATGGCAAAATTTTGGTAGGAATTATGCATTAAAGAATGACTTGGTGAATGGGAGAACCAAGGTGAGTATTGGATTTAGTAAAGGTGTTTAATGACCATGGAATGGTAATTGTGGTATGAGAGTATTAGGATGTAAAATCTGTAGCAAGAGAGGTACCAAGATGCATTGTGGAACTAGAAAGAAGTTGATGTGCAGGATTTTGTAAAATGAGTGTTGGAACTTGGGTGTAGGAAGTGCAATGGCTTGGAAATGAATTGGCATGGTAAGGAGAGGTATTTAGAATGCTAGGAATGGCATTGGTTGAGGAAGTATTGGATGGGAGGATTTAATTGTAAAATCTGTAGCATAGGTGTAACAAAAACTGTTACATGTGTTGTAGAAGAAGTAAGAAAATTGTGTAAGTTGTTTGATGAATTTAGCAATGGATTTGGTGGATGAATTAAGGTGATTTAGAGGGCTTAATTAGTGCTAAATCATGTGGGGTTACATATAGGAAGATTGGGGAAGAAATGGGTAAAGAAAGAAGGGGAAAACAAAACTTGTAGGCATGTTCTAGACCGGTCCGACCCAGAGGTTGGGTCGGACGGTGGGTCGGACAGGCACAAACCACGGAACCGAAAGCTACTGGAATGGTCTGACCCAGAGGTGTATGGGTCGGACGGAATAGTTCTGGGTCGGACGGGACAATTTCAGAAGACGGGAAACTTACTGGAATGGTCCGACCCATAGGTTGGGTCGGACGGTGGGTCGGACGGCCCTAACTTATATATATATATAAAAAAAGAAACAGTAGTAACATAGTAATCATATGTATGTATGTATGTATGTAGGTAAGTACATAAATAAAGGACCTTAGTAATATACCATTAATGTGACAACAATGGTAAGAAAGTAAGTATGGGAGTAGGAAAACAAGTATGAAAAGTAATTAAGTAAGTTGAGAGTATGAAAACATTAAGTATACCGGGATAACGGGGTAAGTACGGGAATAATAATTAATTGTGTATCGTAAGAGTATAGTATTAATAATAATGTTGGAACATTATCAGTGGAACGAGTGTGAACCAAGGAACGAGGGAACACATGGTAGAGCTAACGCCGGTGAAAGGTATGATTTTCTCATGCCACGTATGCTAACCGAGTTACGTTAATTTGTGTGCTGTATGCCGGCTAATCAAGACTAAAGCATGAAAACGGTTTAGTGCCCTTCATTGTATGTCTTGGTGTATGTTGTGTGAGCTAACCTGTAACACCCCCAACACTGGCCTAGGAGTTAGGGGTATTACACGCCGCGTATTATTACATAATAACGCAAGACTCTAATAAGCAAACTTAAACAGATTACAAATAAGGCCCAAACGGAATACTTAAATAAAGTATAAGCAAAGAGATGTTAGAACATCCCCAAAAGTCATTACAAACCCACCAAACAGATGTCAAAAGCGGAAGCTAACGAAATATGCCCAAAGGCTCAAATTCAATACAAAGGTCTCAAAAGAAGCTAAATAACAAGCACTAAACTCCAGAAGCTGAGGGTAGACGATCCTCGCTAATCAATCTGCAAAAGCGTTAGAAGTAGGGGAATGAGCACACAACTATGCCCAGTAGATGACCAACTTCATCAACCAGCATGCTCAAAACATTTACAGAATATTGACAAATCAGAAGGAGTCAAAGAATCCATAAATGTCAGAAATCAGAAACAGAAGTCCATTCATTAAGGGACTAAACAGAGCAGAAGCAGACAGAAGCAGAAAACAGAGTGGGACACTAGCGATCACAGCATACAGACAGAACGAGCAACCAGCTCGTGAACAGAACGAGGAAACCTCACTCGTAAACAGAACAGGTGTAAACACCCGTGAACAGAACGGGGAACATCACCCGTGAACAGAAGGATCCTACATAGCGCGCTACGAGACAGCGTAACCAGCCATCCAAAGGCTCAGACACAGAGATAACTAGGTCCCAAAACAGAAGCTTAAATAATAAGCATATGTGCACCAAAGGCACCAGAAAGCACATAGATGGCTTGGAAATCAGAAGGGGAATCCAACCCCAAACGGAAGTCAAAACGGAGCTCAAACGAGCAAGTTATTGTCAAAACAGAGGCATGTCCGAACTTGTGTCCGGACATCAATGTTCGGACACAAGTCGAGACTCAGAAGATGAAATCAGACAGATGTCCGAACATGTGTCCGAACTACGAAGTTCGGACACAGGTCGAACTTTAAAACAGTAGAGGAGACAGAGGTGTCCGAACATCCAAGTTCGGACGGATGTTCGGACGTTCTTCGGAAATCAGAACGTGTAGAGTCCGAACTTGTGTCCGGACATCAGATGTTCGGACACAAGTCGAAGCCAAAATCAGAGAAAAAGGCTGTGTCCGAACTTCAAAGCTCGGACAGAAGTTCGGACACAGCGAAAACTTCAGAAAGTTTAAGCGCAGAAGGGCATGTCCGAACTTCAACGGTCGGACAGAAGTTCGGACACGCCGAAAAAACAGAGAACAGAGGCGATTTTCACACAGAACAGAAGCATCAAAACACTGTCAAAACAATATAGGTTTTCAGAAAACAACCTTGGGGGTTTGTAAGCATTAAAACACCATCCAACAGACAATTCGCAACCACAATTGCAAGACAAAAACACATTTAAACTCAGAACCGGAACGCAACTCCCCAAGGCTGAACACACCAGCCGAATCCATAAGCCACCTACCTCGCAATTAGCAGACGAAACCCAAATCTGATGCAGAGACGAAAACCTCACAGTCCGAAGCAGCAGAACTCAGCCAACGCAGACCGAAACGCAATATCAAAACACTGAACCAATAACAAATGCAGAGACAACCCAACTCAGAAAACAGAACTTCACAACCCTGGCTACCATTGACAAACGCAATACAGAACCTCACCTGATTCTGATACGGAATCACCGACGAAGCCAACAGCAGGAGAAATCGATCGGGACAGAGAAGCCAACGCTGATTCACAATCAGATTGCAGAGGTAAAATCAGAAAGAGAAAGTTCTCAAAACCTAAAACCTCAAAACTGAAACTGAGTTGTATAATCCATATACAATTCGCAAACCTGATTGCAATGGAGGAGAAGAAGCAAACGCAGAATCCCCAATGGCGCAGCACAACGAACGAACGATCAGAAAACACAACGCAGGAGAGGAAAAACTCTGAAGAACAAGAGAGAGAAGAGAGAAGGGTTGAGGGTTTCCAACTGAGCGAGAAGAGGAGCGTAAATGATCGTGAGAACGTGTTTAGAAGTGAGAGTAATTAAGAAGGAAGGAATTGAAATAATAAGAGGAAAAGGAAATAAAATGATTAAGGGATTAACCTCACCAGAAATAAAATAAGGAAGGGAAAAGACTCCTTCGGCCTCATCTTCTTTAATAAGGACTTCCGTGTCCTAAATTCAGAATGGACCAACTTAATGAACCATAGTAACGAAATAAAATATAACCAAATCTTGGGTTATAACATCACCTCCCCCTTAAAAGAATTTCGTCCTCGAAATTAAAACATACCTACTGCTCGAAAAGGGCGGGAACTTAGAACGACTTCGCTTTCGACCTCCCAGGTCTCCTCTTCCTCGGACTGACCCGACCACTGCACCTTCACCATGGGCATGGTCTTACTCCGGAGCTTACGAACATCTCGGGCTAGAATCCTCGAAGGAACTGCCTCAAACGTGAAGTCCTCCCTCAACTGAAGCGGACTGAAGTCGATCACATGAGATCCGGAATATACTTCCTCAGCATAGAAACGTGGAAAACACTGTGCACTGCTGCTAAAGATGGAGGCAGCCAAACGATAGGCAACCGGTCCGATCCTCTCTAGGATCTCAAAAGGACCCACAAAACGAGGGCTAAGCTTGCCTCTCTTCCCAAACCGAACTCCACGAACCGGAGAAACCTTCAGATACACATGGTCGCCCACCTCAAACTCTAGAGGTCGTCTCCTCTGATCGGCGTAGCTCTTCTGACGACTCTGAGCCACAAGCAGACGCTCTCTGATAGACTGAATCTTGCCCACAGCATCCTGAACTAAGTCTGGACCAATCACAGCTCTCTCCTTCAGATCATCCCAACAGATGGGTGATCTGCACCTCCTGCCATACAAGGCCTCAAACGGAGCCATCCCGATACTGGTCTGGAAGCTATTATTATACGCAAACTCTATCAGTGCAACGTGCTGATCCCAACTGCCCCCGAAGTCCAACACACATGCTCTGAGCATGTCCTCAAGGACCTGATTCGTCCTCTCTGTCTGACCGTCTGACTGAGGATGATAGCTGAACTGAAAGACAACTTCGTCCCCATAGCCTGATGCAAACTCTGCCAGAATCTGGACACAAACCTCGGATCTCTGTCAGACACAATCGAAGCGGAACCCCATGTAGACGCACAATCTCATCCACGTACAGCTGAGCCAAGCGATGCAAACTGAAGGTCTTCCTGACAGGTAGGAAGTGAGCGCTCTTCGTGAGCCGGTCCACAATGACCCAAACTGCATCAAAACCCCTCGGAGTCTTAGGCAGTCCCATACAAGTCCATACCGACGCTCTCCCACTTCCACTCCGGAACGGGAAGAGGCTGAAGCAAACCAGCTGGTCTCTGATGCTCGGCCTTGACCTGCTGACAGGTCCGACATCTGGATACAAAGTCAGAAATGTCCCTCTTCATGTTGCTCCACCAAATGTCTCACGTAGTCCCGGTACATCTTCACACCTCCTGGGTGCACCGAGTAAGGAGCTCCATGAGCCTCCTGCATGATCTCACGTCTCAAAGCATCGTCAGCAGGCACACACGCGGTCTCGGAACCTCAGACAGCCATCCTCTGAAACCCTGAACTCAGACTCCTGACCCGCAGCTAACTCATCTCTGATCTTACCCAAACTGACATCAAGCTCCTGACTGGCCTTGATCCTGTCGATCAAGGTAGGCTGAATCTGCAATGCTGCTAACATCCAGACCTCTCTGGACGAACGACCCAGACACCCATACGCTGCAACTCGAGAGCAGACCTCTGCACACCAGACACAGCACAAACTGACCCCGACGGACCCCTCCTACTGAGCGCATCAGCCACAACGTTCGCTCTACCAGGATGGTAGAGGATCTCCAGATCATAGTCGTGCAGCAACTCAAGCCACCTCCTCTGCCTCAAGTTCAACTCCTTCTGAGTGAACAGATACTTGAGGCTCTTATGGTCCGTATAAACTTTGCACGCTGCTCCATACAGATAGTGCCTCCAAATCTTCAGAGCAAACACCACAGCAGCTAGCTCCAGGTCGTGGGTCGGATAGTTTTCTCATATGGCTTAAGCTGACGAGAGCCATATGCAACCACCTTCCCCTGCTGCATCAGAACACACCCAAGTCCCCTATGGGACGCATCACAGAAAACCTCAGACCCTCGGTCCCCTCTGGAAGAGTCAAGATCGGCGCAGTAGTCAACCTCTTCTTCAGCTCCAGAAAACACTGCTCACAGGCATCGCTCCACTCGAACTTCACATCCTTCTGAAGCAGACGAGTCAACGGAATCACCAACTTGGAGAAGCCCTCCACAAACTTGCGGTAATAGCCCGCCAATCCAAGGAAGCTACGAATATCCCAACATTAGTAGGCCTGGCCCACTCAGTAATAGCCCTAATCTTCTCCGGATCCACGGAGATACCATCCTTGAGACAATGTCCCAAGAAACCACCTGATCCAACCAGAACTCACACTTCTTCAGCTTCGCGTACAACTCGTTCTCCCTCAGAGTCTGGAGAACGGTCCTCAAATGCTCCTCGTGCTCCTCAGCACTCTTGGAATACACCAAGATGTCATCAATAAAACTACACGAACTGGTCCAAAAACGGCTTGAACACCCGGTTCATCATATCCATAAATACTGAAGGCGCATTCGTCAGCCGAATGGCATCACTAGGAACTCGTAATGTCCATAACGAGTCCTGAAAGCGGACTTAGGCACATCGTCTGCCTTAATCCTCAGCTGATGATATCCACCTCAGATCGATCTTCGAAAACACCTTAGCTCCTGCTAACTGGTCGAACAAGTCATCTATGCGCGGGAGAGGATACCTATTCTTAATGGTAACCTTGTTGAGCTCCCTGTAGTCAATGCACAACCGCATGCTACCGTCCTTCTTCTACAAACACACTGGCGCTCCCCAAGGCGACACACTCGGGCGAATGAAGCCCTTATCCAGCAGCTCCTGCAACTGGACCTTCAACTCCTTAAGCTCAGCAGGCGCCATCCGGTATGGGGCCTTCGAAATCGGCTGAGTCTCAGGTGCGAGCTCGATCGAGAACTCCACCTCTCTGACAGGGGGAAGCCCAGGTACGTCATCCTGGAACACATCTGGAAAGTCTCTGACCACTGGTATCTCCTCCAACTTCGCATCCTTGCGAACCTCAGGGATGTAGCACAGATATCCCTGGCATCCTTTCCTCAGAAAGCGGAACGCCTGCATCGCTGATATGACTGGCGGCGAGCACGGGAGTCCATTCCCTGCTACAATCAAACGGGGCTGGCCCGGCTCCTCAAAAGTGACTCTCGAAGCGGCACAATCGATGTGGGCATGGTGCGCAGCAAGCCAATCCATGCCCAGGATCACATCAAAACTAGTCATCTCCATCGGGATGAGGTCAGCACACAAAATCCTATTCTTGACTAACACAGGACTAGCTTTACAGACAGAATTCAACAACATAGAAGAGTCCCTAACCAATGGACTATGCACACACAGCTCAACACCCAGAGGCACAACAGGCAAACCGAGCTCACCCACCAACTCAGCAGAAATAAAAGAGTGGGTGGCTCCAGAGTCAAACAAACAGAAAACAGAACGAGAAGACAGCTGGAGAATACCTGTGACAACTCTGTCAGTCGATCGGTCTCTCTCTCCAGCCATCGCGTACACTCTGGCCTGGCCCTGGGGCTTCTTCTGCTCAGCCCGGTCTCGATCTCTGGACCCTGAAGCAGACTCAACGGCTCTACCTCCAGAACTACCCCTGCTCCTCTCAGCCTGAGGGCAATCAGCAATCCTATGTCCCATGGATCCACACTTGAAACAGGCCCCGGACTTCCTGTAGCAGTCCTGACCTCTGTGAAACTTGCCACAGACCTGGCACTTCGGGCGGGAGCTGACGAAGACGAACCACCTCTATCTCGTGCGCGGTCTCCAGAGCGGTCTCCAGCTCGGTCTCCAGTAGACTGCTTCTTCTGAGAAGCAGACTGATCCCTCCTATCGCTCTCATCGGACCTCTGCTTCCTCTTCTGGTCCTTCCCTCCAGACTGGCGACCTCTCAAGTCGGCCTCTACCAACAGGGCGACACAGCAGAACGGATGTCTGGCCTCAAGCCACTCTCATCTCAAACTTCCTGGCCTTCCTATGCTCGTCAGGCTCAGGTGCAAACTTAGACAGACTGATGAACTTACGAACGTACTCCTCAACGCTCATGTCCCGACCCTGGCGTAGTCGGTTATACTCCAGAATGCGCTGATCCTTGTAGACGTCGGGGTAGAACTGTTTGTTGAACTCCCCAGTGAACTGCTCCCACGTCCAAGGCTGTGGGAACTTCCCCATAACTGACCTCCACCACTCCTTGGCTTCGGCCTTGAACAGAAAGGTGGCGAAGTCCACCTTCTGCTCCTCCTCTGAGCCCATCACACGTAGCAAGTCCTCCACCTCTGACAGCCAATGACTGGCCACCTGGGGGTCTCCTGCCCCATCGAACGATGGCGGCTTCAGCTTCATGAACTCCTGAAGCGCCTTCACGTTCCTCCCTCCAGCGTCTGCCCCAGCTGGGCCTGCTCCGCCAGCTGGTCCTCCTCCAGCTGGACCACCCCCTGCAGCCATGGTCTGCATGAGCTGCGTCATGAACTGCTGAACAGCATCAGCCACATTCCCTGGAGGGTTATTTGCTCTTCTTGGCGGCATTCTGAAAGTCCAACAGCAAGCAGTTAGACTCAGACACTAACACTGACGTTTCTGACTGACTGGCTAACTTAAAATCCCAGCAGATTAGAACCCAGAGCTCTGATACCACTAAATGTAACACCCCCAAACACTGGCCTAGGAGTTAGGGGTATTACACGCCGCGTATTATTACATAATAACGCAAGGCTCTAATAAGCAACTTAAACAGATAAATAAATAAGGCCCAAACGAATACTTAAATAAAGTATAAGCAAAGAGATGTTAGAACATCCCCAAAAGTCATTACAAACCCACCAAACAGATGTCAAAAGCGGAAGCTAACGAAATATGCCCAAAGGCTCAAATTCAATACAAAGGTCTCAAAAGAAGCTAAATAACAAGCAACTAAACTCCAGAAGCTGAGGGTAGACGATCCTCGCTAATCAATCTGCAAAAGCGTTAGAAGTAGGGGAATGAGCACACAACTATGCCCAGTAGATGACCAACTTCATCAACCAGCATGCTCAAAACATTTACAGAATATTGACAAATCAGAAGGAGTCAAAGAATCCATAAATGTCAGAAATCAGAAACAGAAGTCCATTCATTAAGGGACTAAACAGAGCAGAAGCAGACAGAAGCAGAAAACAGAGTGGGACACTAGCGATCACAGCATACAGACAGAACGAGCAACCAGCTCGTGAACAGAACGAGGAAACCTCACTCGTAAACAGAACAGGTGTAAACACCCGTGAACAGAACGGGGAACATCACCCGTGAACAGAAGGATCCTACATAGCGCGCTACGAGACAGCGTAACCAGCCATCCAAGGCTCAGACACAGTAGAAACTAGGTCCCAAAACAGAAGCTTAACTACAATAAGCATATGTGCACCAAAGGCACCAGAAAGCACATAGATGGCATGGAAATCAAAGGGAATCCAACCCGCAAACGGAAGTCAAAACGGAGCTCAAACGAGCAAGTTATTGTCAAAGAGGTATGTCCGAACTTGTGTCCGAACATCAATGTTCGGACACAAGTCGAGACTCAGACGATGAAATCAGACAGATGTCCGAACATGTGTCCGAACTACGAAGTTCGGACACAGGTCGAACTTTAAACAGTAGAGGAGACGAGGTGTCCGAACATCCAAGTTCGGACGGATGTTCGGACGTTCTTCGGAAATCAGAACGTGCAGAGTCCGAACTTGTGTCCGGACATCAGATGTTCGGACACAAGTCGAAGCCAAAATCAGAGAAAACAGAAGGCTGTGTCCGAACTTCAAAGCTCGGACAGAAGTTCGGACACAGCGAAAACTTCAGAAAGTTTAAGCGCAGAAGGGCATGTCCGAACTTCAACGGTCGGACAGAAGTTCGGACACGCCGAAAAATTCAGAGAACAGAGGCGATTTTCACACAGAACAGAAGCATCAAAACACTGTCAAAACAATATAGGCTTTCAGAAAACAACCTTGGGGGTTTGTAAGCATTTAAAACACCATCCAACAGACAATTCGCAACCACAATTGCAAGGACAAAACACATTTAAACTCAAACCGAACGCAACTCCCCAAGGCTGAACACACCAGCCGCATCCATAAGCCACCTACCTCGCAATTAGCACGAAACCCAAATCTGATGCAGAGACGAAAACCTCACAGTCTGAAGCAGCAGAACTCAGCCAACGCAGACCGAAACGCAATATCAAACACTGAACCAATAACAAATGCAGAGACAACCCAACTCAGAAAACAGAACTTCACAACCCTGGCTACCATGACAAACGCAATACAGAACCTCACCTGATTCTGATACGGAATCACCGACGAAGCCAACAGCAGGAGAAATCGATCGGGACAGAGACCAACGCTGATTCACAATCAGATTGTAGAGGTAAATCAGAAAGCGAAAGTTCTCAAAACCTAAAACCTCAAAACTGAAACTGAGTTGTATAATCCATATACAATTCGCAAACCTGATTGCAATGGAGGAGAAAGCAAACGCAGAATCCCCAATGCGCAGCCAACGAACGAACGATCAGAACACAACGGGAGAAAAAACTCTGAAGAACAAGAGAGAGAGAGAGAAGGGTTGAGGGTTTCCAACTGAGCGAGAAAGGAGCGTAAATGATCGTGAGAACGTGTTTAGAAGTGAGAGTATTAAGAGGAAGGAATTGAAATAATAAGAGGAAAAGGAAATAAAATGATTAAGGAATTAACCTCACCAGAAATAAAATAAGGAAGGAAAAGACTCCTTCGGCCTCATCTTCTTTAATAAGGACTTCCGTGTCCTAAATTCAGAATGGACCCACTTAATGAACCATAGTAACGAATAAAATATAACCAAATCTTGGGTATAACATAACCCTTCTTGATTGATTGTGGGGCTTCATTGGCGTTGTACGACTCATAGATGAGTCTTTTGTGTAGCGACTCGTAGTACAGGGTCACGTTGTGAACTATGGAACGTGCAACGCATTAAACTATCGAATCAATAAATGATACGCAACCAATGAACTCACTAGATGTGAGAGAGTGTACGGGAGTAATAACCTCCCGATAACGTTGGAGAACTGAGATGAATAATCCACAAATAATAAGTAGTGGAAGTATATAAGTACCCTCTATTAGAGGATTAATCTTGGTGCAGACATGAACCATGAGAGTAGTGAAGAATGATGAGGGATCTCCAACCCCTTAGCAATTAGTCGACCCATTATGAGAGGACCCGATGATGTAAGTATGTCCCGAACATGAGAGTATTCGATACTTGGGGAAACCCTTAAATCTGAGGATACTAGTCGGTTGTAATTCCCTAAGCTGGTGGAGGTTATCGAGAAAGTACTTCTCTAGGCTACTCCATGAGATTGTAATATACTCTGAGAGAAGAGTGTTGGTAATTTGAGTAGTCCGGTAAAAACGGGCATTGATATTTGAGGAGCTAGGCGATAGCCCTCGTTTGTAGTCCGGTGGCGAGTCCTTGTGTATGACTCCGCCGAGCCAAAGTAATGAGTAATGATTAATACGTATTATTAGTTAAAGTAATAGTACTGATAAGAAGTGAGTTGAGTATGTATGATACCGATATGGAGTATTGAGTAGTGAGTATGCACAAGTACCGTAACGAGTATGGAGTAAGGAGTGTGTACGAGTAAGGGTATGAGCATGGAGTGCTGAGTATGTAAGAGTAAAGTGACGAGTAACAAGTAAGGAGTAGGTACGAGTAGCGTAGCGAATATCGAACAAACCACGAAGTAGCACTGAGTAAGTAACTAACACTAACGGTCGACTATCGAATTGTCTTCCTAAATAGGTATTGAACCTTGTATGTGTATGTAAGTATTGTTGAAGGTATTGTGTAGTATTTGTATGTATGTAAGCATGTAAAATGAACTCCATGTATATCCGACCTAAAGTAGTCGGCGTACCGCGGTTAGCACGCGATATATGCAAATTTCATATGCAGCGTAAGCTGACCCCCTAGGGGGATCGTTTTTAGTGTGCAGGTACTCGAAGCTGACCACCGTTCGAGAGAGTAGGACGGGGACTGCTACGTAAGCATGGGTAGTTGTATAAAAGGGATTGTACTCGTAATGTATTGGGAAATTGGAAGTCCAAGTTGTATCGGTAATTTAAGGATTGTAGTATACTCGGTATAGTAATGTATTGATGTTGTAATTGAATTATGGGTAAGTAAGCAATGGGAAGGATTGTATTGTGTAGAGTACTCGGTATGTTCATATTCATCAGACCGATAGTATGTAGAATTGTAACTCGCCTTGTTAGTCACGTGGGTGACTAACGGCATTGTACACCCGCCGTTGAGTAAGTAATATCCGCTGCGAAGGTAAGTATGGTACGGTAATGACGGTATTAGCGGTAGGGGTGTTACACCTGGTGCAATTCAGCACTTCATACAAACCAAGTATGAGGTAATGGTTAACTATATGAACTGCTTCAGGGCCAAAAAGATGCAATGAGACTGTTACAAGGAAATCATGGGGAATCGTGTGCAAAACTCCATCAGTACCCAAAGATTGCACTTGAGCGAAACCCTGGGACAATTATTGATCTTAAGTATCAAGAATACCTCAATGGGTCACCCACCTTCTCTAAGTTGTTTATATGCTTCAGTGTATTGAGAGAAGGTTTCCTTAGAGGATGCAGGCCATTTCTTAGCGTTAACGAATGTCATCTTAAGGGTCCTTATGAAGGGGTATTTCTTAGTGCAGTCTCACTTGACGGGAACAATGGAATATTTCCAGTGGCCTTTGTTATTGTTGCTAGTGAAACAACCAAAACATGGACTTACTTTTTCAGTAATTTGAGGTTGATCATGTGTGAGGATGTGAGAAAAAACTGAGTCATCATCTCTGATAGACAAAAGGTAAAATGAAACATGGTTTGTTCAAGAAGAATGTTCTAACTCTATTAATGTAGATTTCAGTTGAAGTTCTAATGTGAATTCTATGAATGTAACAGGGTGTTGAACTTGCCCTTGATGCTGTCCTACCAGAGTTTACTAGGAGAATAAGTTGTAGGCATTTGTATGCCAATTTCAAGAAATATAACCCAGGTACAATTACAATGTACTTTATTTAATCATGTTCTGTTCATCATTGTCCGCTGCTGCATTTAATTATTTTGTTTTGCATGTATACGTTATAGGCACTTTGTTAAGAAACCTTTTCTGGGAAGTTGCTCACTGTTGTACCCAATCTGTCCTAAGGGGTGTCATAAAAATAATTGAAGAAACTTCTTTAGGCGCTCATAGGTATTTGAGGGAGGTTGACTATAATCTATAGGTTAGATTTCATATTCCAAGGGATGTAAGAGTTATAGAGACAACCTCAAACTTTGTTGAGTCATTCAATAGCAATTTGTCTTCAATTAGGGGTAGCCCAATATTCTCTCTACTTGAAAGCTTAAAACGCACATTAATGAATAAACTGAATGGGAGAAGAGAATCTGTCAGAAAGATGAATGACAAGATTACACCTTATGCTAAAAAGGTTCTTTATAAGAACACAAAGGCTGGTTATAGGTGTGGGCATACTGCTAGTAGTGAACATGAATTTGAAGTGACTGAGCTAAACAGAAACTACACTGTCAATCTAAGAGATACACACTATGATTGTATGGCATGGGATCAGTCAGGTATCCCATGCAAGCATGCTTGTGTTGTTCTGAACTGGAAGACGATTGACAAAGAGCAATTTGTTGACCCATTCTTCTCAATGTCTACTTATGTTGTCACATAAGAAAAAGCAATCTCTCCAATCCCTGACCCTTCTATTTGGCCTGGCCATGAGGGCTTGAAAATCCTTTCTCCACCCTTTTTGAAAAAGTTGCCACAAAAAAACATAGGAGTAGAGAAGAGGGTGAGGCTAGACCTAACCCTAAGAGATCAAATCATGTCACTTGTGCTAAGTGTAAACAAAGAGGACATAACTCTAGAACATGTGTATCGCAAACCGTTTAATCTGTGGGACAAGGCAGGGGTTGCTTGCTATTTCAGAAGTTGGGGATGGTAGTGGTTCTAGTCAGGCTGCCACACAGCCAACCCAAGAAACTACAAGTGGGGGTGAAGTATTGGAAAGGCCAAGGAAGTGGAAGGTGGTCACAAGACCTATCCGATCGTCTATGAGAAATCAGAAGCGTAATAGTTGAAAGAAGAATGTCATTCATGGTTAGCAACTAATTTAATTTCTTTTGGAAATAGTTAGCACATTTTTTTATTGCATTGTATTCATTATGTGTCTTGTTTGAACTTGTTCGCTTTGCCTCAGGTGTAGTTGTTGCTGGGAGTGGGTGTGTACGTGTTGTTACTATGATGGAGGGGGTGCAAGCTTTGGAGTGATTTTGCGTAGTCTAGATATGTTTTTTGTTGTAGTTGTCACATATAAACAAAGAAGGTTGTATGTTGATGTGAACAAGCCGTGGAAATGACTGGTATTTTAGTATGTACTTTGATTGATGTAAAATGGGCAACGACCTGGTTATGACTAGTTGGTGGATTTGCATTTTGAAAAATCTATTTTCAATCTTGAATTTATGCACAACAATGTAAACATATTAGCAGTTACTTTAATCTGGGTCACATAATTTTGCACTTGCAATCTTCACCTTGTCAAAGTGTTGTGTTGTGTACTTTTTTTTAGTTTGATAGAAAGAAAGCCAACCAACTGTTATGGCAATGGTAGTGTAGATCTGCCAGAGATCTTACAAGATGTCTTATTTTTTTTATCTGGGTTGCGTAATGGCCACACATGTAGCATGTGTGTTTTCAATTTTCATATTTTAGTGTTGTATTACATTGTTAGATTGTGTCCCTTTATTTTATCTTTTTGTCTGACACAGTGAAGACATACACATGTTTATTTTGCAAACCTACTATTATGGCAATGCTAATGCATATCTTACAGAAAGAAATCTACTACAGTCATTACTTAATCTGGTCTAGTACATTACGTAACTATTAGATTGCATAATAACAACTCCAAAAGAAAACTTCAGTACTTAATCTAGTATGTTACATTGCGTAACTATTAAATTGCATAAATAACACTCCAAAAGACAACTCCAGTACTTCATCTGGTCTATTACATTCCCACCGTCAACTACAAACTACATCAGCTTAACAATAACTACAACAATCACTACAACTACTGCACAGATGCTCATAAAAGACCCAGGGACTTCAGCATTTTGGCTGCCTCTTTATGTTTGAAGAAACGTTTTCAAATCCCTTAACTCTTGTCTAAGATCTTTGATCTCTTCCAGTACCTTCAACACATCTACGTTGGGGCCATTCACCTCTTCACCATACCAGTTGCTGCTCAATACGTGTCTGTTCAGTTCCTCCTCATGCCACCATTTGAATAGGCCATAATGACAGTCACAACGATAGAACAACTTTCCAAGATTTTCAACAGTTAAGGCAATGTACAGCTTCACATTCCTTGTGCACTTGCACTTCACATTAGCGAATGTGAACAAACTCTCACTGTTTCGATTGTTTGACGAAGACATACTAGAACAAACAAAGCATTGATCAGGAACAGGACAATAGACCAATTATGCTCAGACCACACATTTGTCATCATTGTTTCTGGAAACGGTGAGCTCAAATATAGAGCACTGCCCAATCATCATAGCTATTACAGAAATATTAGAGTACCATCACCATATATGAACTATGAAGTGAAGCAACTAAGTTTTATAACAAACACCTCAAACTAGCCGGGAGCAACATAGGAAAACCAATGCCACTTCTACTGGCCAGTAATGAGTTTGGGAAAATAGCAGCTTCATAACAAGTCTATTCGATGTATCAGTGCACTAATATTAAACGGGGCCATCAGAAATGTCATTCACAATATACACTTGAAGACAACACCAAATAGACCAATAGTGCTCAGACCACAGATTTGTCATCATTGCTTCTTGAAACAGTGAGCTCAGATATAGAGCACTGCCCCATCATCATAGTTATTACAGAAATATTAGAGTACCATCACCATATATGAACTATGAAGTGAAGCAACTAAGTTTTATAACAAACACCACAAACTAGCCAGTAGCAACAGAGGACAAACCAATGCCGCTTCTACTGACTAGTAATGAGTTTGGAAAAACAACACAGAATAAGCCCATTTGATGTATCAGTGCACTAATATTAAACTCTGCCATCAGAAATGTCATTCACAATATACACTTGAAGACAACACCAAACAGACCAAAACCGTAGATCAGCTGGAAGTACATCATACGACATTCAACTGTAAACATAATATGTGCAAAAAAGTCGACTGAAAACCCTCCAAAATCTCAAGCAAGTCGTGGAGCAGAAAAAAAGAGTAGCACATGCTGCGATCTTGTTTCCACAATATAGGAAAGACAATCGGAACCCAAATGTCGTACAGAAATTGTCTTACCAGACAACCAGGGTTTGAAAACTCAACAAAGTCGACAAACCCAAAAATCAACAAGCAGTACCCAAAATTAAGGTATAAACCACAAGCCAGAATGTAATTAAAACCCTAAATATTTTAAGTAAGTCGTAGTACAATAGAAGATGGCAGCGAATGCAAGGAATTTGTTTACGCACTACTATATTCACAATTTGAGAACTCAACAAAGTCGACTAACCCTAAAATCTACAAGTAGAACCCAAAAAAGGGTAGAAATTGTCTTACTAGACGACTTGGTGAGTTCTAAGCTCCTCGAATCACCCTACTAATGGTGACATTTCCCACGATTAAGCAATTAGGTGGAGAGAAAGCAAAGAGGGAGGAGACTGTAGAGAGTATCGGGTGGGAATGGGAAAGTGGTCTAGAGGAAGCAATGAAGGAATAGAGTGGGGCGGTTTATTTTTTGGTTTTGGTTATTTCCGGTTCAAATACAGGTTTAAGAAGGTCAAATCAGAGAGCCCCACATGGACAAGATAGACGGAAATTGGAAAAATGGTGAAGGATACAAAACGGTAGATAGTTGGCGGGTGCGTAAAGTAATTAAGCAAACTGCATGGGTGGATGTTGTAAATACACCAAACCAGATGGGTGGGGGATGTAATTTTCCCAAAAACGAATTATAAAATTGCAACAACCTTATACTACCTCCGTCCCACTTTGACCTTCATGTTTGCTTTTTGATACGTTTTTCCACTTCAATATTAAACATATAAGATAAAATAATTTTATAAAACAAATTTCTATAACTTATAGTTTTTCACATAAGTATTTTATTGTAAAACTTAGATTTATAAAATTATATTATCTTATATATTAAATATTGAAGTCAAACGAAATGTTCAAATAGTAAAGGAGAAGGTTAATAAGTGATGGAGGGAGTACTTAGACTAGAAATAACTATTGATTTTTGCGCCGCGCATATCTGGTAATGATCTTTTTTTATTTGTACAGCTGAGGTTATGGCCCGAGTAGCCAGCTTAAGAGATAGCCAGAGAACACGAGGTGAGTTAAGTCAGGATGAGGTTTCTTACTGATCTTTGTGAAAGTTATGCTTGGTAACCGGCTGATCATTGTCCCCGGGAGGGGGGGTGTTACGAATATTTGGTCAGGGTACATGTTAAAGAATCAT
Source organism: Limonium bicolor (assembly GCA_023374045.1). NCBI lineage: Eukaryota > Viridiplantae > Streptophyta > Magnoliopsida > Caryophyllales > Plumbaginaceae > Limonium > Limonium bicolor. Next base: position 74,242,915 of record CM041776.1, read on the forward strand.
ATAAACATAATTATTTTTCTTGTTAAGTAGCAAACCTATTAATTATACCTCACTAACACTAATCATTCTCATATGCTAAAGGGAAAACATACTTAACTTTACTGGCCGAATCGCAATGGACAATATGGAGTTCAAATTACTTGATTCCTTATTAAACATGTGTTCAAGAAGTTTTACTTTTTAAAAATTAGGTTGATAAGAATAAGTCACAAAACACGAGTTGGATTGACTTACAACTTTCACAAATTTGTGACCAATGAGTACAAACCAAGTTAGACTACTCTTATATGTATGATAGGATAGAAAATGGTTTTCTTATAAAAAAATTGAAAATAAGATCCACTTTCAATTAAAGCAAACAATAGTACAAAGACGAGCTAAAATAAAGCCTGGAAGGTAATCAGTATACATGGATTACCTTGGCTAAGCCAATAACCCAAGCTTGAAGAGCATCTAGTGATGTAATCCAAACTGACTAAACAAGGGAAGAGCTTAATGTGCCTAACAAGATCTTTGAAATCAACACCTTCTAAGACTAGAGTAAAGTGGATAAGTTCTTGATAACGTAATAAGATATGGGTGCATAAAACCCAAAAAACAACAATAAAATATCCTATATCTATAGCAAGATCCGATTTATTACTAAAATAAAAAACAACAAAGAAGCATAATAGAGGCCAACCAAGGGCTCAAACTCGGTTCTAAAGCTACTCAAAACCAACGTGAAACACCAGGATCTGCACCAAAACTGGGCACAACAAGTAGACGAGAGGCTGGATCTGAGGGCAGTTGACACCAAAAGCCTTTTCTAGAGGCAGAGTCGGCGCTGGCAGGTTGGAGAGGGGCGGTGACGGTGGCAGCGGAGGTGAGGAGGCGGCGAGGTGGCGGTGGAGGCATCAACCCAACGACCACAGGGCCAAATAAAGGACAAACTACCATTATTTTTAGAAGCTAACACTAAGTAAGATTTGTAAGAGATGAGCTTGGGGAACCCACAAAGCAAAAGAGAAATGAATACGTGTATTTGGTTCCAAGATACCGATAGATCGAACACCAGCCTACATCCACTCTCTGATCATATCTTCATTCATCTCTCGATATCTTATTGTTACAACTTTGGGAGTTTTTCTAAGTGTTTCACTCTCTCATGTGGTGTCTTACAAATGAGCCCTTCACCTCTATTTATAAACCTGCTAAGATAGAATATATCTTCAAGCTCTTACACATGTGGCACTCATTCTGTTGGAGCAACCTTTCTTCTTTTAAGACCTTCTCATAAACCTTCTAGTCTTGTAGGCGGGGGCGCGGGACGCGGGACGCGGGACCTGGGGGTGGGCCCGGACTAGAGCTTGGGCAGGGGCTTGGACCACTTGGCTCTTTTGTCTCATCATATTTTTCCCTTCTCATCAGACCCACAAGTTCTACTTTTAGTACTAAAAAGTGGAACTTACAAAAAAGAAGATAAAATTACATTTTTTTCCACTCATTACTTTCTTCCATCTCCTAGTCCCACACGTTCTTTTTTTTAGCCTTTAAAAAAAGGGAAATTTCACCAAATACCACTGAGTTTTTGCTTAATTCATGATATACCACTGTGTTTCTAAAATTACATAGAATAACACCAAGTTTTTACTTATTTCACTAGATAACACTCTGTGACATATTTCGTTAACTTCTTTGTTAATATCCCTAAAAAAAGACTAAAATGCCCTATTATCAGTTAAATTAAGGTAGTATCTTATGGAATTTATCAATATGACAATTCCTGGTGAGGCAATTAATTAATAACAGAAGTATTTTTGTCATTTTCCAGGAAAAATGACAAAGAAGTTAACAGATATAGTGTTATCTGGTGAAATAAGTAAAAACTCAATGTTATCATGTGTAATTTTAAAAACACAGTGGTATATCATGAATTAAGCAAAAACTCAATGGTATTTGGTGAAATTTCCCTAAAAAAATGAACTTTTAAAAAGAGTTTATACAATCAATACTATCAAAGTCCCACTAGTGTAGCTACTTACATAATGTCCCTTCAGTGTCCTTCTGAATCCAATATATTGAAAATTTTGGAGCATAAATTCCAAAAATAATGCGCCTTGATGAATATTCCTCATGGTCTTCGAGATGAAAAATCCATAGTCTCCAATCGTATATGAATAAGACCAATGGTTCGTTCAATAAGAACCATTCCCTTTTTGTAGGGTAAGATGGCATGATAATTCAATCCTTGCTTATATTAGTCGAAGATTGGTAGAGATGATATTTCCCATCTTTGCTTATACTAGCCAAAGAGAGGTACTTATGATCATACCTTTCCACAGTACTTCAAATTTGGAAGGCTTTCGATTGAAGCACGGTGTGGCGTCCCACACCTAATAATTCACCCATTATAGACAACCAGAGCTCTAGATCCAGAGGTGGGTTTTTGTTGGCACGATGACCAGGCGTGAAAGCCTAAATTGGCATGATGGCCGAGCGTGATAGCCCAAGTTGGCATGATGGCCAGACTGATAGGCCCCCAAGTTGACACGAGGGCGTGATAGCCCTTTGCATACTTTACCATGGATATGCAACTCTTATGCAGAAAGTCTCATGGGTTTTTCTTGCTTTCTTAGCTCGATGACCCTTTTTCAGACTTTCAGAAAATCTCCTGGGACAGTACCTACATCTTCCTCAAAAGTTTATTAGTACTTTATGATTTTGAGACCATAATCCGGTAGCCATATACCTTTTTCAGGCGTGTGGCCATTAATGAGGGTAGCAAATAATTATACAATGAAATATTAATCAAGCCTGAATTAAACATATTACAATTAAGAGTATTTTAACAGCAGCTGCTGTTTTAATAACCATTAACATCTTATGATGCAGTAACTGTAATTTTAGAATGTAGAAAAACTTATCTAAGGAGCAAAACAGGAGCAGCAGCTTTGTTATGCGTTGCGTTTTCCAGTTCATAACATAAGTGATCAAGGTTGAATAAAGTCAAACATATTTAGGTGTTATTATGCTTATGCTGTGTCTTTTAATCGAAGACTACGATTTTTTTGATAAGTATGGCCTTAAGCCTACATTGAAATTAAAGTATCAACCAAAAAGAGTCACACAAGATCCAGATTACAAGCCCTAACTATCTTAAGAGGAATATCATTCCTTTTCCAGGTTTTAAAGTCTAGTGTACTATTATACAAGCCAGAAACTAGGAACAGATTAAAATCTGTTTCAGAATTATCCAAAGCATACTTAAAAGCAGATAGTTCACTAACAGCTAAAAACAGATTTTGTAACTCATAGCTCACATTCTGAACACAAGTAATGCCATTCTGTAATTTCTTCCTCAGCAGCTCAAAAGTTTGGAGATTTTTCAGATCAACCTCCACTTGATCCCATCCTTCTTCACGTGCTATTTTCAGACCAAAGATAATTCCTTGAATCTCTGCTTCTTCTTCAGTAGTAGAGAACTTCATAACCTTGTTATAAGCCACTACTATCGAATGATCACTCTTCCTTATAGATCCCGATAACACCAAGCTTCTCCCTTTCTTCCAAAAGCTTCTGCAATTGATTTTCAAGTAACCCTGCATTGGAGGAGACCAAGTGTTTATGCACCTATTGTTACTTTTTTCTGTTATCATTCTTTTCTTACATGTCTCAGCGAAAACCAGATTGTAATCAATAAGAGGAAGTAAAGGCAATTGTTGATTATGTCTCACTGTGTTTTTTGCATCATAAATAGCCCACATAGTATTCATGACCTTTTCCAATTTATCATCTTGCCACTCATCAACATTAGCAAAAATCCAATCTTGAATGCTTCTTTCCTCTCCAGAAAGATTTCCATGAAGATTTATTATACCGTGCCAGAGAGATTTAACCATCACACAATCAAAGAAAGTGTGGAACATCGTGTCTGTTTTGGAACAGAAGCAACAGAGAGAAGATCCCCCTATTCTTCTTGCTATGTTAGCAACACAAGGAACAATATTTCTCATGAACTTCCAGTATAATAGCTTAACTCTGGGACTGCAACTGAGTTTAGTAATTCTCTTACTCAAAACAGAAGAGACTTTACTCCCTGAAGCTTGATCAGCAGTTACAGAACGATACTCCAGATTATAAGCTGATTTCACTGTAAAAATGCCATCTTTAGTTTCATTCCAGATCGAAGAATCCTTCTTCTCCTTGGAAGTTTTAGTTCTGATTATCATCTATGTCAATCTGCCAACAATTCTGTTTCAGAAGACTTATATTCCACTCGTCAGAATCAGGTGAAATATAAGTAGCAACAGTCTCATTCTGAGAACTAACAGGAATAGTAGTATAAGGTTTACTACCAGTGGATCTAGAAATCCAGCGGTCAAACCAAAAACTGGTATCTTTCCCATCCCCAATATGCTTTCTGATTCCTTTCTTAACTAGATTCAAAGAAGCAATTATAGAAGACCATATAGGACTGTCTTTTTTACCTCTTCTAACCTGAATGATCGAATTGTTAGGAAAATAAATTCCTTTCAGAGTACAAGCCACCAAAGACAAAGGATTAGACAAAATATTCCACATCTGTTTTGCTAGCATAGCCTTATTGAAAGAAGCTATCGATTTAAAACCATACCCCCCTTCTGTTCTAGGTTTACAAACATCTTCCCATTTCAACCAGTGTAAACTTTTCTTATCAACCGCTCCTCCCCCCCACCAGAATGCAGCAAGCATAGAGTTGATTTTCTTAATGATACCTTTAGGGAGAAGGAAGAGAGACATAGAGTAAGTAGGAATAGCTTGTAATACACTAGCCACTAGAACTGTTCTACCAGCCTGAGAAATAGGAGTTTTCCAACTAGCCACTCTATTTCTGATTGTCTCAACTAAATAGTTGAAGAACTGATTTTTGTTTCTCCCCATCTTCATAGGTAGTCCTAGATATTTGTTAAAGGAAGGAGTCTCTCTATAACCCAAGATGTTGCTGATTTGAGACTTAATACGAGGATTAAGCTTCTTACTAAAAACAATCTCAGACTTTTGAGAGTTAATAACATGACCTGAAGAACTGAGAAAGGAATCAATAGTATTCTTAAGGAATTCAGCGTTTCTGATAGTACTACTCCCACAGAAAAGAATGTCATCTGCAAAGGCCAGATGAGTAATACTGGGACCCTCTTTAGACAGTTTGATACCTTGGAAAATACCTTTCTTGTCTGCCTGATTTAAGACACTTGTCAAAGCTTCCTGAGCCAGGATAAAGAGAAAAGGAGACAGCGGGTCTCCTTGTCTTAATCCTCTAGTGGAAGTAAAGAACTCCCCAGGTGCTCCATTGATTAGCACAGAACATTTGACTGATGAAATACAGTTGAACACAGGTTTTAACCACTCATCAGGAAATCCCATTGAAATCAGAATTTCAACTATGAAGTTCCACTCCATCCTGTCATATGCTTTACTTAAATCAATCTTGAGAGCAAAACTGCCTTTCTTAACAGCTTGACTTCTAGCCAAGGAGTGCATAATCTCTCCAGAAATGATAATGTTATCCGAAATCAGTCTGTTTTTGACAAAACCTGACTGACTAGGAGAAATGATGTCAGGAAAGATGTCTAAAATCCTATTAGCAAGAACCTTAGTCACTATCTTGTAAACGAAGTTACATAGTGCTATAGGTCTGAAGTCACTAATATTGATAGCTCCTTTCAATTTTGGAATCAAAGCAATATAAGACTGATTTAAGGAATCAGAGAGGGGATTACCTTGCAAGATCTAGAGCACAGTCTCTGTCACTTGCGGACCAACAAGATTCCAATAGGTTTTATAGAAACATCCATTAAAACCATTGGGTCCTGGAGATTTATCAGCATTAAGCCCTTTCATAGCCAAAACTATCTCTTCAGCTGTGTAAGGATGTTTCAAGCAGACAACTCTCTTTGAGGAAAGTCTGTTTCTCACTGCATCAATGAAAATAGGATCAATCTTTGAAGAAGTAGTCTGAGACATCATCTGAAAATGACTCCTAGCTATACTCGCAATCTCCTTCCAAGCATAGCAGACTTCTTCATTCTGATTATAGAGACCGAAAATGTAGTTTCTTCTCCTTCTGGCATTGGCTTTGGAATGAAAGAAATTGGTGTTCCTGTCACCATCTTTTGACCAATTATCTCGAGACCTTTGTTTCCACCAGGATTCTTCTTTAAAAGCAAGCAGCTCTATCTCCATCAGAACCCTTTTTCTGTTATTAACATTACCCAGAGAAGGATAAGCTAAAGTGAGAGTTTCAATTTCTTCCTTTTTTTTTCTGATTTTCCACTTTAACTTTCCAAAAGCCCACCCTTTCCAACGAGACAAGGCTCTCTGGCTATCACAAATCTTTTGATCAAAATCCCTATGCTGTTTACCCCAAATCTCTGACACAATACTATAGCACTTCTGATCTTGAATCCAGCTGTTCTCAAATCTGAAACATCTTCTAGCTTTTGTTTGAACACCAAAGAGTCTGATAAAGAGAGGTTTGTGATCCGAATGTTCCCTTGTCAAATGTTCTACAGACAACAGAGGGAAAACCTTGACTGCTTTACTGCAAAGAAGAACTCTATCAAGTCTACTTTCTGAATAATACTCTTCCAGTTGTCCATTCGTAAAGGTTCCAGGTTCTCCAAAGAAACCTACATCTAACAGATCACAATCATCCACTGCTTCTCTAAATAACCCCATCTGACTATCTCTTCTTTTCCTACCACCTGTTTTTTCATGTTTAATACCCCAGACCTAATAATGGTGATTTAATTACTCTAATAAAATTATTAATGGCCTGATGGTGCCTAAAGAGTATTGGTAAAAAGAATAAAACCAAAAGAAAAGAGAAAACGCTTGAAGAGTGAAAAACGCTAAAATGCGCATTAAATTTAAATAAGAGAAATATGATCTCGTAAGGGTCCGAGATGGATTCCTAAGGCTTAGTTAGGCCTAATTAGTATACGGGAACGATTCCCGAAGAAAACGGATCCAAATAATGGATTAAAACGCTAACGGAGTTTTAAAGCACGTCTTTCGAGAAAACCCGAAAATGCGACTTTAAGTGGTCAAACGGACCCGTAAAAATTATAGTTGATTAAATAACTATAATTAAGTATTAATGGAAGCTTAATAACCATTAAAAATAATTAAACAAGGAAATTCCGGAAAACGGACCCGGTAAGTGAATAGTATCGAAACCGGGAGACGAAACGCGTTTAATTCGAAAAGACGAAAAAAAGGACCCGGGCTACTAATTCATGTGGGCTGGTTTTAATTAATAAGTATACACTTTAATAGCTTGTTAGCTAATTAGTGATAAGATGACAAAGAAATAAAGCAAGAGGGGGGAATAGTTAAAATAATAATAGTACTCTCTCCCCCTCTTTTCTTTTATTTCACGATTGTCTTCCCCCCCTCCAACTAAACTCCTTCTTCTTCCTCTGTAATCACCGATTCGGGAAGGAAGCTCACAAGCCCCATCTCCTTCCTCCTCTCACTTGCTCATTTCTTCACCGAATCGCACAAAAATGCCATCGTTAGATTCGTATCGGCGAGGGCTACGTTTTCCACCCCTCAAAATCTTGATTCCTCCACCTTCACTTCCATGGGTGTTTTGCCTCTTGAAGCTTAAGGAGCTGATTTTGACTCTCCTTCACCACCTTGATGCTCTAAGGTAAAAATAAAAGTAAGAGTTTCATCCTCTGTAGCTTTTCCTTGCAAAAATCAAATTTTTGCCCACGTTGATTTTTCCCCCATTTCAGCCGGTTCTTCCATGCTGTGTGGAGTGTTGGAAATTCCATCCTTTGATTGCCTAACTCTCCATTTGGACACCTTGAGGTAATCTTTATGTTAAAACCCTAAAAACTAGCTCCTGTAATACTAGTTTTAGTGAGGGAAGAATTGAATTAATAGCTTAATATGTGTGTATAGGGATGTGATTGTAGATGGCAATATAGGCCCCCGTGTGTGTTGTGAAAACAAGAAAAGAAAGAGAGAGCAAGAGAAAGAGGAAGAAGAGGAAGAAAACCGAAAACAAACAAGGTAAAGCTCACCTTGTGTGGATTTTATTTGACTTGTAAAACAGATTTGGGAATTGATTTAATGCTCTTGAATTTGTGTAGTCTTGATACTACATTATTGAGTGGAATGAGAATTTTATATGTGGTTTGAGTGTGGGAAATAAGCTTGAGTCTAAACTAGTACATATGTGTGAACAAATGGGAATTTGATGTGGTTTTGATGTCTAAACCAAACAGGGGAGAAGAAGTGTTTGTGAGCATGTTTAGTGTGGTGAAAATGCTTAGTAAAGCAAGCAAGTGCTGTCAAATTTTACTTGGAAACCAAGGGTGATTAAAAGTGTGAGACCTAGGAGGAAACTAGGTGTGCTTAAGAGGTTTAAGTGAGTAGTAATGGTTTGGAAAACCAAGCTATGGAGAAGAGTGTATTAGGAGTAAAAATAATGTCATTGAGTGCTAAGAATGACATTGGTGAGGGAAGTTTGAATGGTATAATGATGAAACCAAAATCTGTTACAAGAGTTGAACAAAACAAGAAAACTAGTTTTGAAAGTGTAAGTGAATTTTAAGTGAAATTCACTAGAGTTTGTGAGTGGACTTGGTGATTAGTTTAAGGTGGTTTAGGTGAGAAATTAGATGCTAAAACATGTGGTTTATATGTGGGAAAGATTGGGTAATCAAATGGTGGAAGAATGGAGTTGTAACAGATTTGGAATTGCCAAATCTGTAAAATCTGTAGTAGGGTCCGGGACCTAGTCCATGGACAAAGTCCCGGACCACCCCCTGTTTTCATACCGAGAGTTCAATGCCCACCTTGGTCCGGGACTTAAGATGGGGACAAGGTCCCGGACCACCCCCTTTATTTATGCCGAGAGTTGCCTACCATGTTTGGTCCGGGACTTGAGTCTGGTACAAGGTCCCGGACCACTTGTTAAATTTAGGCCGAGAGTGAAAGTCTTGCTTGGTCCGGGACTATACTCCAGGACAAGGTGAAATACCCCAAACTTATTAAACATGGATTAATATTTAATTACATTAATTAAGGCCTAAACATGCCTTAAAAGTCAACTGAGAACAACAGTGGTCAACACAAAACAAGATGTTGCACCCTTTGACTGTTAAGGGTAAACAAATACCCAAATGAACTACTTAGGACCTAAAAATTGGTCCTAAGCATATTAACACATTACTAAACATATTATAACCGTTGGACAACACTCCAACACAAAAAGAAAAAGCATTTACATGCTTCAAGGTCAAAAAGGGCAAAAATGTGCTCTAGGAAAACCTTAAAAATCAAATGACCTCTAAATGATATAAAATTGGATACCATGATCAAATATCATGTAAGGAACACAAAAACCGTTGTCAAAGAAAACAGAGCTCAGAAACACCTGGCGACACAAAATGTGCACTAAAACTCCTTAAAGCACGTTTTTGTGTAATCGCCTTCTAAATTGGTTTTAAATGGGCTAAAAGGTTATAATTACCTTTAAATATAAAAATATCATATTATATGATATTAGGAATTTAATTCCAGAAATTTACGAATTTTTACAAATTTAATATTAAAATATTAAAAAACCCTAATGTGGGGCCCGTTTGGGTCAACATTGACTAAGTTGGTCAATGTTTACCATTGACCACGAAATGGACTACATAAAATCAGATAATTAAGTCTCTTAACAGACCAAGAGACAAGAGACATGTGACAATTAAATAAGCTACTTTACTTTTGCATAAAATAACAAAAAAACAAACTTTACCTTATAAAACAAAAAGGTGGGTTCCACTTACCTCCCCATGTGATGCCAGCCGGTTTTGGAGCCTTCAATTGCTCCTCCTTTCCCTTGAATTACGGTGCTCCATGTAGGAACAAGACAAGGAGAGTGACTCACCTTACAATAATGGATTAAAGTAACATATTAGTCCATTATTCATTCAAATTGGAATCAAATAATTCACCCACTCCCTTCATTCATACACGGCTGCCCCTTCTTGTCTCCACCGAAATTACTCATCAATTATCAATTACAATCAGACTTGATGAGTCATCAAAGCAAGGAAATCAAAAAAATGCAAAAAGGTGCTTTAAGGCATATTAGGTCTTTCCCCTTCATTCCTTCCTCTTCAGCCGAGATGGCTCACTCCTTGAGCTCTCTTTGGCTCCCCTCCACCGTAGGTAAGGTTCCCAAGCACCATTGATGAGATCTCAAGCTCTAGGTAAGCTCTTAAGGCATAAAAATGCCCATTTTCTTCATCTTTCTCTCCTTTTTCGATTGATCTACACTCCAACCTTTTCTATACATCTATTTAGAGTGATTTGGAGGTTAAAGGAAGTGTTGGTTTCGTACATAACCAGATCTAAGGAGGGAAGTTCAAGTCTTGACCATTTAAGGTAAAAATGTGCTTTAAGCTCATAACTTTTGATTCCCTTCAAGTTCGGCTGTGAAACTTTGGTCATAGCCTCATCTTCTTCTCCTTTTCATGTGGAATCTGTTGGTTAGCCATTTGTAGCAAAGGTGGCCGAGATCCAAAGGAAATACCCTCTTTTAAGGCATTTTTCCAAGGTAAAACCTAATAACAAGGTAGCTTGTTGAGATCTAGCTATTTCCTATGTCAATATGGTAGATCTAACACCTTGTGGTGTGCTTGATTCAGGTTGAAACCATCTTGAACTCTCCTTGCATTCTTAAGGTGATTTTTGCCTAAAATCTTACATCAAATTACTTCTTATAGTTAGATCATTCTTGGAGACTAACTATGCCTTGGTTTCTGTTTGAAAACATGTAAAACAAGCTGTGGAGAATTTCTCCTTAAGGTGGCGAATCCAAACAAGGATTTACCTAAGCTAAATCAAGGTATAAATCACTTAAACATTAACTTTGCTAAGTTAAAATGTTCTAAGCTATTTCTATAGTTATTGTCGTGAGTGAGGAAGTAAAATAAGGTCATGTTTGGCCTTAAAATGGTTAAGAAATGGTTTAATAAATTTTATAACTAATTAAACAAGCATAATTGTCAAATTTAAGACATTATGTGGAAGTTTGGTAAATAAATGAAGAATATATGGTGAGGCCGAAAATTTATATGTATTTGGGACATTTATGTGTAATTTATTTTGCAAGACAATGTTTGTAATAAGGCCATGTATTTTAGGCCATTTTATTTATGCATTTACAAGCTTTTAATTAAGTTTAAGTAGTATAAATGCATTACCGAAAATAAATGGGGTATTAGGTGTAATTAAATTAAATTTAAGGGCTTTAGAATAATAAGGCCGCGAAAATTAGAGGTAAAAAGGAGTTAAAATAAAGTTTATAAGATTTTATGAAGTTTTGGGGTTAAATGGTAATTTTTGAAAAGTATGGGTACAAACCGTGAATAAAGGAAATTAATGGTCAAGGAAATATTAAGGTGGTCAACCTTGACCATATGCTAGGTTTTGACCAAATTAGATAAGTTAAATAACTTATTTAAGGTGTTATAATAAGATAGTATTTTATGGTAATATTTTTTATAACATATGTGGTAAATATGTTATTATCGAAAATAAAGGGTGTAAAATGGTATTTTAAAACCCATGGGCTATTAGGAATTTTTAGGAATTTATTGGTGGAATTTGGAATTAAAATAAACTATATATGTAAAATATATAATTATTATGTCATTATGACACTTTGGGAAAAAATAGATATTGGAATGGTAAATATCGAAAGTATATGGGTTAATAAGGATATTTATAACCCTTTGTGGAATGTGGTGATTTTAGAATTATTAAGAGAATTTAATAAGTTATGTGTATAAAATATAGTTTTAATGATATGGAAGAACTATATGTTATAAATAGGGCCAAATGGCAATTATAGAATAGCACAAGGGCTGTTCAGAATTCACAAAAATTAACCATAGGTTATACTCTTTATAAGTTAGAAATGTTATATTAAATGGTATATATAACATGGTAAAAAGAAAGGGGTGATTTGTAAATAAAGGAAACTATGGTTTATGGAAAAGAATAAGATTTTCTTATGGTGCCTAAGAGGCAATAATAAATAGTTTTGTATAAAAACTATAGGTTATAAGTTAAAGGGAATAAAAATATCACATAGTATGATATTAGTATATGGTATAACATTACATAATGTTATGTGGTCAAAACGGAATTTAAATTAAGTTAAGGGCTATACTGAGTTAATAAGAGTTGAAAGATGAATTTTAGACTAAGGTCATAATGTTATAAATGTCATGACAATGATATGGTTTAGATGGAATTAATATAAGGAAGGGTACTCACATAAAATAATGTGACAAACTATAAATAAATGAGATTTATAAACTAAGGTGTTTATGGAATAAACCTTAGGAGTTGTAATTATACAACATAAGATGTTACATGATATTAGGATAATAATCTTAATATAAGTTGTATAATATAATACAACTAATGGGAATAATCATCCAACAAAAGATGATAAAATGTAACATAAAATACAAGAGTTTATGAAACTCATGAGAATTACCTACGTGGTAAAAATATATACATACACAAGAATAATGTATATAAGGTGGATAAATATTTTGGTTGAAAACCTTATGATTTAATGGTGGTGGTTATTTGGAAAAAATATAGTTACAAACTATAGGCTATGAATTTTGCTAAGATAATGGGTAATGAAATACAAAGAATTATAATGGATGATGGAAAAAAATATATAATATAAGAATGCATGCATACATGCAACTATAGGTTACGTACCTAAACTAGATGTGGATAAGATTAAAAGAAATATAAGGAATTAAACTTAACAGTTGAAATAGTTTTGACGTACGCGTTTTAAGTAACAAAGCCGACTGTTTTAGAAAAAAACCTGTAACAAACAACTGTAGAAAACAGGGATGAACTGTCGGGGTTACTTATAATTCGGAAATACCGGATGTAGTTAGTCATGGAGACTGACTTATAGTTTTATTACCGTTTAGAGTATACTTCTGACAAGGACGCTTGACGAGCTAACGGACTACAGGAGTGTAGGATCTTGCTGATTCATACTCCACCGTAATACAATCAGGGTGAACTGTATGTAAAGGGGTTGATCCGAGTTGTCCTAAGGTTGCTCCTTGGGCTCGGATTTGGTTAATATAACTTGTATGTTGTTATGTGTTGGATTGTCTTGAGGGCTTCCTCAGTTCAGACTTCTGTGCGATCTGTGATAAGATTGTTTGTCTGAATTGTATATTTATAGCTGCTTATGATTTTCTGTTGTTGAGTTAACAGTATTGGTTCGTATATATGGACCTATATATATAAAACGAACTAGCGGCTATGGTGCTATATCTGTGAAATATAAGGAACGTAAGTAAAACGTTGTAGCACTATAGACTATAATAAACATATAATATTATCTGAGACTTTTATACGGAGCATTGGCCTTTCTATACGCCGCTCTTGTATCTAGCACTGGATCCCGAGTTTACAGACTCCGGATTGGACTAATGACCTTAGTCTGCTGTGTGTTAGAAAATTTTGGTAATGCGATGCGATGGTATAATTAATTAATTAATGGAATGGAATGAAGTAAAGCCAAGAGGATGTGGCTCTTGGTGCGCGCGTGATCACAAAAACGATACCAGGATGTCCGCGTACGGGTCCGTAAGTATCAAGAAAATTTCCCGCTGAGCTAGAATGGCTCGTTGGTCGGAGACTCTACCGTTGGAGTGGCTACTGCCGTGGGTGACCCGCCATAATATATGGGTAACTAGAGACATGTCGTTTTAACGAGACATTGTCACTAGGTATAACTGAACAACTAATACAATTGAGACTTATACAGTGGCGAACAATACTATGGACAAGACTTAATACTTGTTTATTATTCTTGTTGTTTCGCTTTGTTGTTCATTGGTTATACTTGTGGTTATTTTATTGTGTGTTGATGGTTGGATGGAGCCTACAAGGCTAAGGTAAATTAAATATGAAAACTGTACGCTACGGCGAATGTACATGGTACATTAAATTGTTATTGCTCGATACGTTCGATATACAAATGTTATTTGAAATATTCTATGAATGTTTGGTTTGGATGGATGACTAATGTTTATGGATATTTGGATGGTTGATTATGTATATTATACGTTTATGCTTCAGTTTTGATTATAACTGTAAAAAGGAAAAGCATGAAACCAATCTAATAATAAGATGGTTAAAATGACAAGTGACCATTAGGGTCCAGGCCCGGCATACTCAGCGTCTATCGCTGATACTACACCATTACAGGTTGTTGATCATTGTCGAAGCTGAAGAGCAGGAACAGGGTAATTGGAGATGTTGTATAGCAATGAAGATGGTGTATGGTCTTATGGTAAGGTTATGTATTTTTCAGGATTGGGTAGTCGCTCACTTGTCAATGTTTATGGTTATGGACTTAGTATGATGTATAGGAGTTTCTCGTTATCACTGCGGTTAGCAGTTTATTTGTATTGGAAGTTGGATGTAGTTTGGCTGCGTTGCTCGCATGGGCGAGTAACGGCCGGTGACACCCGAGTGAGTTTTGTAATGGTTATTTGTTTTTCCGCTGCGAGACGTTTTATTTATTGCTACGTGAGAGATTATATCGTGATTATTGAGAGGGTGTTACAAAAGTGGTATCAGAGCGGAGTACCGCTCTGATGACGAGAAGATAAGTTAAGACAGTGAGCTTAGGACTTGGGAAACATTGGGAAATATTTAGGAGGTACGAGACGATTCGTTTTAAAAGGATATTGTGTCTAGTAACGCGAATTGCGTGACAGGTTAGCCTTAAGGAAATTTAATATCTATTGGTTGGGTACGGTAATTTACTGAGTATTAATGTGATATACTGTACTACAGATGTCTGGTGGTACTAGAGGGCGTGGTACTGGTAGAGGTGGAGGCGGTGACCCCGGCATTCCAGGAGTTGCTGAGACGGTTGCAGCCGTTCTTGCACAGCTGGGTACTCTGATAGGAGGAGCACCAGCCCACCCGCCACAGCCCAGGGAAACGAACTGGCTGAAGTCAGTTAGCGAGACCCGAACACCTACATATTCTGGGGAACCAGACCCCGTAGCTTTGGAGCGTAACACTGTTGAGCACGAGAAAGCATATGAAGCTTTACAAGTACCTGACGACAAGAAGGTCGCCATTGCTGCTTTCCATCTGAAGGATGCAGCCAGCACTTGGTGGAGGTTGGTAAAGGACCATCACCTGGCTACACCCGACTTTTCGTGGGCTGCCTTTGTCGAGTTGCTGAGAGGGAAGTACTACCCAGCACATCTCAAACAGAAGAAGCGCCAGGAGTCCGAGACACTGACCCAAGGAGGTCTGACCGTGAATGAGTATTACGCTCGATTCATTGGTCAGCTGGACTTCATTCCCGGTGTGGATTACTCAGAGACCGTGAAGATCGAGAAGTTCCGGGGAGGACTATTATTTCGCATTCAGATGGCGATGGGTGCTACCCTCTACAATACCATCCAGGTGCTAACATGAAAGCCATAAAATTCTTTACTTACTACATTACCAATTAACTTTGTGAGAACTTACCAAGGAGATTCCAGGAGTGTTATGAGGCTGCCTCGAGGACGGAGCTAATGCTCCAGACTCGGGAAGAGACTCTAGGAGCAAAGAAAAGGAAGAACCCTGAGGGAGAGTCTGAGGGTGGAGGAGCATCTCCAGACGAAAGCCAAAAGAAGGGAAAGTAAGGACTTATCCCATTTTAGATTATTTACCATATTAAATACCTTAGGAATGCTGACCCGAAACCCTAAATAGGGAATTCTTTAAAAAGAAAGGGCAGCAGGGTCACCAGGGAACAAAGGGAAAGGAGCCCGTCCTTCGGTTGACCGGCCCAGCTATAGATGCTAAGCCTCTGAGATCCCCACCTCCTAAGGGTGAGAACACCTACCTCTTAAATTAAATTGTAACCTTAACCTTTATACCGCTAGATTTTAACTTAAACTTAAATACTATCATCAGGCACCGGACAGCCCCAACGCCACTTTTACTGTGAGCGTTGTGGGAAAGACCATCCTGGGGTCGACTGCGAAGGCCGCAAAGTCGAATGTCGGTGCTGCCACAAAGAAGGCCATAGGGAATTTGAATGCTGGATAAACCCAGAGAGCCGTAATTACAGGCCACCAAAGAATACTTAGAAGACCTCAGCTGGAGGATCTGGAGTACCACGAGGCGGTCAGGATGGCCAGACATCTACTGATGCTGGAGCCTATAAAGGCAAAGGAGTAGATAGGGCATGAATACCCTAACTCCATGAGACCGTTGGTGGAAGACTTTGTTTACTTACTATGTGGTGTGCTTACTTGGGATGTTAGAAAGAAACATGTTATGATTACGTGGGAGTGTGTCATTGACCACTCGCCTTTCTGTGTACGACTTTGGAGACTAGATTTGTGAACTTGATGCGAGTAAACTTTAAACCTTGACGGATATATATATGAACAGGATGTTAATGCTTACATTACCATGTAGCGATACTCAAATGATGAAGAGTCAATGAGACCGGGAATTACTGAACCAGAATTTCCACCTGCATGGCGCACTTGCTATTGCAAGCGCTATGACAATAAACTACTGAAATTTCCATCTGCCTTGCGCACTTGCTACAGCAAGTGCAGCGACAGCAACAGTAACAGCTACTGCAAATGCAACTACAACAACTACTACTCTTTTAACCTTTTATAAAAAAAAAATGTTTTTCAAACTTTTTCATACAAACCTTGAGATTAGAAACTTATGCAACTATGGAAGGACCGTTAGTCCAACCACTGCAACTGGGGAAACTATACAGCCACTATGACTGTAAACCACACCAGTTTAAATTGTTAGGAATTTTCAGACATGGCTTATTAGCCAAATACCACCAGTGTATACCCGCATTTAAATGCTAATCACTACCAGTGATAAATGTTTAGTCCTCATGGACAAGCATACCCTTGTAGATGCACCACCGTCAGTGAGGATGGTCGGAAAGTGAAGAGCCAAGTTGCTAAAGCTATTATGCAATCTGCAATGCATCCAATTACATGGATGAAATACCCCTAAATTAATTTAAATTAATTTAGGGGATTTCTCTTATTAAACCTTTAATAATACTATTAAGTATTAAATTATTATATGGAATTATGAATATTAAATTATTATATGGAATTGTGAAATTTATTTAGGGGTTTTCTCCTATTTAACCCTAATTACTATATATTATTGTATAGTATTGTGAATTTAATCATAAGATTTATAAGTCAATAAATCTTGGGAAAATTTCTAAACACTCCAAATATATTATAAAGATTTTAGGAAGTGTTGGAACATTGTTTTGAAACATAAAAGTCAATATAAAATTCTAGAAACCTTAAAGTTTATTAAGCCTTGCTAGAGTTGACTTTTTGAGAATGGTCAAACCAGCCCATGAAACCTATGCCAATAAATAGGTTATGGAAAACCATGAAGATCGATAAAAAGAACGTCAAAAACGGATCATCCTAGCCAAAGTTATGCTAGAATGAAGTTTAGAGCCAAAATTTTAAAATCTGCCACGTGTCAAGCGCACACGCGCCCACACTTAGATAGATTTTATCTCCACGATTTTCGGAACCGATTTTGCCCTATCTTGTGACCTTCATAACTTTCTCATCTTATGGAATTCTTGAGTGCCGTCTTCTTTGTTGCCTTCTCCTACATTTCCTCTAAACAACCATAACTCACACAAGCCCTAAAACGTTCTAAATCAACCGGAAATTCGAGCCAAAGTTGCCACCCTGCAAAACCATTGCTGCAGTTTTCCAGTTTCTCTTCGAAT
Organism: Limonium bicolor; assembly: GCA_023374045.1. NCBI lineage: Eukaryota > Viridiplantae > Streptophyta > Magnoliopsida > Caryophyllales > Plumbaginaceae > Limonium > Limonium bicolor. The sequence goes on from CM041776.1 coordinate 74,260,766, forward strand.
TCAGGTAACTTCGACTAGCCATAACTTCTTCATTTCTCAGCCAAATTCCATGTTTTTTAGCTCGTTTTGAAGAGCTCTAATCCCTTATAACTTCATGTTGATGACCAAAGCCAATTCCAAACCGTTTGTAAGAGAGAGGTGTCTAAAGTTTCGAATTCATCACAGCATAAAATCACAGTTTTCTTTCCAGAAAACGTAAGGTAAACTCGCAACTTCTAGCTTTGATTTATTTCTGTGTGTTGCGAGTTAGGATTAGTTCTTGTTATCAATATGTAGATCTAAGTTTCATCTTTCGATTAAGCCCTTATACGTATTCTAATTCGATCTAGAACTTAACTTATAGATCTGCAAAGTGAGCTCCTCGAAAACATTCAAGTTCGAACTTTTCCAGATTTTCGAATTCGAACTCACTCAATTCGCACAACTCCTGTAAGTTTCCTTCAAATTCCTTCTACCATGCTAAACTATGTACATTATCGGTCAAAAACACGTTTCAATTGTATCAATTACACAATAGATTGAGTGAATTTGTAAGAATCGAATTCGAAACCCTTAGAACTCTATTCGAATATAAACCCAGAATCGGATTCGATGAAAACTGCATTATAATTGGGAAATCGGTATCATTAGGACCGAAATTTGATTCGAAACCATAGAAACAAGAATCACTCGATTTCGTTCTGTAGATTGAGAGAAAATCGCGAATTAGTACTCGAAGTCGAGTTTGAATTCGCTGATGAACTTGGGCTTCAGGGACCGTTCGATCGGTTCTTAAAGGATTGGACAGCTGAGATTAAACGTTTCAGATTAAGTTTTATAAATTCCAGTAAATAACCCTAACTTGTTGAATTAATTTAAATACCTTCCCGAAGGTATTTTGACTTTAAATTTTAACCATAGATTCCTTATTTAATCTAGTTTATTTTGATGTAAATTAATATGGTTTTGGAATTTTTAAACGTAAGTTATGATTTTTGCGAGTTACGGGTTTTCTGGAATTATTTGGCTAAACTAAAAAGATATTTTTATGAAATAAAAATTTTATAATATGTCTAAAATGTTATAGTTACTGTATATTAAATTTGGGAATTTTTGGGCAATGGTAAAAGGTTTTAAAAATTGTGTTTATGAGTTTTTCATAAGAATAACCTATAATATAAGGTTTTTAATATAACCAAAAATTAAAGTATGGTTTGTTAATTAACTTTTAAGCTGGGGAAAAATAAGGGAAATTAAATTAACATTTTATAACAGTAAGTTTATAAATGTTTTTGTATTAGCTTTTAAGAGAAGTGAAATTATTTACATATAGTATATATACTTACTTAAGTAGAAACTTATATAAATTAAGGAATTTAATTATCCTACATTTTATTTACTATATGTATGGGAGTTAATATTTTTAATTAAACTAAGGAAAATATATACATATATTATATATATCTATAACTATATATAAAAGGATTAAAATAGTAACTTAGGTTAAAGCAAGGAACTAATAAATTAACACTTATAATAACTAAATATTATAAGAGCTAGTATCCTAAGATATAGTTAAAGGAAATACTTTATAGAACATACATGGAATGCAGAGTTACTAATAAGATAGTTTAAATATAATAAGTTACGTAGGGAATGTCTTAATTAAATTCTAATACAGGTACTTATATATATTAAAGGGAAAACACTTTATTTATAAACCGTATATCGGTTGTAGTTATGCCTAAAAGTTTTTAAACATAATTAAATACAATATATACATAAATAATGTTTTGAACAAATCCTAGTATATATAAATATATGTATATAAATAAAATTAGTTACCTTATAGGAAATATAATACGAAGGGATTAGTAAGTTAAACTAAACCTATACATAGTACTATTAAAAGAATAATATGAGCTAGTATTGAATTGTGGTTATGAAATTGAGCTTAAAGAGTTATCTGGATTTCTAAGATTTTATATAAACCATATTAGAATACGTGTGTAAATATTTGTCAAAGACCATAATGTAAATCTATAATTTGGTTAGTTAATTAATAAGTTGGGACTTAGGAATATTTGTAATTAGATTTTACACAAATAGAATTACTATAATTAATGAATAAATGTGATACTTTTACATCTAAATGTTCTTAATATATAAACAATAATAAATAAATAAAATACTTTTACATCTAAATGTGAGGTGGAATAGTAAGTCTAGATTAATCATTTCTCAACATTTATGGTATTGGAATATAACTTAATGATTAAGATAAAATCCTTAAAAGGGTATGATATAAAACTATATTAGACTATGATTTGGAAATTTATCTAAATAATAATCCTAAGTTCTTGGCATTAGATAAAGCCATATGAAATACATTTATAACATTTATTACCAATACTTAGGATGTGAGTTTACAATTAAGTGAGGTATTTAGCAGTTAGAATTTATAGAAGGTTTATAAATAGGAATTTGATACTTAAAACATTTGAACCTTTTATTAGATAAAGCAAAGTTACATAAGAAATTATATTGATATACTTTACGGTAATGGGAAGTAATGATGGGTTATTTGAATATAAAATAAGAGAATTTTCATAGTAGATTATCTTATTAAATATTAACAATGTCAATACGAACCCGAATTTGATTCTTTGATAAATTCTACTCTATGTAGATATATTGTCCATCCTAAATACAATAAAGGAAATTTATTTATTAGGTTATTCCTTTGAAACCTTAGGTATTGTAAAACAATTAAAAGTATTAAGGCTTAAGTTTATTGAAGTTTGGTACAAAAGGATTATACATAGTCTATAGAGTGAATGGGTGTAAAATAAAATGTTTAGGAGATTAAAGGTAAGTAAGGATACGTAAAAGTTATATTTAAACACTTTATTATATAAGTAATAATTAAGAAAATAATGTATCTTGGTGAATACTAAATGTAAGAGTTCGATAAGTCTAAGTTAACTATAATATAGTTGTTTCAAGATGAAAAGTAATTTAACATTATGTCAAGATTATTAGCTAGATGTAATAAAAAGTCTTTCTGGACTAAAGATAAGATAAATGAGCTAGTAACTCAATTGGGTTATGATATAATGCGTCTACAACACTGTGGTTCCATATACAAGATGTAGATTTAATTAAGTTAGGGAAAACTTAATTCCAATGGATTATCTAGTAGATATTGATAAAATACATAATCATTACATTGTGAATTAATAGTATAGTATCTTAGATAAACCTATTGTAGGTCATGAGACGATGTTATTCTAAAGTAGGAGTAAAAGTATTGAGCTTAAGAATTGTTATTGAAATTCTAAGATTGATTGAATAACATATAATGCACTTATGTTATAAAGGTCTTTAATGTGAGGATTGTGGTTAAATATGAATTAAGTGGATAGGAGTGGACAGTTAGCATTAATAAAATACATTCCTTGATCCTACAACCTTGGGCTATACAACGTTCTCAGATAACACAAAGATTATACATAACATTTAAGTGAGAGCTTTAAAGATAATTGAGACTTTGAAATAAGAGTAAGGAGTTTATTTAAGCGTAACATAGGCTACAAGTGATTGATGATAGATTACCTTTAATATTCTTCAGAGTACTGTTGATTGTTTGCGCAAGTTGATTAGAACTGCTACAGCGTTACCCAGGTACGATTTCTCGTACTCAGCTTGATGTGTTTTGGACTTTATGGAATGTTTTGTACGATTTGTCATACTCAGCTTGTTGTGTTTTGGACTCTATGGAATGTTTTGTACGATTTCTCGTACTCTGATATTTTTGCTGATTGACTTGTGGAATGTTTTGGAAAACGCTAACTGACTTTAAGAGGAATTTCTAAAAAGGAAATGGTTGTGTGACTAACCCAGCTTGTGTGACTAACTGAGCCTTGGATGTGAAACTCACTTGGGTATTGGTTCCTTCTATTTGGTTGTTCCATTAGACATTGACTGCTTAGGGTTTACGCTTCTGCACTCTGTAGGACTGAGTGTTTTGGTATTGCTCTGGGTAGTTGGTGATCTAATGGGAATGGAAAAAGGTCAATCTTGGAAATTCATCTTTTGACTCTGGATATCATTTCATCCATGAGCTGGATCTTGATGTTTCGACGTGCGCGCGTCTTTAATGGTAACAGTGAGGGGCTGTATATCCCCTGTCCTAGAAAGGGACGTGATAGACAGTGAGGGGCTGTATATCCCCTGTCCTTAGTGGACGTGATAGACAGTGAGGGGCTGTATATCCCCTGTCCTTAGTGGACGTGATAGACAGTGAGGGGCTATATATCCCCTGTCCTTAGTGGACGTGATAGACAATAAGGGGCTGTAGATCCCCTGTCCTTAGTGGACGTGATAAACAGTGAAGGGTTGTATATCCCCTGTCTAAAAAGGACGTGATTGGCGGTAGGGGCCATCTCTCCCAGTTGAAACTATTCCACTCTTGAGTTCTTGGTTCTTGGATCTGTTTTATCATTCCTAGTCCTTTGTGACAATCTGAGTTTTGATGGGAATTGGGTTTAACTAAGGAAATGGATGTTCACTAACACATGATGTGATTTTGTTTCTCTAACTTTACCTTTTCTATCATTTATCTTTATCCTTAACTTGTTATCTTTGGCTTGGTGATTTTTAAGTGTCTTGTTTCCCTGCTTTACTTTCAAGAGTTTAATTTCAAGTTACTGTTTATTTTGAAGAGTTATTTTTAAAAGATTGTTTTGGAGAATTGTACCAGTTCCATTCCAGGGAACTGACTCACCCCTCCCGGGGTGGGCTGCTTGGTTTCATCTTGCAGGTATAAATTGATTTACAGGTGGCCACGAAGAGCATGAGTGATTGGGATGGGATTAGGCTTATGGAGAGTGAATGTACTTTATTATTGTTATGTTAATGTTAAGTTTTCTCGAAGTTCAGACCGTAACTTAGTTAATTGTAATGGTTGTAATTGGTGAGGTTGGTACCGGGTGTTTGGAGCCCGATGGTCCGTAGCACCTTTAGTTTATTTTCCGCTGTTGTTTTATTATTATAGGGGTGTTACAAAAAGTGGTATCAGAGCGTAGTTACGCTCTGAACCCGAGAAAACAAGCCGAGTGAAATACTTAGATTATAGGTGTACTTAAAACTGGGGAACTGGGGTAGAATTGGGAAGTGAGGACTCCAGTAAAGCACGACTCCTAACCCTTTTTGGAATTGTGAACGATTCTTTTACACACTTTTCTTTGTGAATGTCTGTTGAGTGTGATGTGTTGTTATACCGTTGCAACAATAAACTACAAATATATATAAGTTTGGAACATCCTATATTAAGTACGATAAGAGTTTGGTTGAGATAAACCAAATATTAAGCTATATTTCAAAAGCATACTCATGGAGAATACATTGCTAAAAATGCAATCCTTTAAAAGCTAGTACACAAATTCCTAGAATTTTAAAGAATACTTTTGGTTGAAAACAGTATACAATAGAACTTTACATAACTAAATTAGTATTGATATTATGTGAAAGTACTTCAACTCCTTTAAAGTTTGAAAATAAATCTCATGAACTACCTAGTATCAATTTATTATCTAAAGATAATGTTTAAGATAAATCTTAAGTCTCGAAAATTATTAAGCTAACAAGAACTAGTAGCGTATTAGAAAAGATCAACATCTGAACTTGTAAAACACATTAAAACTCTATGTTAACTTTAGAAAGAAAACACATAAACCTAACACCCTACGGGACGTGCCTGGTGCGATGAACTCCTAGGCCGAAAGTAGTGGGGGTGCACACCCACTTCTAGAAGTTTAGGGGCTAGACAAGCCTTGTCATCTGACCAGAAATAATCTTCCATGGAAGTGATGCATTATGTTGAACTTGAGGAGGATTGGTGGTAAGACGTTACCATCATGAAATCTTGAGCTAGGCATATTTCATTGCTAGCCACAATGAACAATTCAAAATTTATATCTTAATATCCAGTATTAAATTCATACATGTAAAGGATTTATTGAGTTAAATCTTTGGTGAAAAAAAAATACCTATATATGGAGGAAGGGAATTTAAAATTTGGGTACTTCAAGGTAGAACATCTACCCCTTGTCGAATATAAAAACCATTAAAGGAAGTTACTTAAAGATTAAGTGAAGAGAAGAGTAACACTAAACTAAATACCATTGATCCTTAAATACTTGGAATATTGAGCAGCTAGTGAGAAATTGAGAGTTACTTAAAGGTTTGGAAATCCTCATGTTTATTTAGAAGTTTAACCTTATACATAGATAAAATCTTAGAAGTCACACTAAGAGTGATATTTACCAAAAGCCACCATTATCTAAGAGAGTACTAAGATCTAATGATCAGAATAATACTTACATAGAACAAGCCCTAAGAAAAATAATTACCAAGAGTGAGTGAGTTTTCATTAGACTAGCTCATTTGACTTAAAATTTTATATAGAGTCCCTACCTTAAAAAATATAATATATAAATTTTAAGATAAAGGAATCAGATTTTGGAAGAAACCCTAAAATTCTGCCTTGGGTGAAGTGACATAATAAGTAAATTTTATAAAGTAAACACTGAATGAATCGTCTAAAATATGATAGTTAATTATAAAAACAATTGAAACTTGAAAAGTCACAGAAAATAATTTATAGAGTTTTAGCATAGGGTTGACTAATAAACCCTTGAAGATGATTTTGGAAGATTATTAAGGATTATTAAATGATCTGAAATATTATTATAAACTACTCAAATACGTTACACCTGGTTTATAGCTTGGTAATATAATTGATATGATAAATGATCATATATGGACATATAATTCGTATCAGTCATTAAATGAATGGATAATAATCATAAGATAAAATTTTATAACCACCAAGGAAATACAAATACATAACAATCAAGAGATACAGATATATGTAACGATCATAGATAAAATCAACGGTGCAGTAAAATTCACAACAAAGCTGGTTAATAAGGTGTTGAATTCTTTGAATGTGCCGTTAGTAGCGGTACGAGGGCGTACCTTAGCTCTTTTAAGGGGGATATGCTGGCATACTCCTCCTTCGTTATCTCATCCGGATTATGCCTCGTTGCATTGTTAGTAAAGGGAGAACAATATTAGCAGAATGAGAGGTGTTTGTATGTGCTTGGTTTTTACAATATGACATAGTATGTGACTGTTGATTTTCATCATGCTATGTCTTGGTATATCTTGGTTCGTTTTGAGTTTGAGTAATCTCGAGTGGAATGTTGTTATGGGAATGGATGGAAATAAAGGATTGGATTGGTATGGAATTTCATTGGAATTATCATTGTCTTAGCACACCCGAAGCGGTGTGAGTGCCTATTAGTTGATTTTCTTAAACTTCGAGGCGAAGTTTCTTTTAAGGGAGATATACTGAAATACCCCTAAATTAATTTAAATTAATTTAGGGGATTTCTCTTATTAAACCTTTAATAATACTATTAAGTATTAAATTATTATATGGAATTATGAATATTAAATTATTATATGGAATTATGAATATTAAATTATTATATGGAATTGTGAAATTTATTTAGGGGTTTTCTCCTATTTAACCCTAATTACTATATATTATTGTATAGTATTGTGAATTTAATCATAAGATTTATAAGTCAATAAATCTTGGGAAAATTTCTAAACACTCCAAATATATTATAAAGATTTTAGGAAGTGTTGGAACATTGTTTTGAAACATAAAAGTCAATATAAAATTCTAGAAACCTTAAAGTTTATTAAGCCTTGCTAGAGTTGACTTTTTGAGAATGGTCAAACCAGCCCATGAAACCTATGCCAATAAATAGGTTATGGAAAACCATGAAGATCGATAAAAAGAACGTCAAAAACGGATCATCCTAGCCAAAGTTATGCTAGAATGAAGTTTAGAGCCAAAATTTTAAAATCTGCCACGTGTCAAGCTCACACGCGCCCACACTTAGATAGATTTTATCTCCACGATTTTCGGAACCGATTTTGCCCTATCTTGTGACCTTCATAACTTTCTCATCTTATGGAATTCTTGAGTGCCGTCTTCTTTGTTGCCTTCTCCTACATTTCCTCTAAACAACCATAACTCACACAAGCCCTAAAACGTTCTAAATCAACCGGAAATTCGAGCCAAAGTTGCCACCCTGCAAAACCATTGCTGCAGTTTTCCAGTTCTCTTCGAATTCAGGTAACTTCGACTAGCCATAACTTCTTCATTTCTCAGCCAAATTCCATGTTTTTTAGCTCGTTTTGAAGAGCTCTAATCCCTTATAACTTTCATGTTGATGACCAAAGCCAATTCCAAACCGTTTGTAAGAGAGAGGTGTCTAAAGTTTCGAATTCATCACAGCATAAAATCACAGTTTTCTTTCCAGAAAACGTAAGGTAAACTCGCAATTTGCTTGATTTATTTCTGTGTGTTGCGAGTTAGGATTAGTTCTTGTTATCAATATGTAGATCTAAGTTTCCTCTTTCGATTAAGCCCTTATACGTTCTAATTCGATCTAGAACTTAACTTATAGATCTGCAAAGTGAGCTCCTCGAAAACATTCAAGTTCGAACTTTTCCAGATTTTCGAATTCGAAATCACTCAATTCGCACAACTCCTGTAAGTTTCCTTCAAATTCCTTCTACCATGCTAAACTATGTTACATTATCGGTCAAAAACACGTTTCAATTGTATCAATTACACAATAGATTAAGTGAATTTGTAAGAATCGAATTCGAAACCCTTAGAACTCTATTCGAATATAAACCCAGAATCGGATTCGATGAAAACTGCATTATAATTGGGGAAATCGGTATCATTAGGACCGAAATTTGATTTCGAAACCATAGAAACAAGAATCACTCGATTTCGTTCTGTAGATTGAGAGAAAATCGCGAATTAGTACTCGAAGTCGAGTTTGAATTCGCTGATGAACTTGGGCTTCAGGGACCGTTCGATCGGTTCTTAAAGGATTGGACAGCTGAGATTAAAACGTTTCAGATTAAGTTTTTATAAATTCCAGTAAATAACCCTAACTTGTTGAATTAATTTAAATACCTTCCCGAAGGTATTTTGACTTTAAATTTTAACCATAGATTCCTTATTTAATCTAGTTTATTTGATGTAAATTAATATGGTTTTGGAATTTTTAAACGTAAGTTATGATGATTTTGCGAGTTACGGGTTTTCTGGAATTATTGGCTAAATTAAAAAGATATTTTTATGAAAAAAAATTTTATAATATGTCTAAAATGTTATAGTTACTGTATATTAAATTTGGGAATTTTTGGGCAATGGTAAAAGGTTTTAAAAATTGTGTTTATGAGTTTTTCATAAGAATAACCTATAATATAAGGTTTTAATATAACCAAAAATTAAAGTATGGTTTGTTAATTAACTTTTAAGCTGGGGAAAAAATAAGGGAAATTAAATTAACATTTTATAACAGTAAGTTTATAAATGTTTTGTATTAGCTTTTAAGAGAAGTGAAATTATTTACATATATGTATATATACTTACTTAAGTAGAAACTTATATAAATTAAGGAATTTAATTATCCTACATTTTATTTACTATATTGTATGGGAGTTAATATTTTTAATTTAAACTAAGGAAAATATATACATATATATATATATATATATATATATCTATATATATAACATATATAAGGAATAAAATAGTAACTTAGGTTAAAGCAAGGAACTAATAAATTAACACTTATAATAACTAAATATTATAAGAGCTAGTATCCTAAGATATAGTTAAAGGAAATACTTTATAGAACATACATGGAATGCAGTTACTAATAAGATAGTTTAAATATAATAAGTTACGTAGGGAATGTCTTAATTAAATTCTAATACAGGTATACTTATATATATTAAAGGGAAACACTTTATTTTATAAACCGTATATCGGTTATAGTTATGCCTAAAAGTTTTTAAACATAATTAAATACAATATATTACATAAATAATGTTTTGAACAAATCCTAGTATATATAAATATATGTATATAAATAAAATTAGTTACCTTATAGGAAATATAATACGAAGGGATTAGTAAGTTAAACTAAACCTATACATAGTACTATTAAAAGAATATTATATGAGCTAGTATTGAATTGTGGTTATGAAATTGAGCTTAAAGAGTTATCTTGGATTTCTAAGATTTATATAAACCATATTAGAATACGTGTGTAATATTATTTGTCAAAGACCATAATGTAAATCTATAATTTGGTTAGGTAATTAATAAGTTGGGACTTAGGAATATTTGTAATTAGATTTTACACAAATAGAACTTACTATATAATTAATGAATAAATGTGATACTTTTACATCTAAATGTTCTTATATATAAACAATAATAAATAATAATAAAATACTTTTACATCTAAATGTGAGGTGGAATAGTAAGTCTAGATTTAATCATTTCTTAACATTTATGGTATTGGAATATAACTTAATGTTTTAAGATAAAATCCTTAAAAGGGTTATGATATAAAACTATATTAGACTATGATTTGGAAATTTATCTAAATAATAATCCTTAAGTTTCTTGGCATTAGATAAGTCATATGAAATACATTTAAACATTTATTACCAATACTTAGGATGTGAGTTTACAATTAAGTGAGGTATTTAGCAGTTAGAATTTATAGAAGGTTTATAAATAGGAATTTGATACTTAAAACCTTTGAACCTTTTATTAGATAAAGCTAAGTTACATAAGAAATTATATTGATATACTTTACGGTAATGGGAAGTAATGATGAGTTATTTGAATATAAAATAAGAGAATTTTCATAGTAGATTATCTTATTAAATAATTAACAATGTCACTTACGAACCCGAATTTGATTCTTTGATAAATTCTACTCTATGTAGATATATTGTCCATCCTAAATACAATAAAGGAAATTTATTTATTAGGTTATTCCTTTGAAACCTTAGGTATTGTAAAACAATTTAAAACGTATTTAAGGCTTAAGTTTATTGAAGTTTGGTACAAATGGATTATACATAGTCTATAGAGTGAATGGGTGTAAAATAAAATGTTTAGGAGATTAAAGGTAAGTAAGGATACGTAAAAGGTTATATTTAAACACTTTATTATATAAGTAATAATTAAGAAAATAATGTATCTTGTGAATACTAAATGTAAGAGTTCGATAAGTCTAAGTTAACTATAATATAGTTGTTTCAAGATGAAAAGTAATTTAACATCTTATGTCAAGATTATTAGCTAGATGTAATAAAAAGTCTTTCTGGACTAAAGATAAGATAAATGAGCTAGTAACTCAATTGGGTTATGATATAATGCGTCTACAACACAGTGGTTCCAATATACAAGATGTAGATCTTAATTAAGTTAAGGGGAAAACTTAATTCCAATGGATTATCTAGTAGATATTGATAAAATACATAATCATTACATTGTGAATTAATAGTATAGTATTCTAAGATAAACCTATTGTAGGTCATGAGACGATGTTATTCTAAAGTAGGAGTAAAAGTATTGAGCTTAAGAATTGTTATTGAAATTCTAAGATTGATTGAATAACATATAATGCACTTATGTTATAAAGGTCTTTAATGTGAGGATTGTGGTTAAGAATGAATTAAGTGGATAGGAGTGGACAGTTAGCATTAATAAAATACATTTCTTGATCCTACAACCTTGGGCTATACAACGTTCTCAGATAACACAAAGATTATACATAACATTTAAGTGAGAGCTGTAAAGATAATTGAGACTTTGAAATAAGAGTAAGAAGTTTATTTAAGCGTAACATAGGCTACAAGTGATTGATGATAGATTACCTTTAATATTCTTCAGAGTACTGTTGATTGTTTGCGCAAGTTGATTAGAACTGCTACAGCGTTACCCAGGTACGATTTCTCGTACTCAGCTTGATGTGTTTTGGACTTTATGGAATGTTTTGTACGATTTCTCATACTCAGCTTGTTGTGTTTTGGACTCTATGTGTAACACCCCTACAACGCCCCTACCAACTACTAAAATCGCAGCGGAAATAACCAACCAAACAATAACTAAACGCTTTGGTGTTACAACGCCGTTAACCACCCACGTGGTTAACTAGGCAGAATAAATACAAGTGTATCGGTCTGATGATCAGACTCCCGAGCATAGATCCTAACATCCACATATATATAACCAACAATACCGAGTATTTACATACATCCTTCACTGTTAACCATCACTGTATACCGTTCATAACCAAATATATAACGCCACGGGAGCACAGGCGCATCCCGGGCCAACATCCAAAAGTATTCAAAAGTAGACCTGCATCCTAGGATCTAAAGCCACTCCGCTTCTTCGATCCTCATCCTGCAGTAAAAGAAATATGGATCCCCCGAGGGGGTCAGCAACCCTTGGCTGGTATGGTTAACGCGCAGCCCATCGGCTACCGGGATGCGCGCAAACTATTTGTCATGATGACATGGCATTCATTTTAAAAATCCAACATATATATACCATAGCATAGCAAGGGAATTTGCATAGCACAACAACAATACATATCACCACAAGAACGGTTCACATTAAGAACCTTCCACCATAGTTAGTATACACCATGAGCACAGAGATTGTTGCCAATCTCATACCAAGCTCGTTACTTACCTCGTTACCGTCCTGTTATTTGAACGGCTAACTTAAACCCAAGGTGTGTCGGATATAGTGATCCCAAGCACACCGAAATAACATTTGTATGCCCCTGTGGCCCGACGTGAGTCAGTAAACTAGCTTTGGATAAGCTAAGGGAAGGTTGAAACCAAATTGGAATACAACCTATACATACACCAAGAGAGCCGAACCGGATATGACATCGACTCCCGTCCTCACACGCGTGGCCGGAACATGACCGGACTCCTCACTCCCCCGGTTAGCACTTGATAGTGATCACACAATGTTTTGTTAAGTCACACACAAGCAAGTGTTTAGGTCTTGTTAGACACACCAAGGGAAAGGAGTCACAATAATACAACATCATAATATATACAACTGTAAACTCTTTTCATGCCTTAATCTTAGAAGGTTGTAACACACAGAAAAGCAAACAACACCCAAGCCGGTGTAAACCGGTAGACAACAGACTGCAAGAAAACCATACCTTGGTCCTTGCCTCGATTCGTTTCCACCTTGAGAGAATCCTAAACACATTTAGTAACGTCGGTTAATTATCTTCCTTAACATTCAATTCTTACTAAGTATTCTCATGATTATATGTCATGTTTAAATGTCTAACTTACCCTAGGTTACCTTCATTATACCCCCTAGGGTTAACTACATAAGTCACATGTTTTTTTTTTACAAGTTTAGGTCCGACCGACCCTACCGACCGACCCTACCCTCGGGTCGGTCTCTTACAGAGACATTTACCGTCTTTCTTTTCTATCCGACCGACCCAGACAGGGTCGGTCCCCTGGGTCGGTCTCCAACAGAACCATTTTCAACCTGCCATTTACAGTCCGACCGACCCTGCCAGGGTCGGTCCCCCGGGTCGGTCTACTGCAGGAACTTCCTAGGAATTCTCCAAAATTTTCCTTAAGTCACCCAATGTGTTGTAACACCTTGTGGCACACTAAATACTTCAAATAACATCCATTCAACTCAAGTTCTAACTCATTTTTAAACTCCTCAACATTCACTCATTTCCTTGTAAAATTCCTTAACACTTATAACATTTTATACTAGGTTTCTAAATGGTGTTTCTTACCTATGATAACTACTATCCAAAAATGTTTTCTCCTCATCTTAACATCACCTCCTAAGCATTATTTCTTACCAACCTAAACCCTAGTTGAGGTCTAAGTCCTTTCGTTACCTAGAACAACTTAAGACATTATTTCATCTCTTGTAAAGCACTTAGTCATTTTCTAACACCTCTAGTTCACCAAGCCTTACATTAACACCTAGAACTCCTTGGATATTTCCTAAATTTTGACATGGATTCTCCTAGAACATTACTAAACCAAAACACATTGTTCTCTCCATTGAACACACAAGAACACCAAAAATCCATCAAGCACTTTATTATACACAAACTTCACTCATATATAAAGCACTACATCACAATATAGTGCATAATTTAAATTGCATGGCACTTAGGCCCTTAAAATGCATAATTCTTAAACACTGAATTTCCACAATATATTTGCCTTTGACCTACAAATACACTCAACAACACATATGCCTTTTACTAGTCTCTTGAGAACACTTTACTAAGTCATCCACCATTTGCTCTTTAGGTAGTTTTAACAAGCATTATAAGCTCATTTCTCCTAAGGCATTAAAACAACATTAGGTTAGTATATTTACCTCTTTTCCAAACAACTTCTTTCTTGTTTCCTTATAAAACCGGTAAGGTATTTGATTCCTTGTCAAGTTCTAAACAATATACAAACATCATAATGAGTATTCAAGCTTTAAGCTCCATCTCATTGTAAACCCTAGGTTTACATTGTTTCAAAAACATTAATGTAGTTGTTTTACCTTGGTCTTTGAAGAGAGTTTGAATATCTATGAAGAGAGGACTCCACCTAGTCCATGAAAGGTTGGAATGAAGCTAAAACAAAGCCATATAAAGAGCACCTTCAATAGGTATTTTCGGTCACAACAAAAACATGAAGGAAATGAAGTTTTTATTTGAGATTCCTTACCTAGAAGCAAAGGAGAGTAATAATATGTAAAAATACAAGCTCAAGCTCCTTAAATGGTGGAACTCCATGGCACCGAAATGGGGCTCTTGAAGTTTTGAGAAGATAGAAATGAAGAGCTTGATGAGAGGAAGAAGATGGTGGTGTTTGTTTTTGATTTGGACAAGTGAGCTAGATTTTACAAGAGGTCAAAGCTAGAGTTTTAATGGTGGTGGTGAGTATTACCGTGAGAGAGCAGCAAGAAGGAAGGAGGTGGAGTTTGGAACCGTGTGAAATGGAGGAGGGAAATGAGAATGAAGATAGAATTTGCTTTAAGAAGATATTTGTTCTTATAAAGTAAAAAGTAGCTTAATTAGTTTTCTTTATTTATTTAACATGTTAACAAGAGAGTGGTGAGTCACCACACTTTAGAAAACCGGCCCCCTTTATTACATAAGGGTACTTTAGTATTTATTTGTCAATTTAATTACTTATGATAACATATGTTACAAACTAGCTTATAAAAATCACTATTCATAAAAACAAGGCACATAGAAGTGAAATTTTTGATTTCCCATTGATATAGACATCCAAATGTGATATTATATAGTACACATATATATTTAAGAGTAATGATGGACATCTAGCCACTCAAAACTCATTTACAAGACAATTTTTCAAAAATGTGCTTTAAGACTTCTTAAAGCACATTTTGTGTTTTAACTTGTTTTCAAGCTTGGTTTTCTTTGGTAATTGATTTAATATGTTCATTAATATATAAATAAGGTCTTGGTAAGTTCATTAGGTCTTACCCAAGCTTATTCCGAGCTTAGAGCACATTTTAGCCCTTATTGACCTTAAGGTATTTAATTGTGTTCTTTAAGGTTTAAATTGTTTACTAATGTTTCTAAGACATTTTCTTGTCTTAATAAATCATGTTTTAATGTTTAAACAACATACTAAGGTTTGGGGTATTTCAATCTACCCCCCTTAGAAGAACTTTGTCCCCAAAGTTCACACTTCCCACATATCTTAATATTAGAACACGGGGAAAATCTTATAACACAATACTTCCAAAACATCATTACCAACATTACCATCATACTTACACCACAACGGACTCAAGGTTCAAACCACATAATACCATTCAGACACAACGGTCTGTAACATAACATAGACAATGTATACATATACATGCCGCACACAACCATAACCGAAACGGCTCTACCCCCCTTAAAAGGGGTACGCCCCGTACCCTATATATATAAACACTAAGAAGCAAACAATGACGGGTGCTTCGCCTTCATCTTATCTTCCAGCTCCCAAGTGGCCTCCTCAACCTCCTGGTTAGACCAGAGTACCTTCACTAGTCTCACGGACTTATGGCGAGTGTCTCGAGTCTTAGTATCCAGAATCTGTACGGGAGTCTCCACTGATCGCATGGTCGGCTCTAAGGTTAGCCTTTCCGTCTGAAGCACATGAGACGGATGAGACATATACTTCTTCAACTGGGACACATGAAATACATCATGCACCTTGCCCAACTCGGCGGGTAAATCAAGTCTATAAGCTACCGGGCCGATCCGCTCCGTCACAACATAAGGACCCACATATTTCGGGCTCAACTTGCCCTTCTGGCCAAAACGAAATACTCCCTTCATGGGGATACCCTAAGAAATACCTGATCGCCTACGGCGAACTCCAGGTCACGTCTGCGCACATCAGCGTACGACTTCTGTCTATCCTGAGCTGCTTTCATGTTAGCCCGGATCTGGCGAACTTCTGCCTGAACCTGTTCCAGATACTCTGGTCCTATAATGACCGTCTCACTCGACTCATCCCAGCATAAAGGCGTGCGGCATGGTCTACCGTACAATGCCTGGAAGGGAGACATCTTGATCGAAGCATGGTAACTGTTGTTGTAAAAACACTCGATCAGATGTAACTTATCAATCCAGCTGGTCTGAAAGTCAAGTGCACATGCACGTAACATATCCTCAAGTGTCTGGATGGTGCGCTCACTCTGACCATCTGTCTGTGGGTGAAACGCTGTGCTCAATTTCAGTTCAGTACCCAGTGCTTCTCGTGTGGACCTCCAATACCTTGATAAGAATCTGGTATCTCTGTCGGATACAATCGTTTTCGGAACCCCATGATGTCTTACAATCTCTCTGTCGAAGAGCTCTGCAAGCTTAGCCACTTTCCAGGTGTCCTTCATCGGTATGAATCGAGCCACCTTGGTCAGTCGGTCTACCACAACCCAAATCATATTCAGACCTCCCCTTGTAGGCGGAAGCCCTACCACGAAGTCCATAGATATGTCATGGAACTTCCACTCCGGCACTGGCATTGGCTGCACCATACCACCAGGCCGTCGGTGCTCAAACATGACCTTCTGACAAGTGAGACACCTCAACACATAATCATTCACATCCTTTTTCATTCCAGCCCCACCAGAAATAACGTTTCATACCCTTATACATCTTTGAAGCTCCGGGTGAATCGATGTCCGTAGAACAATGGGATTCACTCAGTATGCGCTCCTTCATCTCAGCGCTACTCCTCGGTATACACAACCGGCCATTAAGCCTAATCAGGTCATCATCGTGGAGTCTGAAGTCGTACTTCTGACCCTCAAATGTGCCATCAATAAGCTTCTGTCTAATCTCCCCATATACTGATCCGTCATCTGAGCACTCCGCACCTCTTCAACCAAGCTAGTATGAGAGACTAGCGAATGGAGAGAGTGTGCTCGGCGACTCAATGCGTCAGCTACCACATTCGCCTTACCCTCCTTATATAAATTGATGTCATAATCATTTAAGAACTCGACCCACCTTCTTTGCCTCATGTTCAACTCCTTCTGAGTGAACAAGTACTTTAAACTCTTGTGGTCAGAATAAATCGTCACACTTACCCCATACAAGTGGTGTCGCCATATCTTCAGTGCGAAGACAATGGCCCCCAATTCTAAGTCGTGGGTAGGGTAGTTCTCTTCAATGCTTCTTCAGCTGTCGGGAGGCGTATGCTACGACCTTCCCGTGTTGCATCAACACACAACCCATACCCCTGGCTGATGCATCGGAATAGACCTCAAAACCATCTGGACCGTCTGGTAGTGTCAGAACCGGTGCAGATGTCAGAGCATCTTTGAGACTCTGAAAAGAACTCTCACAGTCGACTGTCCACTCGAATGGTGCATCCTTCTTCATCAAGGAAGTCATCGGCTTCGAGACACTGGAGAAGTCCTTCACAAACCTCCTATAGTACCTGCCATACCGAGGAAGCTCCTGATATCGGTAACTGTCTTCGGCCTAGGCCAGGTGCGCACTGCATCTATCTTGCCGGATCAACAGTGATCCCGGCCTCAGAAATCACATGTCCAAGAAAGGATACTTGGTTCACACCAAAACTCACACTTAGAAAATTTAGCATACAGCTGATTCTTCCTCAATGTTTGCACAACATCTCTCAGGTGGCTTTCATGCTCACCTCTCGATTTCGAGTACATAAGTATGTCATCGATGAAGACTACCACTGATTTGTCCAACTGATCTTGGAACAAACGGTTCATTAAATCCATGAACTTTGCTGGTGCATTTGATAAGCCAAACGGCATAACTGTGAACTCATAATGCCCATACCTAGTCCTGAATGCTGTCTTTTCGATATCACTGTCACGGATGGCAATCTGGTGGTATCCGGAACGTAGGTCTATCTTGGAGAATACTGATGCTCCCCTCAGCTGATCAAATAGATCGTCGATGTGTGGTAAAGGGTAACGGTTCTTCACCGTAACAGCATTCAGCTCCCAATAATCAATACACAGGCGGAGGCTACCGTCCTTCTTCTTCACGAAGAGGACCGGCGCTCCCCATGGTGAAACACAGGGCGGATAAAGCCCTTGTCGAGTAGGTCTCTCAGCTGCTCCCTGAGCTCTGTCATCTCTGCTGGAGCCATACGATAAGGTGCCTTCGCAATGGGTCCGGTGCCCGGAACTAAGTCAATCTCAAACTCAACCTCTCGTGCTGGCGGCATGCCCGGCAGTTCCTTAGGAAATACATCAGGAAATCCGACACTACCGGCACATCTGGGCTAAACTCAGGGTCTCTCTCTATGTCCTGGACATAGCAGAGGTATACATCATTTCCTCGTCGTATCTCACGATACATGGCCATGGCGGTGATGATCTGTGTCGAAGGCTCCCTGGGCCTCTGGCGGTATGATATAATAACCCTAGATGGACTCCGAAGAAGCAGTCGATGCTCGGCACATAGGATTCTACCCTTGTACCGCTCCAACCAGTTCATCCCGACAATCACATCAAAACCTAGTCCGTCGAACTCTATCAAGTCGATCGGAAACTCCTCATCCTTGATTCGTACAACAGCATCTCGGTAGTAGCGGGTACACCTGATCCGCTCTTTCGACGGGAGAGTAACCACAAAGTCTGGCATCTCTTCACCGTCTAACCTCAGCCTCTTCGCAAATAATAGCGAAATGAATGTATGTGAGGCTCCGGAGTCGAACAAGATCGATGCATCCACGCCATTCACTGGAAAGGTACCGGTGAGGATTGTGCCGCTCTTGCCGGCTTTCTGCCTTATTGCAGACACTCAGTATACCTCCCGTTCCGAGTGCACAGCCTAATTCATTGGCAAACTCATAAGTATACGGTAGTAACACGTTGATACACTCCAAAACAACATCTCTTTATTCATTAACACAGTCTTTACACCATAAGTTGGTTACATTGTAGACATGGCTATATATAGCTCCCTTATCAAACGACTGGCTTAATACATTACATGATTACACAAGGCTCAAAACTGCCTGAAAGTCAAATTTAAACGTCCGGGTTTCAGATGTGTGGCATTTACCACCGTCGACGGTGCGGTATTCAGTTTGATTTTCTTGATACCGTGGTATAACATCCTTGACTGTCCTCCCATGATTAACACGTCACCTGACTTCAACACTAGCTTCCTTGCGAGATCACCACGCTTCTGCTCGCCGTACATAAACACTGCGGTATCACCAATGGACCAAGACACCACGGGTACTCCCTTACTTAGAGACTCGGGTGACTCGTCCTTATCTTGGTGTAAAC
The DNA here is from genome assembly GCA_023374045.1 of Limonium bicolor. Lineage (NCBI taxonomy): Eukaryota > Viridiplantae > Streptophyta > Magnoliopsida > Caryophyllales > Plumbaginaceae > Limonium > Limonium bicolor. The sequence goes on from CM041776.1 coordinate 74,280,537, forward strand.
CTAACCGTCCACCTTTTTGGTAGAAGTTCACAATGCATAAATCTGCTTTCACATCTGGAATTGAATCTGTTTCAACTTGTTGAGCAATTCCCACGGCGTGGTTAACGAACGCATGGAACTTCTCAGGTATACCTGGTACAGTTGCTCCGTCTTCAGCTCGCACGTCTTGATATGACTTGGTGTAAGGATTCCAGTCCTTACCCATGCACATCATCTTCAGCTTCATCTTCGAACCGCTCGGGTATTCGGGTGTGTAGAAAACCTCCTGGTGCTGCTCCAAGTTCGTTGCAACGCCTGATGATGTGGATTTGTGCTTCCGGTGTCAGGTATCCATTTAAGAGTATCATACCTGGTTGGATAACCTAACATTGCTCCAGTGGGAATTCGGTGATGCTGATGGTGGTCTCTTCAGGGTTTGGTGTGGGCGGGATTGGATAACAGATATTGAAGTTTCCTAGGTTTTCAACATTGTCTATTTTAGGCGTCATCCACACTATTCTTAACTCATTACTTAGGTGGTCGTACATTAGACTCACTAATACAACACTAATGCATGAAATACGGTAAGCAATCACTTTTTCATTTAACAGTTTAGGCGGTACCTGGTCTCGAAGAGGATCCTGGTGCCTCAGACTGGTCCACCACATTCAGGGCGGCCTTGCCGGACCCCGTACCCTTCCCCTTCTGGGAATCAGTGTACTTCCTGTCAGAAGACTGCTGGATGATCGCCTTCGGGCTTTCAGTGGTCGCGGTAGTCTTACCCTTCCACTGCCCCTTTGGCTTATAGTTCCTGCCATTTGGGTTCTGCCAGCACTCAAATTCGCGGTGCCCCATCTTCTGGCAGTAACGACACTGCATGTCGTTCCCCTTGCAGTCTTTGCCGGGGTGGTCTCCGTTGCACCACTTACAGTAAAAGTGGCGCTCCGGTCCAGAACCCACGCTAGCTGCTATAACAACACACAATCAACACTCACTTCACATCTTAACAATACATACTTCAAATTATTACACATGGTTAAATAATTACCCTTAGGTGGGTGTGAACGTAGGGGCTTGGCCGCATACGCATAGGTGAGCTGCAGAGGCTCCTCAACAGTGGTGGTCTGGGTCTGGCCCTTGCCACCCTGTTGCTGTCCTTTCTGGGACTGGGGGTATGACTTCTTCTTCTTCCCTCCCCATTGCCCTTGCGTGCCTTGGCCCTCGTTCATAGCCTTGCGCTTGAGCGCACTCTCCTCGTCCTCAGACGGACGGTGATCTCCACAATTGCAGCGGCATGATAGCACTCCTATAATTAGGGTGTCAGTTATGCCCCGCCAAACAAATTCATATCACATTAACACACTGTACACACTTATTCACATTACACTGTAGTCCCATTACCTACAAAGTGGTATATCCAGTAGGCCCCATGCCATAGCGTAGGCGATAGTTCAGTCCGTTGTAGAAACGGTTCACAAGAATCCGGTCTGAGTAACCCAGATCCGGTAGCAGGTGGATAGTCCGATGAAGGCTGAGTAGTACTCATCTACCGTCATCTTATCCCCTTGCCTCAAACTGTCCAGCTCCAGGCGCTTGGCCTCTTGCACATGTATTGGGTAGTACTTGGCTCGCAGCAGAGCCGTATACTTCCTCCACTGAAAAGTCGGGTCAGCCACTCTGCCCTCTCTTACTAGCTTCCACCAGCTCTGTGCCGAGCCCTTCAAGTAATATGCAGCAAGTCGAACCTTGACCTGCTCAGGTACTGCTAAGGTTTCGAAGGCGGTCTCCATTTCGGAGATGTACGCCTCCAGCTTACGGGGATCGGTCTCCCCCACTGAATGAGGGTGGCCTCAGATTAGCCAACGCCTTGACCAGTTGGTCTCTCGTGGCGGTGGCGGTGGTGGTAGTTTAACTCCGGGCGTTTGCCCCTGCTGTATCGCAGCCACAAGTTGGGGTACCATTTGGGCTACGGCGGCTGCTACAGCCTCAGCCATAACCTGGGCCGTAGTATTCCGCCCTGGTCACCCATATCACCAGTACCGCTTCCGCGGCCTCTACCTACCTCGCGGTCTACTCTGCATCTGAATTCACATGAATATTCATTAGCAATATGCTTGCACACTTATCGGTCCAACGGTTGTAACGCTTCCCGATAATAAGGTATCTCCACACTTAGTTAGTAGTTAACCTTTCCATAATGTTCACTTAGGTAACTGTAGTTAGGTTTCCTAACTCGGTATATCCCTAAGCTCGGTATTCTAGTCATCAGAGCGATACTTCGCTCTGATACCACTTTTTGTAACACCCCTACAACGCCCCTACCAACTACTGAAATTGCAGCGGAAATAACCAACCAAACAATAACTAAACGCTTTGGTGTTACAACGCCGTTAACCACCCACGTGGTTAACTAGGTAGAATAAATACAAGTGTATCGGTCTGATGATCAGACTCCCGAGCATAGATCCTAACATCCACATATATATATAACCAACAATACCGAGTATTTACATACATCCTTCACTGTTAACCATCATGTATACCGTTCATAACCAATATATACGCCACGGGAGCACAGGCGCATCCCGGGCCAACATCCAAATATTCAAAAGTAGACCTGCATCCTAGGATCTAAAGCCACTCCGCTTCTTGATCCTCATCCTGCAGTAAAAAAATATGGATCCCCCGAGGGGTCAGCAACCCTTGGCTGGTATGGTTAACGCGCAGCCCATCGGCTACCGGGATGCGCACAAACTATTTGTCATGATGACATGGCATTCATTTTAAAAATCCAACATATATACCATAGCATAGCAAGGGAATTTGCATAGCACAACAACAATACATATCACCACAAGAACGGTTCACATTAAGAACCTTCCACCATAGTTAGTATACACCATGAGCACAGAGATTGTTGCCAATCTCATACCAAGCTCGTTACTTACCTCATTACCGTCCTATTATTTGAACGCTAACTTAAACCCAAGGTGTGTCGGATATAGTGATCCCAAGCACACCGAAATAACATTTGTATGCCCCTGTGGCCCGACGTGAGTCAGTAAACTAGCTTTGGATAAGCTAAGGGAAGGTTGAAACCAATTGGAATACAACCTATACATACACCAAGAGAGCCGAACCGGATGACATCGACTCCCGCCTCACACAACGTGGCCGGAACATGACCGGACTCCTCACTCCCCCGTTAGCACTTGATAGTGATCACACAATGTTTTGTTAAGTCCACACACAAGCAAGTGTTTAGGTCTTGTTAGACACACCAAGGGAAAGGAGTCACAATAATAACACATCATAATATATACAACTGTAAACTCTTTCATGCCTTAATCTTAGAGGTCGTAACACACAGAAAAGCAAACAACACCCAAGCCGGTGTAAACCGGTAGACAACAGACTGCAAGAAAACCATACCTTGGTCCTTGCCTCGATTCGTTTCCACCTTGAGAGAATCCTAAACAATTTAGTAATGTCGGTTAATTATCTTCCTTAACATTCAATTCTTACTAAGTATTCTCATGATTATATGTCATGTTTAAAGTCTAACTTACCCTAGGTTACCTTCATTATACCCCCTAGGGTTAACTACATAAGTCACATGTTTTTTTTTTACAAGTTTAGGTCCGACCGACCTACCGACCGACTACCGACCGACCCTGCACCCTCGAGTCGGTCCTCTTACAGAGACATTTACCGTCTTTCTTTTCTATCCGACCGACCCAGACAGGTCGGTCCCCTGGGTCGGTCTCCAACAGAACCATTTTCAACCTGCCATTTACAGTCCGACCGACCCTGCCAGGGTCGGTCTCCCCGGGTCGGTCTACTGCAGGAACTTCCTAGGAATTCTCCAAATTTTCCTTAAGTCACCCAATGTGTTGTAACACCTTGTGGCACACTAAATACTCAAATAACATCCATTCACTCAAGTTCTAACTCATTTTTAACTCCTCAACATTCACTCATTTCCTTGTAAAATTCCTTAACACTTATAACATTTTATACTAGGTTTCTAAATGGTGTTTCTTACCTATGATAACTACTATCCCAAAATGTTTTCTCTTCATCTTAACATCATCCTAAGCATTATTTCTTACCAACCTAAACCCTAGTTGAGGTCTAAGTCCTTTCGTTACCTAGAACAACTTAAGACATTATTTCATCTCTTGTAAAGCACTTAGTCATTTCTAACACCTCTAGTTCAACAAGCCTTACATTAACACCTAGAACTCCTTGGATATTTCCTAAATTTTGACATGGATTCTCCTAGAACATTACTAAACCAAAACACATTGTTCTCTCCATTAACACACAAGAACACTAAAAATCCATCAAGCATTTATTATACACAAACTTCACTCATAAAGCACTACATCACAATATAGTGCATAATTTAAATTGCATGGCACTTAGGCCCTTAAAATGCATAATTCTTAAACACTGAATTTCCACAATATATTTGCCTTTGACCTGCAAATACACTCAACAACATATGCCTTTTACTAGTCTCTTGAGAACATTTACTAAGTCATCCACCATTTCCTCTTTAGGTAGTTTTAACAAGCATTATAAGCTCATTTCTCCTAAGGCATTAAAACAACATTAGGTTAGTATATTTACCTCTTTTCCAAAAACTTCTTTCTTGTTTCCTTATAAAACCGGTAAGGTATTTGATTCCTTGTCAAGTTCTAAACAATATACAAACATCATAATGAGTATTCAGCTTTAAGCTCCATCTCATTGTAAACCCTAGGTTTACATTGTTTCAAAAACATTAATGTGTTGTTTTACCTTGGCTTTGAAGAGAGTTTGAATATCTATGAAGAGAGGACTCCACCTAGTCCATGAAAGGTTGGAATGAAGCTAAACAAAGCCATATAAAGAGCACCTTCAATAGGTATTTTCGGTCACAACAAAAACATGAAGGAAATGAAGTTTTTATTTGAGATTCCTTACCTAGAAGCAAAGGAGAGTAATAATATGTAAAAATACAAGCTCAAGCTCCTTCAATGGTGGAACTCCATGGCACCGAAATGGGGCTCTTGAAGTTTTGAGAAGATAGAAATGAAGAGCTTGATGAGAGGAAGAAGATGGTGGTGTTTGTTTTTGATTTGGACAAGTGAGCTAGATTTACACAGAGGTCAAAGCTAGAGTTTTAATGGTGGTGGTGAGTATTACCGTGAGAGAGCAGCAAGAAGGAAGGAGGTGGAGTTTGGAACCGTGTGAAATGGAGGAGGGAAATGAGAATGAAGATAGAATTTGCTTTAAGAAGATATTTGTTCTTATAAAGTAAAAGTAGCTTAATTAGTTTTCTTTATTTATTAAACATGTTAACAAGAGAGTGGTGAGTCACCACACTTAAGAAAACCGGCCCCCTTTATTACATAAGGGTACTTTAGTTTATTTGTCAATTTAATTACTTATGATAACTATGTTACAAACTAGCTTATAAAAATCACTATTCATAAAACAAGGCACATAGAAGTGAAATTTTTGATTTCCTATTGATATAGACATCCAAATGTGATATTATATAGTACACATATATATTTAAGAGTAATGATGGACATCTAGCCACTCAAAACTCATTTACAAGACAATTTTTCAAAAATGTGCTTTAAGACTTCTTAAAGCACATTTTGTGTTTTAACTTGTTTTCAAGCTTGGTTTTCTTTGGTAATTGATTTAATATGTTCATTAATATATAAATAAGGTCTTGGTAAGTTCATTAGGTCTTACCCAAGCTTATTCCAAGCTTAGAGCACATTTTAGCCCTTATTGACCTTAAGGTATTTAATTGTGTTCTTTAAGGTTTAAATTGTTTACTAATGTTTCTAAGACATTTTATTGTCTTAATAAATCATGTTTTAATGTTTAAACAACATACTAAGGTTTGGGGTATTTCACTATGGAATGTTTTGTACGATTTCTCGTACTCCGATATTTTTGCTGATTGACTTGTGGAATGTTTTGGAAAACGCTAACTGACTTTAAGAGGAATTTCTAAAAGGGAAATGGTTGTGTGACTAACCCAGCTTGTGTGACTAACTGAGCCTTGGATGTGAAACTCACTTGGGTATTGGTTCCTTCTATTTGGTTGTTCCATTAGACATTGACTGCTTAGGGTTTACGCTTCTGCACTCTGTAGGACTGAGTGTTTTGGTATTGCTCTGGGTAGTTGGTGATCTAGTGGGAATTTGGAAAAAGGTCAATCTTGGAAATTCTTCTTTTGACTATGGATATCATTTCATCCATGAGTTGGATCTTGATGTTCGACGTGCGCGCGTCTTCAATGGTAACAGTGAGGGGCTGTATATCCCCTGTCCTAGAAAGGGACGTGATAGACAGTGAGGGGCTGTATACCCCTGTCCTTAGTGGACGTGATAGACAGTGAGGGGCTGTATATCCCCTGTCCTTAGTGGACGTGATAGACAGTGAGGGGCTATATTCCCCTGTCCTTAGTGGACGTGATAGACAGTGAGGGGTTGTATATCCCTGTCCTTAGGGACGTGATAAACAGTGAGGGGCTGTATATCCCCTGTCCAAAAAGGACGTGATTGGCGGTGGGGGCCATCTCTCCCAGTTGAAACTATTCCACTCTTGAGTTCTTGGTTCTTGGATCTGTTTTATCATTCTTAGTCCTTTGTGACAATCTGAGTTTTTCTACTCCTGATGGGAATTGGGTTTAACTAAGGAAATGGATGTTCACTAACACATGATGTGATTTTGTTTTCTCTAACTTTACCTTTTCTATCATTTATCTTTATCCTTAACTTGTTATCTTTGGCTTGGTGATTTTTAAGTGCCTTGTTTCCCTGCTTTACTTCAAGAGTTTAATTTCAAGTTACTGTTTATTTTGCAAGAGTTATGTTTAAAAGATTGTTTGGAGAATTGTACCAGTTCCATTCCAGGGAACTGACTCACCCCTCCCGGGGTGGGCTGCTTGGTTTCATCTTGCAGGTATAAATTGATTTAAGGTGGCCACGAAGAGCATGATGATTGGGATTGGTTAGGCTTATGGAGAGTGAATGTACTTATTATTGTTATGTTAATGTTAAGTTTCTCGAAGTTCAGACCGTAACTTAGTTAATTGTAATGGTTGTAATTGGTGAGGTTGGTACCGGGTGTTTGGAGGCCGATGGTCTGTAGCACCTTTAGTTTATTTTCCGCTTTGTTTTATTATAGGGGTGTTACAATGGATGAGGGACGAATATGAACTATGGATGAGATATGATAAAAAAAACAGGAAAAAAAAGAAGAAGAAAATGTGTTGTACTCAATGAGATCAAAAAAAAGGGAGAAACAAGTTTGCTAATATAGCACTTATTATAGGATAACTGATAACATGAACTATTACACAAAAAAAAAAAACAAGCAAAAAGAAGAAAAAAAAGGGGAAGAAGGAAGAAGAAGAAGAAGAAAAAAAGGGATATCCATCAAAGGGAGATTGACAACAGAATACTTCACAACAACCGTGTGACGGACATTACCAGTTTACTAAACGAGACATGGGACGACCGCACTCCGTTAGGAGCATGTGGGCCTGACAGACTTACTTATGAGTTAGTCGGGTAAGTAGTAATGTATCAGTACGGTACCCCATGCAAGTAGACAAGTAGTGTTAGGAACGCGAGAAGTAGTCAACTCCATTCTACGGACAGTAAGACGGATTACCTCAAAGATGGACGAGAAGAGCCGCAATTAAACTAACGGGCTAAAGAAATCAAGAACCTCCAACAGAGAATAGTAGACAGTATACAGTGAAGACAGGGAAACGATTCAAGGACAGGAACCAAAAAAAAAATAGGAAAACCCATTATGGACGAATAATATGTAGAACCCTCATAAGGATCGAGCAAATGCTTGCAATCCAGAGGAAATCTACCAGATGATATAGATATAAACAAGTGACTACGCAAGGAGAAAGATAAGCTATATGATAGCAGAAACCTTGCTCAAGGAACCGTGGATTTGGAATGTAACCACTCCAGGATAATTCACACATCTTTTCTATTTGCCTCATTGGATATTAGCTGTTGAGCGTTTACGCCTCTGCACTCTGTATGACTGAGTGTTTTGGTTTTGCACTCGTGCAGTTATTAATCTAATGGGAATGCAGAAAGATAAAGTGGATATCAACAAGAGTGTGTAAAAAAAACGGAAAAAAAAAAGATAACTACAACAGAGTATTACTCTGGAACAAATCACCAGGAGACATGGATGACAAACATCATCTTTGTGGACATATAGGCTGGTACGTCTTAGTATTACAAAGACAAGTGCAAAGAGCACTAAGTACTAACAGTAGCCAATGTCATATTACATCTCAAACTGAATGTCAGTGAGAGAAGACACACGCATATATACTAGTGATCCAAACCAGTGGATTCACAGCAATGAAAAAAAAGAGGCAAATTGAGCCTTTGTTCATGGGTCTACACCTCATACGGAGTGAGTGGGCCCAAAAGAATGAACTTGGGAGAGAGCACAAAAAGATCAGTGCCTCACCTTTTATATATTGTGGAACCCTGAAGGGCTAGAGTCATACCCGTCTCTCTGATATAAGGATAATCCACGAGTTGGAGAACTCTTTGGGAGCCAAGTATCCAGTGCTCCTTGTTGAGCGACTGTTGTATACTTGTGGGGTACGGGGGCGTAACCCTTTTTAAGGGGGTAGAGCCTCTTGGCTATGCACATGTGTGCACTAAATTTTGTTTGTTTAGTATGCATTGCATACAAAGAATTGGTGGTGTGCGGGGCATACGAGGTTTGTTTGGTTGGTATGTGAATTATTTCGTATGCATGGCATACAGTGAATTGGTTTTGATGGTTATGGTTGATACGGGGGGCGTGCGTTGTTTGGTCTGTTCTTGTGTGATGTGCATTGGTATGTATGTATCGAGAGATACCTGTATGAATGATGTGTTTACACCAGGTGTGTAACACCTTGCTTATGCTATTTGTGATATGTTCATATTGTTTTATAGAATGATTACATATGGTATCGCCTAGATACGAAATGAATCATTAGATATGGAATGTGGAACAATGGAACGTTATGGACACCTCAAGAAGGTTGTCAGGACTTGTAGAACTGATAGGAAATAATGGTGCTGGTGGATCACCTATATCCATATATGATTGAACTAACGCCACAACGTGATGGCTATGTGCTGTATAAGCGCAATACGATGTGTGTAAATGATATATCACATAGATATACATTATGGGAACAATGGGTAGTTGTACATTTATATACTTACCTATTTGATTAAGAGACTTCGGGACGAAGTCTTTTTAAGGGGGGTAGATTGAAATACCCCAAACTTATTAAACATGGATTAAATATTTAATTAATTAATTAAGGCCTAAACATGCCTTAAAAGTCAACTGAGAACAACAGTGGTCAACACAAAACAAGATGTTGCACCCTTTGACTGTTAAGGGTAAACAAATACCCAAATGAACTACTTAGGACCTAAAAATTTGTCCTAAGCATATTAACACATTACTAAACATATTATAACCATTGGACAACACTCCAACACAAAGAAAAAGCATTTACATGCTTCAAGGTCAAAAAGGGCAAAAAGGTGCTCTAGGAAAACCTTAAAAATAAAATGACCTCTAAATGATATAAAATTGGATACCATGATCCAATATCATGTAAGGAACACAACAAAACCGTTGTCAAAGAAAACAGAGCTCGGAAACACCTGGCGACACAAAATGTGCACTAAAACTCCTTAAAGCACGTTTTTGTGTAATCGCCTTCTAAATTGGTTTTAAATGGGCTAAAAGGTTATAATTACCTTTAAATATAATAAAATATCATATTATATGATATTAGGAATTTAATTCCAGAAATTTACGAATTTTTACAAATTTAATATTAAAATATTAATAAAACCCTAATGTGGGGCCCGTTTGGGTCAACATTGACTAAGTTGGTCAATGTTGACCATTGACCACGAAATGGACTACATAAAATCAGATAATTAAGTCTCTTAACAGACCAAGAGACAAGAGACATGTGACAATTAAATAAGCTACTTTACTTTTGCTAAAATAACAAAAAAACAAACTTTACCTTATAAACAAAAAGGTGGGTTCCACTTACCTCACCCCATGTGATGCCAGCCGGTTTTGGAGCCTTCAATTGCTCCTCCTTTCCCTTGCATTACGGTGCTCCATGTAGGAACAAGACAAGGAGAGTGACTCACCTTACAATAATGGATTAAAGTAACATATTAGTCCATTATTCATTCAAATTGGAATCAAATAATTCACCCACTCCCTTCAATCATACACGGCTGCCCCCTTCTTGTCTCCACCGAAATTACTCATCAATTATCATTACAATCAGACTTGATGAGTCATCAAAGCAAGGAAATCATAAAAAATGCAAAAAGGTGCTTTAAGGCAATATTAGGTCTTTCCCCTTCATTCCTTCCTCTTCAGCCGAGATGGCTCACTCCTTGAGCTCTCTTTGTCTCCCCTCCACCGTAGGTAAGGTTCCCAAGCACCATTGATGAGATCTCAAGCTCTAGGTAAGCTCTTAAGGCATAAAAATGCCCATTTTCTTCATCTTTCTCTCCTTTTTCGATTGATCTACACTCCAACCTTTTCTATACATATGTAGAGTGATTTGGAGGTTAAAGGAAGTGTTGGTTTCGTACATAACCAGATCTAAGGAGGGAAGTTCAAGTCTTGACCATTTAAGGTAAAAATGTGCTTTAAGCTCATAACTTTTGATTCCCTTCAAGTTCGGCTGTGAAACTTTGGTCATAGCCTCATCTTCTTCTCCTTTTCATGTGTAATCTGTTGGTTAGCCATTTGGAGCAAAGGTGGCCGAGATCCAAAGGAAATACCCTTTTTAAGGCATTTTTCCAAGGTAAAACCTAATAACAAGGTAGCTTGTTGATGAAATACCCTAACATTTAAATAATAAATTAAGTAAATAAATATTATTTGAAGAATTATAAATATTATTTGGGGGTTTATTAAACCCTAAGAAAACATATAAACACTCAGGCGTTAGAAACGCACCTAAATTCCTTAAGGTCATAAACGAGCGTTAAAAGCCCGACCTTAAGTTAAATAATTATATAAGCTATGAATATTATATGAATTTAACCAAGGATAATTTTATGATCTTTAAGATACAAGTTCTTAGTTAGAACTGAGTAAATATACAAAATTCTCGGAGACTCCCGATGTGGGTCCCATAAAGGCTCGGGAATGTCTAGGAGGAGTGCCAAAGTGGCACGAAACCCTATAAAAATTATTCTTAGAATTCCTAAAATTATTATTAATTATTCTAAAGAGAATTCCCAAGATAATTCTTCAAAAATAAATAAAGAACTCGGGGGAAATTTCTTAACGCTCCTTTTATCTCGGGAGTGCCCCTTTAGCCCGAAAATTGAGTTACAAGTTTATATAACCCCATATAATTTAATGTAACACCTTAATATATTATTATCAACTATAAATAATGTCAATAAATGCTTGGAAGTCATAGCGACTAATTAATTCCCAGGAAAATCCTTAAAGCATAAAAACGCACCTTCGGGTGTCACGAAAATGCGTTTTACGCAATTACCTTAAAGCTTCTGAGGAGCTACGAGTTAGTAATCTTAAAAGTGGATAAATGAACATCTAAATCAAGTGATGGCAGTACTAAACTCATAATATAAATGGGGGTGATTTATAGGTCAAAAAAGGTACCTAAAATCAGCATTTTTTACCTTAAAACTTTCATCTTTTTCCATAATAAAAATGTGCCAATTAAATGCTGGAACCTACTACACATATTAGTATGGTCTTAGTACAATATAGTGTAACAAAAATCAAATGGAAAATTAATCCCATTTGAGCCCTATGTCATGCGCCAATTTATACCTATATTGGCTAGTTTTCTTTGCAAAAATGGCCTAATGCCATGTGACTCATCCTAGCTAGTATAATATGCTAACATAGCATTTGTTTACAGCCTAATGAGGAGGGCTCCATACGGGTACCTACAGAAGAAAGACAACAAGATTAGCCTAATTAAAAGTAATGAAATAAAAAGCAAAATAGTCACCTAGCTATAGTATATATATTATGTATAGACTCATGAATTGGAGCTGGCTAATTCATGCTGTACGATTGATCAACATGCAAGTAAACAGAGTTAGTTCAATAATTAAACCAAGCAAAGACAAAACAAGTTAATAAGTTAATCAAGTCTATAAGTCTATGATATTAATAATCCAAAACAAATATAGCATATTAGCAATATATTATCGTGGCTTTATTGGAGTGGAGCCTCCATTATACTCCAAAATTGTCGCCTACTATACCTGCAAAGAAAAGAAAAGAGTCATTAGTAATAAACAATACTAATGCTGTAAACTAACAAACAAATATAGCATGCTAAGTGCCACTATCGTGGACATGTAGTGGAGCAGTTTGGAGAGCCCATTACCGCCGTGCAACCTGCAACAAGAGATCATATTAGTGAACAATAATCTCAAATAAAGAATAAGCTAATCTAACATGATATTTAGAATATAAATCTAGCTATCTAATCCTTACCATTACCGTAAACTAAGGATATAGTGTTGCTTTGGAGTGCTCCTTGACGTGGAGGATCTGCATGGTGGAGCTCCCACTTGCTCCAGCCAAGTACGAACACCATACCTACAAAACAAACTAATACATCCTAAAGATAAAGCTTAGTGAAATTAATAGCACAAAGTTATAATGTTAAAGTGCTCCACTAACGTGATGGTTGTAGCAAGTGGAGTTTCTTTTACTATGAATCAACGATCGTACTCACCTGCAAAATAAAACAAACCAAGTTAGTACATTCACTAATTACATAAAATAACTAGGATTAATTGGTGACCACTCTTTGTTATCGTGGTGTGCAGCACAAAGTAAAGCAATTAAATTCTAATTTCCACTAACAGCCGTATGGCTACTAAAGCTAACATAATGGTGAATTAAGTTATGTAATAATTTAGTAATTAAATAAATATGATCATAAAATAATAATACAAAAACAAATGAGGGCTTACTTATAACCTACGTGAATGGCACTCCATTCTTGCCATCTCCACGAATTGGTAAGTCCTCCTAGCTTCTCCTTGTTTTCTTGATCATTCCTAATTAAGTTCCTAAATGCTAAATAAGCTAGTAATGGTGTATAATTCCTAACACCATTTTAATGTAATTTCCTAGTTAGTTCTATCAAGTCTTGAAGCAAGAAATCATCCTAGGAATTCCTACAATTTTCGCCAAGCATATACGCTCCAAGGAGGTTCCTAAATTCAACAACAATACAAGGAACAACAAGATCAAGTTAAGGTATATTTTTTTATGTTGAAAAATCCTAAGTAATTACCTAAACAATTTTCGAAAATTTAGGGACTTCTAAACCATATTTCTTTATTAGTCATGAAGGAAACTTGGATCTACAATCATCACAAGGTGTATCAAAAATACCTTGTTAAACTCCTAAGGTAAACTCTTGTAAAAAAAAATTACTACAATATTATTTATAAGCTCTTGTTAGAAGTCTAACAAATAGATCTCCTATATATGTACAAGGAGTTCGAATTATCTACTTCAAATAAGCATTTGAGGAGCTTGGAAATTCAAGGGAAAATCAAGTACAAGAATTGTCTTGATTTAAGGGTAAGTTTATATAAATAAGGTTTATTAAGTTTAAGTTTGATTTAAGCTTCAAACTTTGTTATAAAATTTTGAATAACCTTTAAATAAATTAAAAAACCGAAAACTATAGGTTATATTGTCAAGAAAAATAATTTATAACATATAAGGTAAGATTATTACCTTAAGATATATAGTTAGGTCATAAAAAAATTAATTATGATACATAGATGTTGAAACCGAATGGTTTAGGAATTTTATGTCCTATATTTAGTTCATAATCATTCTAAGTCATTAGTATAATTTTTAGAAGTGTTATATGGCTTATATACAATTATATGTATTTATTATAAAGTTTAAAACAAGTTTTAAAACCATATTATAAAATTAAACTAAAGCCGAGAGCTATATATGATATTTGGGGAATTTTCGAAATATATAAATATATTAACTTATATTATAAATTTTGGGTGTATTAAAAATAGCTACAAGTATTTAAATGGCAAGTTTATAAAGTTATGTGGCTAAAATATAAATTTTGAAAAGTTTGGGGTGCTTATTGTAATTACCGAGAACTAAAGGATTAGTTTGGTATAATTATAGTATAATAAAGGTAGGAATTAATATTATGAATTTTGGTGAATTTAAATAAGTGTTTAAATGTTAAAATAACAATTTATAAAGTTTTGGGACTATTTTGTGATTATTGGGAAATATAGTGTAGTGCCGAAAATTACTTATGATTTTATGGGTATGTTAAAGTATTAATTGTGAAATTAAAGTCTTGGTCAAAGTGTTGACTAAAAACTTTGGGTTAAAATGATTTATGACATAAAATATTAAGTTTATGAAAGTTATGGGGTGAATATGTAATTTATGGAAGTATATATGAAAGATAGAAATTAAATATGGGCGGAAATGTATTATAAGAAAATATATGGGTTACTTTGGTTATTTTAAGAAATAAAATATTTAAACTATAGATTATAAGATAATATGTAACTTATATAAAGTTTTGGGTTAAAAGTGTTAATAAAGAAAACTATATGAATAAACCGAAGAGTTAAGGGATTTATTGGTAATTTTTGAAGGTTAGTGGTATTAATTGTAATTACCGAAATAATAAGAGTAATTGGTGAATTATAAAAGTTGTAAGGTTATTTGGCAATTTATAGAAGTTAATATAATTGTTTTACAATTTTCGAAACTTATAAGGGTATTTAATAAATTATAAAGGTATCTGGATATTTGTTAAGTGGTAAAAGTCAACGGGATCAATTATGATTACCAAAGTTATATGTGGTTATTTAGTAATTTATTAAGTTGTTGGGTATAGTATATAAATACCGAGTTAATAAGATTGGTTTTGTTATTTAATAAGGCAAGGAAGTGAAACTAGGTAATATAATGTATTATGGTATAATAAGGAATATAATATAAAGTTTATAAAATAATTTTGGTTATAATAAAAATGACCAAGGGATATAATATAAATGATAAGTGGAAATAATTATAAGTATATAGTTAGTAAGGTATAGAGGTACCGTATAAATGATAATTCATTATCACATGTGAGTTTCACATAAAATAATGAACTGCTAGGTTATCTAGAACCACTGTTAAAATAACAGGGGAAAATAAATAACATACGGAGTTATTATACGACGAGTATAAACACTACAGTGACAGTACCGTAATATTTAGTGAATAGTTATATTAATACTACCGGTATTGCATGTTTAAATAACACGGGAAAGGACTACTGAACAGGAGTTTGACAAGCTAGCAGTTTCTTGGTGTACGGTATGTTAATTGTGTGGTCTGAATGTCCTAAGGATTATCCTAAGGTCCAGACATTGTGTGTTTAAATGTTTAAGAAGATATCTATGATTTTATGTGATTGATATTGTATGTGGGATTGCCCAAACTGTTGCGTTGAATTTTACGCGCGAATGTCTTGTGACTAAAGTTTACACATCTAAACTGGAAAAAAAACTAACTGACCTCTAGGTATTATTGAACCTAACAATGGTCAACTGTTAAGGTCTTAATTCAAATATTGGTTATTGTGTCACTGACAAAAAGGGCTAACTTATAAGAGAGGAATCCAGATCGTTCCGACCTTCTGGTTGCGCATTGTGATCACAACGAGGGACTATAATGGAGTCACTCGAAATCCATCAGCCACATTCGGGGATGGCGGAGGGCACTGCCGTAGGTGCACAGGTTCGACCGGATCGGTCATTACATATATTTATCCAGGGCCGGAAGGTCCGTTGGTAACGGTTCCTTTGGAACCCAGGGGACATTCGTCCACAATTTATTAAGGTTTGTCTTAACATGACACTTGAGGTAAAATTAATTGGGAAAGGTTAAATGATTGGTTTAAAGGATAAGAGCCAAGTGACTAACTAACAAGTGCAGTTTAATACGTGTATCTCGTTTGATTATTGTTATGATTTACTAATGTGTGATTATTGTTTATTGTTGTGTGGTTATTGTTGTGTGATTATTGATGTTGTGTACTATTGTACACTGGCGTTCACAGGTGGATTGTTATGTGTTTGTTAAGTGTTTACGGTTGTTACTGTTATTATTGTAAACCGGTATTTCATGTAAAGAATCTAATATCAAGATGGCTAAAACGACTTAAGGAATCTAGAAGACTTAGGACTACATTTAGCATACCAGCATAGTTTGCTGAGCCCTTCATTGGGCCAAACATTTCAGGTCTCTGAAGAATACACAAGCCGGAGTGCGGGGAACAGGGTAGCCGCTGTGTTTTTATAAAACACTTATGGATTTGTTATGTATTATATTTTGGAGTTTGTTATATTTCAGTTAGTTGCTCATTTAGTTGGATTTGGTTTGTAATAAGTAGAGTGCTCAGTATCTGTTCATCACAGCGTGTGGAAGTTGTAATGTTGGAAGAGTAAGGATGCCTTGTTACTCACAAGGGTGAGTGACGGCGTGTAACACCAAGGATAGTTAGTTTATTTTCCGCTGCGATTTGCTATTTATTATGCTACGAATTATGACGTCATTACAGGTTTAAGATTAGGGGTGTTACAAAAAGTGGTATCAGAGCGGAGTACCGCTCTGATGAAAGATACTGAGTCTAGGACAATGAGCATAGGAATATTGGGTTACGGGAAACGTCTGTGAGGACTCATGACCTAGAAAGAAAAACCCTAGGGATATTTTATTGCTAGCTTACTTACATGTTTTTGATTGTGTATGTGATACGGTGTAGCAACCGAGTAGAAATAAAAATACTATCTTAGATGTCGACCAGCGAAGGACCACGAGGAGACAGCAGTGGACGCAGTAACAAGACACCGGCGGATGTTCCAACAGTACAAGACCTGACAGCAACCATGGCAACTTTCGCGCCGGAACTAGGAGTACCATTTACGGGAGCCATACCCCACCCGCCGCGGCCCAGAGAAACCAACTGGTTGAAGAGCGTTGCAGACGCAAGAGTACCAACTTATTTAGGGGAACCGGACCCCGCCGCACTGGAGAAGTTCATTGCAGAGCACCAGAAGGCGTTCAAGGCTGTAGAGTTCCAGAAGACCAACAAGTCGACATCGCCGCATACAACCTGAAGGGCGCAGCTGACATTTGGTGGCGGACTATTGAGGGCCACCGTAGAGCTACACCGGAATTTGAATGGACAGAGTTCATAGAAGTGTTGCGGGAGAAGTACTACCCCGAACACATAACAGAGAAAAGGCAGGAGATCAAGACCTTAATCCAAGGGAGACAAACAGTTGACCAGTACTGCGCACGGTGCACCAGTTGATGAACTATATACCAGGAGTCGACTACTCCGACGCAGGAAGAAAGAAAAGGAAGAATACTGAAGGAGATGATGATGGAGCAACCTCTGGCGGTTACTGCAAGAAGCGGAAGAAATTCTTTGAAAAGAAGAAGGGCGGATGGATTTCCAAGGTCAGAAGACGAAGGAGCAGATCCCTCGTCTGACCGGCCCAGCTATTGCTCAGCCACTAAGAACAACACCACCTAGAGGCAACAAGCCAACCCGACGACACTATTACTGTAAACGTTGTGGAAAGGATCACCCAGGCGTAGATTGCGCAGGAAGGAAGGTGGAGTGCCGTCATTGCAAAAGGAAGGTCACAGGGATTACGAGTGCTTTTCCAACCCAGGAGTCGAGTATACAAAGGACCTAGAGGTTCGCAGAGAACACCGTGTGGAAACAGGCGGACCCGGAGGAGGTCAAGCGCCGCAGACTAATACTTATACTACAGGACCGGGAGGACAGCCATCCTCATCCGAGATCCAGAAAGGAAAGGAGATAGTGCCAGAAAGAAATACCCCGTAGACAGTGGGAACTTCAGGCGCTGAGGCGAGCGCTCAGCGCGAGACCGGTAAGCCTAGAACCTAAACTAAATGCATGATGCATAAATATGTGTTTATATACAGTCGATGAGACTTATATGTGATTAGTGAGTATCAAAATTTAGAGAGACCTACAGTGGGTAACCTCTCACATATATGATACTTTGATATTTGTTTCCCCTTACCTAGAGACCGTAATTACCTGAGCCTATGAGCGAAGGTCGGGAATATCCCAGAGCATAACGCCAAGTACTTTGACCCGGCATTATCACTGTCCAAATTACAGTAACTACAAATTATGACCTGCCTAAATGACGAGCAGATGTCATGAACGGGAATACATTAATATAAATACTAAGACTACAGGAACTGTCAAAGAGCTCACTTAAAGAGCAAACACTGAAATTTTATGGGATACCCAGGCACCGAGCTTACGCTCAGTGCGAGTCTAGGAAATCTTACAATCTCTTATAAACTCCGAGAGAGATAGTGAGAAACCTTGAAGTATGACAATTGAGAAATAGAATCTCAAAAATAATATCTACTAAACATCCATAATGGATAAGCACGGGTTTTGAAATACCTGAGCAAATACCAAGGGTCTCAGCTAATACCAATAATAACAACGCTGGACTCTCAAAAAAAAATAAAAGAAAACAATCTTGAATAATATTTTCTAAAGTGGGGGAGAATTACCTAATTAGCACCAAATGCTACATATATAAATATAATTTGGAGTTATTAACCTAAAACATTGAGGGTATTGATACGTTTCAGAGGTTAAAGTATCATTAAAATACCTACCCTATTTTGAGACACATGTCTATACTAACCTTATGAATTTATACGAGCATATGTCTACTATGACAGCTCAAATATGAATGCGAATAAAAGATCGCAGTAAATCAACTAAGGTTAAAACATATGTAATATAAACTCTAGTATAAACATGATAACAAACGACTTTCCTTGACACTTACAGTAAAGTAGTGTCAGTTATACCAAGGCTTAAACTAATACATACACTGTGAGTGAGTGTAAGTTATATAAGAGTGTGAAATATAGATACACAAAAATGAGTGTAAATTAAATATAAAAGTAGGGAAACATACCCTAGGTTTGTAACCATTATTTTATACGTAAACCGTCTTAACATTTATACTAAACCCTGTGATTCTAAATCCTCCATTACATACCTAACCGACTTATTTTTTGGAAGCCATTGAGCTAGTGGATTAACCACGTTTCTAAGAGATAAAAACAAACAATAAGCCTTGATTGTCCTATTACTAAACAGTAAGATTCAAACTAAAACCTTAGTTGAGATGGTACTAATATTAGAGATACTTGACTAGGGTGAACATATGATTCACCTGATTTATGGATTTTAGATGGATAAAAAAAACTAAACTTTAAGGTGGAGGAAATATACTTTATGGAACTATAGTTGTGGATGGAGTCATGAAAACTTTTCTTGAAGTCTAACTGTGACTGTCTTTGCTCCAACTATGATAATCAAGTATAGGCAATAATCAAGCCCTGATAAGAGAAATACTAGATAAGCCTTTTAAGTGAAGAGAGTATTCTAAAGTATGCAAGTCCATGATGGAATTTATTACTTGTATGATGGATTTAAGAATCGAATGATTATGGATATAGTTATAGACAGTACGATCCCGAATGCTTTAGTAAGAATTTACCTTTATGCCAAGAGGAAAAACTGGCTTCCCCGCTTGATGATTTGATCAAAGGAATATTGTTCTGGGGATTTTGGTATACCCTAGATTCAAGTATAGGTTATAACAGTTATTGGAATAGTAGTATATTGATCAGGAGAAAATGTAGTACTCACCACGTCACAAAGTCTAATAAGATAAAAAATTTGGAAATGACAATTATGTGATTGTTTGATATTTGACGTGGGAGGTCGAACTTGATCCTGGTCAGATCAAGGGAAAACCAAACACAAAATGGTGTGGAAGGATAGTTCAACACTGACGCTGACCCCGTTAGGGTTGGATGATTCCTGAGACTCCGTACAAGTGGTCACAAGTATTTCTATGATAAGTAAGTAGTATTTCTTGATTTTAATATAAAAAATTTAATAAATGAAGTATATGAGTAGTGGAAGGTTAAGTTAGGAGTTAAGTTGTCTAGATTACCCTGAGGAGATTAAATAGCTAAAACAACTCCGCATATGTAAAAAAAATAATCAATTATGAGGGAAATACTAACTATTATTATCCCATGAACCGTGTTGTTAAATCAAATACGAGATCAAGAGAAATTTACTTATAATAACAGTATTCTCTAGCTATATTCTAGGTTATGGCCAAATTGCCATCTGAAAGGAAAGATAGACTTCCATGTCTTTCTTTACAAATTCAAACCCAATATATTAAATAAGAACCTACCTATAAACATGGTAGAATGTAAAGAGTATAAACATTATACTAATACTCACTAGAGTTGTTTCACAACCGCAAGAACATGATCAATTGAGAGGAAACTACACCTTGTTAGAAACCTTAACAGGTACCCTACTGTGGTATACCTGATGAACAGACGATAATAATCGTGTATATACTACCAATAACACGGGAACCAACACTAGGGAGACAAGGATAGACCTCGTAAACAGACAAAAGTTACATGCTAATGTCCGTAGGAGAGATCTCAAAAATCGCAATAGGCGATCGAGTCTTCCTTAGAAATTTCACCTTTGAAGGGAATTTATAGATTTAGGCAGACGGGCAAGCTTAGCCTGATGTATGTAGGACCGTACCTTATTACGGAGCGAGTGGGCCCATTTGCCTACAGATTAGACTCATATGTTAAGCTAGGGAGAGTGCACAATGTGTTTCACATTTCTCAGCTAAAGCAATATGTGCCTCACCCATCACGTGACTTAGAGCCGAGATACTCGAGCTAAATCCTACATCTAGATATGAGGAGACCCTAGTTCGCATTTTGGACTCCAACACTAGGGAGACAAGGAATAAGACCATTAGAATGGTCAAAACCCTGTGGTAAACTCACAACATTGAAGAGGCGACATGGGAGTTAGAAGACTCCATGCGAGACAAGTATCCAACAATTTTCTTTTCGTTTTGTGTATACTTGTTGGGGTACGTGGGCGTAACCCTTTTTAAGGGGGGTAGAGCACCACATGCGACTTGCATATCTGCAGTCTATATTATTCTTGTGTATGGTTATTTGTGTTTGATTGTTGTTGCGCATGTGTGCAATTAATTAGATGGTTATTAGTATGTCCTATGTGACATTTGGTGATTTATGACATGTCCTATGTGACAATTGAATGATTATTTGTGTGTTCTATGTAACACTTGAATGTTTATGAAACACTTAATTATTTTACAGTATATTTATTTTATTCCTACAATCACACAAGAGATTCACTGCCAAGGGTTTACGCCTCTGCACTCTGTAGGACTGAGGATTTGGTATTGCACTTGTGCAGTGATGACCGAGTGGGATAACTAGGAAGTTGGAATACGCATTGTTTTACAGTATTTATTAAGTTATTATGCAGTGATATATTATTATCACGAATAAAGAATATTTGTCTATAGAAATTATATACACTCAGAGTAGTGATGGAATATAGTAGTGTCAATACAATATTGACACCCAAGAATGATAAGTAGACAGGAGTAGATATGAGGAACTTGATTCCATAGGATGAACAAATAAAATTATGACTTCGGGACGAAGTCCTTTTAAGGGGGGTAGACTGAAATACCCCTAACATTTAAATAATTAAATATAAGTAAATAAATATTATTTGAAGAATTATAAATATTATTTGGGGGTTTATTAAACCCTAAGAAAACATATAAACACTCAGGCGTTAGAAACGCACCTAAATTCCTTAAGGTCATAAACGAGCGTTAAAAGCCCGACCTTAAGTTAAATAATTATATAAGCTATGAATATTATATGAATTTAACCAAGGATAATTTTATGATCTTTAAGATACAAGTTCTTAGTTAGAACTGAGTAAATATACAAAATTCTCGGAGACTCCCGATGTGGGTCCCATAAAGGCTCGGGAATGTCTAGGAGGAGTGCCAAAGTGGCACGAAACCCTATAAAAATTATTCTTAGAATTCCTAAAATTATTATTAATTATTCTAAAGAGAATTCCCAAGATAATTCTTCAAAAATAAATAAAGAACTCGGGGGAAATTTCTTAACGCTCCTTTTATCTCGGGAGTGCCCCTTTAGCCCGAAAATTGAGTTACAAGTTTATATAACCCCATATAATTTAATGTAACACCTTAATATATTATTATCAACTATAAATAATGTCAATAAATGCTTGGAAGTCATAGCGACTAATTAATTCCCAGGAAAATCCTTAAAGCATAAAAACGCACCTTCGGGTGTCACGAAAATGCGTTTTACGCAATTACCTTAAAGCTTCTGAGGAGCTACGAGTTAGTAATCTTAAAAGTGGATAAAATGAACATCTAAATCAAGTGATGGCAGTACTAAACTCATAATATAAATGGGGGTGATTTTAGGTCAAAAAAGGTACCTAAAATCAGCATTTTTTACCTTAAAACTTTCATCTTTTTCCATAATAAAAATGTGCCAATTAAATGCTGGAACCTACTACACATATTAGTATGGTCTTAGTACAATATAGTGTAACAAAAATCAAATGGAAAATTAATCCCATTTGAGCCCTATGTCATGCGCCAATTTATACCTATATTGGCTAGTTTTCTTTGCAAAAATGTTGCCTAATGCCATGTGACTCATCCTAGCTAGTATAATATGCTAACATAGCATTTGTTTACAGCCTAATGAGGAGGGCTCCATACGGGTACCTACAGAAGAAAGACAACAAGATTAGCCTAATTAAAAGTAATGAAATAAAAAGCAAAATAGTCACCTAGCTATACTAGTATATATATTATGTATAGACTCATGAATTGGAGCTGGCTAACTTCATGCTGTACGATTGATCAACATGCACAAGTAAACAGAGTTAGTTCAATAATTAAACCAAGCAAAGACAAAACAAGTTAATAAGTTAATCAAGTCTATAAAGTCTATGATATTAATAATCCAAAACAAATAGCATATTAGCAATATTATTACGTGGCTTTATTGGAGTGGAGCCTCCATTATACTCCAAAATTGTCGCCTACTATACCTGCAAAGAAAAGAAAAGAGTCATTAGTAATAAACAATACTAATGCTGTAAACTAACAAACAAATATAGCATGCTAAGTGCCACTATCGTGGACATGTAGTGGAGCAGTTTGGAGAGCCCATTACCGCCGTGCAACCTGCAACAAGAGATCATATTAGTGAACAATAATCTCAAATAAAGAATAAGCTAATCTAACATGATATTTAGAATATAAATCTAGCTATCTAATCCTTACCATTACCGTAAACTAAGGATATAGTGTTGCTTTGGAGTGCTCCTTGACGTGGAGGATCTGCATGGTGGAGCTCCCACTTGCTCCAGCCAAGTACGAACACCATACCTACAAAACAAACTAATACATCCTAAAGATAAAGCTTAGTGAAATTAATAGCACAAAGTTATAATGTTAAAGTGCTCCACTAACGTGATGGTTGTAGCAAGTGGAGTTTCTTTTACTATGAATCAACGATCGTACTCACCTGCAAAATAAAACAAACCAAGTTAGTACATTCACTAATTACATAAAATAACTAGGATTAATTGGTGACCACTCTTTGTTTCGTGGTGCAGCACCAAAGTAAAGCAATTAAATTCTAATTCCACTAACAGCCGTATGGCTACTAAAGCTAACAATAATGGTGAATTAAGTTATGTAATAATTTAGTAATTAAATAAATATGATCATAAAATAATACAAAAACAAATGAGGGCTTACCTTATAACCTACGTGAATGGCACTCCATTCTTGCCATCTCCACGAATTGGTAAGTCCTCCTAGCTCTCTCCTTGTTTTCTTGATCAATTCCTAATTAAGTTCCTAAATGCTAAATAAGCTATAGTAATGGTGTAATAATTCCTAACACCATTTTAATGTAATTCCTAGTTAGTTCTATCAAGTCTTGAAGCAAGAAATCATCCTAGGAATTCCTACAATTTTCGCCAAGCATATACGCTCCAAGGAGGTTCCTAAATTCAACAACAATACAAGGAACAACAAGATCAAGTTAAGGTATATTTTTTTTGTTGAAAAATCCTAAGTAATTACCTAAACAATTTTCGAAAATTTAGGGACTTCTAAACCAATATTTTCTTCATTATTTCATGAAGGAAACTTGGATCTACAATCATCACAAGGTGTATCAAAAATACCTTGTTAAACTCCTAAGGTAAACTCTTGTAAAAAAAAATTACTACAATATTATTTATAAGCTCTTGTTAGAAGTCTAACAAATAGATCTCCATATATGTACAAGGAGTTCGAATTATCTACTTCAAATAAGCATTTGAGGAGCTTGGAATTCAAGGGAAAATCAAGTACAAGAATTGTCTTGATTTAAGGGTAAGTTTATATAAATAAGGTTTATTAAGTTTAAGTTTGATTTAAGCTTCAAACTTTGTTATAAAATTTTGAATAACCTTTAAATAAATTAAAAAAACCGAAAACTATAGGTTATATTGTCAAGAAAAATAATTTATAACATATAAGGTAAGATTATTACCTTAAGATATATATTAGGTCATAAAAAAAATTAATTATGATACATAGATGTTGAAACCGAATGGTTTAGGAATTTTATGTCCTATATTTAGTTCATAATCATTCTAAGTCATTAGTATAATTTTTAGAAGTGTTATATGGCTTATATACAATTATATGTATTATTATAAAGTTTAAAACAAGTTTTAAAACCATATTATAAAATTAAACTAAAGCCGAGAGCTATATATGATATTTGGGGAATTTTCGAAATATATAAATATATTAACTTATATTATAAATTTTGGGTGTATTAAAAATAGCTACAAGTATTTAAATGGCAAGTTTATAAAGTTATGTGGCTAAAAATATAAATTTTGAAAAGTTTGGGGTGCTTATTGTAATTACCGAGAACTAAAGGATTAGTTTGGTATAATTATAGTATAATAAAGGTAGGAATTAATATTATGAATTTTGGTGAATTTAAATAAGTGTTTAAATGTTAAAATAACAATTTATAAAGTTTTGGGACTATTTGTGATTATTGGGAAATATAGTGTAGTGCCGAAAATTACTTATGATTTTATGGGTATGTTAAAGTATTAATTGTGAAATTAAAGTCTTGGTCAAAGTGTTGACTAAAAACTTTGGGTTAAAATGATTTATGACATAAATATTAAGTTTATGAAAGTTATGGGGTGAATATGTAATTTATGGAAGTATATATGAAAGATAGAAATTAAATATGGGCGGAAATGTATTATAAGAAAATATATGGGTTACTTTGGTTATTTTAAGAAATAAAATTTTAAACTATAGATTATAAGATAATATGTAACTTATATAAAGTTTTGGGTTAAAAGTGTTAATAAAGAAAACTATATGAATAAACCGAAGAGTTAAGGGATTTATTGGTAATTTTAAGGTTAGTGGTATTAATTGTAATTACCGAAATAATAAGAGTAATTGGTGAATTATAAAAGTTGTAAGGTTATTTGGCAATTTATAGAAGTTAATATAATTGTTTACATTTTCGAAACTTTAAGGGTATTTAATAAATTATAAATGTATCTGGATATTTGTTAAGTGGTAAAAGTCAACGGGATCAATTATGATTACCAGAAAGTTATATGTGGTTATTTAGTAATTTATTAAGTTGTTGGGTATAGTATATAAATACCGAGTTAATAAGATTGGTTTTGTTATTTAATAAGGCAAGGAAGTGAAACTAGGTAATATAATGTATTATGGTATAATAAGGAATATAATATAAAGTTTATAAAATAATTTTGGTTATAATAAAAATGACCAAGGGATATAATATAAATGATAAGTGGAAATAATTATAAGTATATAGTTAGTAAGGTATAGAGGTACCGTATAAATGATAATTCATTATCACATGTGAGTTTCACATAAAATAATGAACTGCTAGGTTATCTAGAACCACTGTTAAAATAACAGGGGAAAATAAATAACATACGGAGTTATTATACGACGAGTATAAACACTACAGTGACAGTACCGTAATATTTAGTGAATAGTTATATTAATACTACCGGTATTGCATGTTTAAATAACAGCGTACGGGAAAGGACTACTGAACAGGAGTTTGACAAGCTAGCAGTTTCTTGGTGTACGGTATGTTAATTGTGTGGTCTGAATGTCCTAAGGATTATCCTAAGGTCCAGACATTGTGTGTTTAAATGTTTAAGAAGATATCTATGATTTTATGTGATTGATATTGTATGTGGGATTGCCCAAACTGTTGCGTTGAATTTTACGCGCGAATGTCTTGTGACTAAAGTTTACACATCTAAACTGGAAAAAAAAAGACTAACTGACCTCTAGGTATTATTGAACCTAACAATGGTCAACTGTTAAGGTCTTAATTCAAATATTGGTTATTGTGTCACTGACAAAAAGGGCTAACTTATAAGAGAGGAATCCAGATCGTTCCGACCTTCTGGTTGCGCATTGTGATCACAACGAGGGACTATAATGGAGTCACTCGAAATCCATCAGCCACATTCGGGGATGGCGGAGGGCACTGCCGTAGGTGCACAGGTTCGACCGGATCGGTCATTACATATATTTATCTAGGGCCGGAAGGTCCGTTGGTAACGGTTCCTTTGGAACCCAGGGGACATTCGTCCACAATTTATTAAGGTTTGTCTTAACATGACACTTGAGGTAAAATTAATTGGGAAAGGTTAAATGATTGGTTTAAAGGATAAGAGCCAAGTGACTAACTAACAAGTGCAGTTTAATACGTGTATCTCGTTTGATTATTGTTATGGTTTACTAATGTGTGATTATTGTTTATTGTTGTGTGGTTATTGTTGTGTGATTATTGATGTTGTGTACTATTGTACACTGGCGTTCACAGGTGGATTGTTATGTGTTTGTTAAGTGTTTACGGTTGTTACTGTTATTATTGTAAACCGGTATTTCATGTAAAGAATCTAATATCAAGATGGCTAAAACGACTTAAGGAATCTAGAAGACTTAGGACTACATTTAGCATACCAGCATAGTTTGCTGAGCCCTTCATTGGGCCAAACATTTCAGGTCTCTGAAGAATACACAAGCCGGAGTGCGGGGAACAGGGTAGCCGCTGTGTTTTTATGAAACACTTATGGATTTGTTATGTATTATATTTTGGAGTTTGTTGTATTTCAGTTAGTTGCTCATTTAGTTGGATTTGGTTTGTAATAAGTAGAGTGCTCAGTATCTGTTCATCACAGCGTGTGGAAGTTGTAATGTTGGAAGAGTAAGGATGTCTTGTTACTCACAAGGGTGAGTGACGGTGTGTAACACCAAGGATAGTTAGATTTATTTTCCACTGCGATTTGCTATTTATTATGCTACGAATTATGACGTCATTACAGGTTTAAGATTAGGGGTGTTACAGTTGAGATCTAGCTATTTCCTATGTCAATATGGTAGATCTAACACCTTGTGGTGTGCTTGATTCAGGTCGAAACCATCTTGAACTCTCCTTGCATTCTTAAGGTGATTTTTGCCTTAAATCTTACATCAAATTACTTCTTATACTTAGATCTTTCTTGGAGACTAACTATGCCTTGGTTTCTGTTTGAAAACATGTAAAACACGCTGTGGAGAATTTCTCCTTAAGGTGGCGAATCCAAACAAGGATTTACCTAAGCTAAATCAAGGTATAAATCACTTAAACATTAACTTTGCTAAGTTAAAATGTTCTAAGCTATTTCTATAGTTATTGTCGTGAGTGAAGAAGTAAAATAAGGTCATGTTTGGCCTTAAAATGGTTAAGAAATGGTTTAATAAATTTTATAACTAATTAAACAAGCATAATTGTCAAATTTAAGACATTATGTGGAAGTTTGGTAAATAAATGAAGAATATATGGTGAGGCCGAAAATTTATATGTATTTTGGGACATTTATGTGTAATTTATTTTGCAAGACAATGTTTGTAATAAGGCCATGTATTTTAGGCCATTTTATTTATGCATTTACAAGCTTTTAATTAAGTTTAAGTAGTATAAATGCATTACCGAAAATAAATGGGGTATTAGGTGTAATTAAATTAAATTTAAGGGCTTTAGAATAATAAGGCCGAAAATTAGAGGTAAAAAGGAGTTAAAATAAAGTTTATAAGATTTTATGAAGTTTTGGGGTTAAATGGTAATTTTTGAAAAGTATGGGTACAAACCGTGAATAAAGGAAATTAATGGTCAAGGAAATATTAAGGTGGTCAACTTGACCATATGCTAGGTTTTGACCAAATTAGATAAGTTAAATAACTTATTTAAGGTGTTATAATAAGATAAGTATTTTATGGTAATATTTTTATAACATATGTGGTAAATGTTATTATCGAAAATAAAGGGTGTAAAATGGTATTTTAACACCCATGGGCTATTAGGAATTTTTAGGAATTTATTTGGTGGATTTTGGAATTAAAATAAACTATATATGTAAAATATAATTATTATGTCATTATGACACTTTGGAGAAAATAGATATTGGAATGGTAAATATCGAAAGTATATGGGTTAATAAGGATATTTATAACCCTTTGGTGGAATGTGGTGATTTTAGAATTATTAAGAGAATTTAATAAGTTATGTGTATAAAATATAGTTTTAATGATATGGAAGAACTATATGTTATAAATAGGGCCAAATGGCAATTATAGAATAGCACAAGGGCTGTTCGGAATTCACAAAAATTAACCATAGGTTATACTCTTTTATAAGTTAGAAATGTTATATTAAATGGTATATTAACATGGTAAAAGAAAGGGGTGATTTTGTAAATAAAGGAAACTATGGTTTATGGAAAAGAATAAGATTTTCTTATGGTGCCTAAGAGGCAATAATAAATAGTTTTGTATAAAAAATATAGGTTATAAGTTAAAGGGAATAAAAATATCACATAGTATGATATTAGTATATGGTATAACATTACATAATGTTATGTGGTCAAACGGAATTTAAATTAAGTTAAGGGCTATACTGAGTTAATAAGAGTTGAAAGATGAATTTTAGACTAAGGTCTATAATGTTATAAATGTCATGACAATGATATGGTTTAGATGGAATTAATATAAGGAAGGGTACTCACATAAAATAATGTGACAAACTATAAATAAATGAGATTTATAAACTAAGGTGTTTATGGAATAAACCTTAGGAGTTGTAATTATACAACATAAGATGTTACATGATATTAGGATAATAATCTTAATATAAGTTGTATAATATAATACAACTAATGGGAATAATCATCCAACAAAAGATGATAAAATGTAACATAAAATACAAGAGTTTATGAAACTCATGAGAATTACCTACGTGGTAAAAATATATACATACACAAAAATAATGTATATAAGGTGGATAAATAATTTTGGTTGAAAACCTTATGATTTAATGGTGGTGGTATTTGGAAAAAATATAGTTAAAACTATAGGCTATGAATTTTGCTAAGATAATGGGTAATGAAATACAAAGAATTATAATGGATGATGGAAAAAAATATATAATATAAGAAGCATGCATACATGCAACTATAGGTTACGTACCTAAACTAGATGTGGATAGATTAAAAGAAATATAAGTGTAACACCCCTACTACGCACATAACTATACTTGGAATCGCAGCGGAAAAATAAACAACTAAACGGTAACTAAACGATTGGTGCTACAATGCCGTCAACCACCCACGTGGCTAACAAGGCTGAATAAATACAATCGTACCGGTCTGATGATCAGACTCCCGAGCATAGAACTAACAACCATATATATAACAATATAATACCGAGTATCTACATAAATCCTTCACTGTTTGATTCACTGTAAACCGTCACCAACAAGTATATAACACGCCACGGGTGCACAGGCGCAACCCGGGCTAACATCCAAAATACTTCAAAAGTAAACTACTCTCTTGGACCTAGAGCCACTCTGCCTCTTCGATCCTCATCCTGCAATAAAAATATGGAGCCCCCGAGGGGGTCAGCACCTTTGCTGGTATGGCTAACGCGCAGCCCATCGACTACCGGGATACGCGCAAACCAATTGTCAGGATGACATATTTATTTTTAAACACACAACACATACATACATAACATAACAAGGGTATTGTACACATCATAACACACATCACAAACATACAAATCCTTTTAGGAAGAGAACCAACACAGTTAGTCCCCATTGAGAGCTTCGAGAATGTTGCCACGCTCTACTTAGCTCGTTACATAACTCGTTACCGTCCGGTTAGATTGAACGGTTAACTTAACACAAGGTGCCCCGGATATAGTGATCCAAGCACACCGAAACAAAACATATAGTATGCCCCTGTGGCCCGACGTGAGTCAGTAAAATAGCCTTGGTTAAGCTAAAGGGAAGGTTAGAAACCAAATTGGAAACTTAACCATAACATACAGAGAGAATCGAACCGGTTATGACATCGACTCCCATACCCACACGCGTGGCCGGAACAGACCGGACTCCTCACTTCCCCCGTTAGCCCATGTTAGTAGTTCAACATTGAGCACAAACAGTTCACAGTAATAGGTCAAGTCTTGTTAGACACTCACATGGGAAGAGAGTCATAATTAACAACATAATAATATTTAACAACTGTAAACTCTTTACATGGTTTAATCTTACAAAGTCATAAACACACAGAAAACAAACAACACAAGCCGGTGTAAACCGGTAGGCAACAGACTGCAAGAAAACCATACCTTGGTCCTTGCCTCGTTTGATTTCCACCTTGAGAGAGTCCTAAACACATTAGTAATGTCGGTTAATTATTTATTTAACTCCAAACTTACTAAGTATTTAACATGATTGTATGACATGTTTTAACGCCTATCTTACCCTAGGTTACCTTCATTATACACCCTAGGGTTAACTACATAAGTCACATTCTTTTCTGTTTTTTTTTTACATGTTTTGGTCCGACCGACCCACCGTCCGACCCACAACTGGGTCGGACCCTCCCAGTGGTCTTCGGGTCTGAAGAACCTTACCTTGACCGACCCATGTCCGACCCAACCTTTCTGGGTCGGTCCATGTGCGAACATTTCCTTCCTTTGAAACTTGCCCGACCGACCCATGTCCGACCCACCCTTTTGGGTCGGACCATCACCGAACATTTTCCTAACATTTTACAGAGGCTCGACGACCCAAAAACTGGGTCGGCCCCTGGGTCGGTCGCCTTCTAAACTTACCCAAACTTTCCAATTCTTCACCAAACTTCTCCTAAGGCCTCTTAATGCTTCCTAACAACATTTGGAACTTACAATCCACATACAACATCCATGAAACTCATTTTCTAACTCCTTAAAACATTTACTCATTTCATTGTAAAAATTCCTTAACACTTATGTTATTTTATACTAGGTTCCTAGATGGTGTTTCTCACCTATGGTAACTACTATCCCAAAATGCTTTCTCCTTGTTTTAACATCATCTCCCAAGCATCATCTCTCACAACTATCTCCTTATAACATTACTTCAAATCCTTTTTCAAGTTCATACATTCTCCTTAGTTTACCAAAGTTTACCTAAGTCTTTACCTAAGTCCAAAATGACTTTGGTACATACTAAAATCTCAAGATCGTGCCTAAGTCCCTATTACACTCTAGAGTACTTCCTAGCTAGATTTTGACATGGGTTCCCTTAGAACATTACCATGCCTAAACACTTTACCTTCTCCTTTAAACACACAAGAACATCCAAAATCACCAAGAACACTCTCATACACAATTTCACCAAATTTACACTACATCACAATATAGTGCATAACTTAAATTGCATGGCACTTAGGCCCTTAAAATGCATGGCTCTTAGGCCCTTAAAGTGCTTAAATCATAAACACTGAATTTCCACAATATATATGCCTTTAACCTACAAATACACTCAACATACATATGCCCTTTACTAGTCTCTTAAGAACACTTCACTAAGTCATTCCCCATTGGCTCTTTAGATAGTTTTAATAAGCATTATAAGCTCATTTCTCCTAAGGCATTAAAATAGCATTAGGTTAGTAGATTTACCTCTTTTGCAAAATCACTTCTTTCTTGTTTCCTTTAGAAACCAATAGAGTACTTGATTCCTTGACAAGTTCTAAACAATATACAAACTTATAATGAGTATTTAAGCTATAGGCTTCATTAATTGTAAACCCTAATTTGACATTGTTTCAAAAACATTAATGTAGTTGTGTTACCTTGTTCTTTGAGAGAGTTTGGATATACAACAAGAGAGGACTCCACCTAGTCCATGAAGAGTTGAAATGAAGCTAGAACAAGGTCACACAATGAGCTAATCAATGTGTATTTTCGGACATGACAAAAACAAGGAGGAAACTTGATTTTTGTTTGAGATTCCTTACCTAGAAGCAAAGGAGAGTAATAATATGTCAAAATATAAGCTCAAGCTCCTTCAATGGTGGAACACCTTGGCACCGAAATGGAGCTCTTGGAGTTTTGAGAAGATAGGAATGAAGAGCTTGATGAGGGAAGAGATTGGTGGTATTTGTTTTTGATTTGGACAAGTGAGCTAGGTTTAACAAGTGGTCAAAGCTTGTGTTTTAATGTGGTGGTAGTGGTTTATCGTGAGAGAAACACAAAGAAGAAGGGAGAAGATGAGTGGGAAACCGTGTGAGCAAGGAAAGGAAATGAGAGAGAATGAAGATAGAATTTGCTTTAGAGAGATTATTTGTTAAAAGGTAAAAAGTAGCTTATTTACTTATCTTATCTACTAATACATTAATAAGAGAGTGGTGAGTCACCAAGCCTTAGAAAACCGGCCCCCTAAGTATAATGAGGGTAAATAGTCTTTGTTTGTCAATTTAATTACTTAATACAACATATGTTACAAATTAGCTTATAAAAGTACTATTCACCTATACAAGGCACATAGAAGTGAAATTTTTGATTTCCACTAATATAGCCACCCAAATGTGATACTATATAGTACACATATATTAAGAGTATGATGGACATTAGCCATTCAAAACTCATTTACAAGACAATTTTTCAAAAACGTGCTTTAAGACTTCTTAAAGCACATTTTGTTTTTAACTTGTTTTCAAGCTTGGTTTTCTTTGGTAATTGTTTTAATAAGTTCTTAGTATATAAATGAAGTCTTGGTAGGCTCATTAGGCCTTACTCAAGTTTATCCCAAGCTTAGAGCACATTTTAGCTCTTATTGACTTTAAAGCACATTTGTGTTTCCTTTTGTTTAAATTTGTTTAGTAAGGTTTCTAAGACTCTTTTAGTCTTGTTACACCCTATTTAGGTGTTTAAACAACATAACTAGGTTTGGGGTATTTCAATCTACCCCCCTTAAAAGAACTTTGTCCCCAAAGTTCATACTTCCACATAACTTTAAACATTAGAACATGAGAACAACATATTAACAACACTTCTATATCACATTAACAACATCTTACATTCATATCGGACACGTGGTCCAAACAACAAAACATCAACAAACATCATTCCGACTCAGCGGTCTGACATTAACAACATGACAATACAACATGACAATACAACACAAACAATGTATTAAATACATGTCATATACTAAACCGAAACGGCTCTACCCCCCTTAAATAGGGGTACGCCCCGTACCCTATACATACAAATACTAAGAAGTAAACAACGACGGGTACTTCGCCTTCATCTTATCTTCCAGCTCCCAAGTGGCCTCCTCAACGTCCTGGTTAGACCAGAGAACCTTCACCAGTCTCACAGACTTATGGCGAGTGTCTCGAGTCTTAGTGTCCAGAATCCGTACCGGAGTCTCCACTGATCGCATGGTCGGCTCTAAAGTTAGCCTTTCGGGCTGAAGCACATGAGACGGATGAGACATATACTTCTTCAACTGGGACACATGAAATACATCATGTACCTTGCCCAGCTCGGCGGGTAAGTCAAGTCTATAAGCTACCGGGCCGATCCGCTCCGTCACAATATAAGGTCCACATATTTTGGGGCTCAACTTGCCTTTATGGCCAAAACGAAACACTCCTTCATGGGGGATACTCTCAAAAAATACCTGATCGCCCACGGCGAACTCCAGGTCACGTCGGCGCACATCTGCGTACGACTTTTGTCTATCCTGAGCTGCTTTCATATTAGCCCTGATCTGGCGAAACTTCTGCCTGAACTTGCTCAAGATACTATGGTCCTATAATGACCGTCTCACTCGACTCATCCCAGCATAAAAAAAAAACTAAAAAAAAACAAAAAAAAAAAATGGCGTGCGGCATGGTCTACCGTACAATGCCTGGAAGGGAGACATCTTGATCGATGCATGATAACTGTTGTTGTAGCTAAATTCGATCAGATGTAACTTATCAATCCAGCTGGTCTGAAAGTCAAGTGCACATGCACGTAGCATATCCTCAAGTGTCTGTATGGTGCGCTCACTCTGACCATCGGTTTGGGTGTGAAACGCCGTGCTCAATTTCAGTTCAGTACCAAGTGCCTCTCGTGTAGACTTCCAATATCTGGATAGGAATCTGGTATCTCTGTCAGATACTATCGTCTTTGGTACACCATGATGTCTAACAATCTCTTTATCGAACAATTCTGCCAATCTTGCCACTTTCCAGGTGTCCTTCATCGGAATGAATCGAGACACCTTGGTCAGTCGGTCAACTACCACCCAAATCATATTCAGACCTCCCCTTGTAGGCGGAAGCCCTACTACGAAGTCCATAGATATGTCATGGAACTTCCACTCCGGCACTGGCATTGGCTGCACCATACCACCAGGCCGTCGGTGCTCAAACTTGACCTTCTGACAAGTGAGACACCTCAACACATAGTCATTTACATCCTTTTTCATTCCAGCCCACCAGAAGTATCTTTTCATACCTTTATACATCTTTGAAGCTCCGGGGTGAATCGAAGTAGTAGAACAATGGGATTCACTCATATGCGCTCCTTCAGCTCAGCGCTACTCCTGGGTATACACAATCTGCCATTGAGCCTAATCAGGTCATCATCGTGGAGTCTGAAGTCGTACTTCTGACCCTCGAATGTGCCATCATAAGCTTCTGTCTGATCTCCATCATATACTGATCCGTCATCTGAGCACTCCGCACCTCTTCAACCAAGCCAGTATGAGAGACTAGCGAATGGAGAGAGTGTGCTCGGCGACTCAATGCGTCAGCTACCACATTTGCCTTACCCTCCTTGTACTGTAAATTGATGTCATAATCATTCAGGAATTCAACCCACCTTCTTTGCCTCATGTTCAACTCCTTCTGAGTGAACAAGTACTTTAAACTCTTGTGGTCAGAATAAATCGTCACACTTACCCCATACAAATGATGTCGCCATATCTTCAGTGCGAAGACAATGGCCCCCAACTCTAAGTCGTGGGTAGGGTAGTTCTCCTCATGCTTCTTCAGCTGTCGGGAGGCGTAAGCCACGACCTTCCCGTGTTGCATCAACACACAACCCATACCCCTGCCTGATGCGTCGCAATAGACCTCGAAACCATCTGGACCGTCTGGTAATGTCAGAACCGGTGCAGATGTCAGAGCATCCTTGAGACTCGCGAAAGCCCTCTCACAGTCGACTGTCCACTCGAATGGTGCATCCTTCTTCATCAAGGAAGTCATCGGCTTCGAGACACTGGAGAAGTCCTTCACAAATCTCCTATAGTAACCTGCCAGACCGAGGAAGCTCCTGATATCGGTAACTGTCTTCGGCCTAGGCCAGGTGCGCACTGCATCTATCTTTGCCGGATCAACAGCGATCCCGGCCTCAGATATCACATGTCCAAGGAATGATACTTGGTTCAACCAAAATTCACACTTAGAAAATTTAGCATACAACTGATTTCTCCTCAAAGTTTGTAACACATCTCTCAGGTGGCTTTCGTGCTCACCTTTCGATTTAGAATACACAAGAATGTCATCGATGAAGACTACCACTGATTTGTCCAACTGATCTTGGAACAAACGGTTCATTAAGTCCATGAACTTTGCTGGTGCATTTGATAAGCCAAACGGCATAACGGTGAACTCATAGTGCCCATACCTAGTTCTGAAAGCTGTCTTTTCGATGTCACTGTCACGGATGGCAATCTGGTGATATCCGGAACGTAGGTCTATCTTGGAGAATACTGATGCTCCCCTAAGCTGATCAAATAGATCGTCGATGCGTGGTAAGGGGTAACGGTTCTTCACCGTCACAGCATTCAGCTCCCGATAATCAATACATAGGCGGAGGCTACCGTCCTTCTTCTTCACGAAGAGGACCGGCGCTCCCCATGGTGACACACTAGGGCGGATAAAGCCCTTGTCGAGTAGGTCTCTCAGCTGCTCTTGAGCTCTGTCATTTCTGCTGGAGCCATACGGTAAGGTGCTTTCGCAATGGGTCCGGTGCCCGGAACTAAATCAATCTCGAACTCAACCTCTCGTGCTGGCGGCATGCCCGGCAGTTCCTTAGGAAATACATCAGGAAACTCCGACACTACCGGCACATCTGGGCTAAACTCAGGGTCTCTCTCTATGTCCTGGACATAGCAGAGGTATACATCACTCCCTCGTCGTAACTCACGATACATAGCCATGGCGGTGATGATCTGAGTCGAAGGCTCCCTGGGCCTCTGGCGGTAAGATATGGTAACCCCAGATGGACTCCGAAGAAGCAGTCGATGCTCGGCACACAGGATTCTGCCCTTGTGCCGCTCCAACCAGTTCATCCCGACAATCACATCAAAGCCTAGTCCGTCGAACTCTATCAAGTCGATCGGAAACTCTCATCCTGATTCGAACAATAGCATCTCGGTAGTAGCGGGTACATCTGATCCGCTCTTCGACGGGAGAGTAACCACGAAGTCTGGCATCTCTTCACCATCTAACCCCAGCCTCTTCGCAAATGATAGCGAAATGAATGTATGTGAGGCTCCAGAGTCGAACAAGATCGATGCATCCACGCCATTCACTGGAAAGGTACCGGTGAGGATTGTGCCGCTCTTGCCGGCTTCTGCCTTATTGCAGACACTCAGTATACCTCCCGTTCCGAGTGCACAGCCTAATTCATTGGCAAACTAATAAGTATTGGGTAACAACACGGTTTATATGCTTCAAACAACTCCACTTTATTCATTAACACACTCCTTTTTACAACATTTATTGGCTTATACTGTCGCCATGATCACACTTACAACATCCTTAATACATACTGGTTTGTCACATAATTATACAAGGCTTAAAACTGTCTGAAAGTCAAATTCAGACGTCCGGGTTTCATGTGTGTGGCATTGATCACTGCCGACGGTGCGGTATTCAGTTTGATCTTCTGATGCCATGGTATAGCATCCTTGATTGCCCACCCATGATTAATACATCTCCCGATTTTAGCAATAGCTTCTTTGCGAGGTCAGCACGCTTCTGCTCGCCATACACAAATACTGCGGTATCACCAATGGACCAAGACACCACGGGTACTCCCTTACTTAGAGACTCGGGTGACTCGTCCTTGTCTTGGTGCATACCCAACCGTCCACCTTTCTGGTAGAAGTTTACAATGCATAAATCTGCTTTTACACTTGGAATTGATTCCGTTTCAACTTGCTGAGCAATTCCCACGGCGTGGTTAACGACCGCGTGGAACTCCTCTGGTATACTTGATACTGTTGCTCCATCTTCAGCTCGAACTTCTTGATATGACTTGGTGTAAGGGTTCCAGTCCTTACCCATGCACATCATCTTCAATTGCATCCTTGCTCCGTTCGGGTATTCGGGTGTGTAAAACCCTCCTGGTTTTGCTCCAAGTTCGTCGCATCGTCTGATGATATGGATTTGTGCCTCCGGTGTCAGGTATCCATTTAAAGTATCATACCTGGCTGGATGACCTGACATTGCTCCAATGGAAGTCGGTGATGTTGATGGTGGTTTCTTCAGGGTTCGGTGTGGGTGGGATTGGATAACATATATTGAAAGTTCCTTTAAGTTTAGAGTACTCTAGTTAGGTAAATCTCACACTATACTTTATTATTCACTCACATGGTCGTTTATTTAAACTACTCACACACATGCATGAAATGCGGTATGCAGACACTTATTACATTCAACAACTTAGGCGGTACCTGGTCTAGAAGAGGGCCCTGGCGCCTCAGACCGGTCCACCACATTCAGGGTGGCCTTGTTGG
The DNA here is from genome assembly GCA_023374045.1 of Limonium bicolor. Taxonomy (NCBI): domain Eukaryota; kingdom Viridiplantae; phylum Streptophyta; class Magnoliopsida; order Caryophyllales; family Plumbaginaceae; genus Limonium; species Limonium bicolor. The sequence continues at coordinate 74,318,898 of CM041776.1, forward strand.
ACCCCGACCCCTTCCCCTTCTGGGACTCCGTGTACCTCTGATCTGGGGGTGGCTGGTTCGCCGTCTTCTGGCCATCGGTGGTCGCAGTGGCCTTACCCTTCCATTGCCCCTTGGGCCTGAAGTTCCTACGTTCGGGTTCTGCCAGCACTCATGGTCGCGGTGACCCATCTTCTTACAGTACCGGCACTGAACATCATTACCCTTGCAGTCCTTGCCGGGGTGGTCGCCGTTGCACCACTTGCAGTAATAGTGGCGCTCCGGTCCAGAGCCCGTGCTAGCTGCTATCACAATACACCATTAATACTTGTTTCACAACTTATTAACATACACTCTAACTTATCACACAGGTTTAGACAATTACCCTTGGTGGGTAAGAACGTAGGGGCTTGGCCGCATACGCATAGGTGAGCTGCAGAGGCTCATCAGCAGTGGTGGTCTGGGCCTGGCCCTTGCCACCCTGTTGCTGTCCTTTCTGGGACTGGGGGTATGATTTCTTCTTCTTCCCTCCCCACTGCCCTTGCGTGCCTTGGCCCTCGTTCTGAGCCTTGCGCTTGAGCGCACTCTCCTCGTCCCTCAGGCGGACGGTGATCTCCACAATAGCAGCGGCATGATAGCACTCCTATATTTAGGGTGTCAGTTATGCCCCGCCAAATAAATTCACATCACATTATCACATCGTACACACTTATTCACATTACACTGTAATTCCTTTACCTGCAAGGTGGTATATCCAGTAGGCCCCATGCCGTAGCGTAGGCGGTAGTTCAGTCCGTTGTAGAAACGGTTCACAAGGATCCGGTCTGAGTAACCCAGATCCGGTAGCAGGTGGATTAGTCCGATGAAGGCTGAGTAGTACTCATCTACCGTCATCTTATCCCCTTGCCTCAGGTTGTCCAACTCCAGGCGCTTGGCCTCTTGCACATGTATAGGGTAGTATTTGGCTCGCAGAAGAGCCGTGTACTCCCTCCACTGGAATGTCGGATCAAAACTCTACCCTCGCGCACAAGCTTCCACCAGTTTTGTGCCGAGCCCTTCAGGTATAAGCAGCAAGTCGTACCTTGATCTGCTCAGGTGGTGCTAGGGTTTCGAAGGCGGTCTCCATCTCGGAGATGTATGCCTCGAGCTTACGGGGATCGGTCTCCCCACTGAATGAAGGCGGCCTCAGATCAGCCAACGCCTTGACCCAATTGGTCTCTCGTGGCGGTGGTGGTGGTGGCTGAACTCCAGGCTGTCGCCCTTGCTGTATAGCAGCAACTAGGTGGGTACCAGCTGAGCTACGGCGGCTGCAACTGCCTCAGCCATGGTCTGTGCCGTAGTATCTCACCCTGGTCACCCATACCTCCAATACCGCGCCCGCGGCCTCTTCCTCGTGGTCTACCTGCCATCTGAATTTATACGAACATCTCATTAGCATTATGCTTGCACACTTATCGGTCCAACGATTGTAACGCTTCCCGATAATAAGGTATCTCCACACTTAGTTAGTGGTTAACCTTTCCAAATCTGTTCACTTAGGTAACTGTAGTTAGGTTTCCTAACTCGGTATATCCCTAAGCTCGGTATTCTAGTCATCAGAGCGATACTTCGCTCTGATACCACTTTTTGTAACACCCCTACTACGCACATAACTATACTTGGAATCGCAGCGGAAAAATAAACAACTAAACGGTAACTAAACGATTGGTGCTACAATGCCGTCAACCACCCACGTGGCTAACAAGGCTGAATAAATACAATGTACCGGTCTGATGATCAGACTCCCGAGCATAGAACTAACAACCATATATATAACAATATAATACCGAGTATTTACATAAATCCTTCACTGTTTAATTCACTGTAAACCGTCACCAACAAGTATATAATACGCCACGGGTGCACAGGCGCAACCCGGGCTAACATCCAAAATACTTCAAAAGTAAACTACTCTCTAGGACCTAGAGCCACTCTGCCTCTTCGATCCTCATCCTGCAATAAAAATATGGAGCCCCCGAGGGGGTCAGCACCTTTGCTGGTATGGCTAACGCGCAGCCCATCGACTACCGGGATACGCGCAACCAATTGTCAGGATGACATGATATTTATTTTTAAACACACAACACATACATATAACATAACAAGGGTATTGTACACATCATAACACACATCACAAACATACAAATCCTTTTAGGAAGAGAACCAACACAGTTAGTCCCCATTGAGAGCTTCGAGAATGTTGCCACGCTCATACTTAGCTCGTTACATAACTCGTTACCGTCCGGTTAGATTGAACGGTTAACTTAACACAAGGTGCCCCGGATATAGTGATCCAAGCACACCGAAACAAAACATATAGTATGCCCCTGTGGCCCGACGTGAGTCAGTAAAATAGCCTTGGTTAAGCTAAAGGGAAGGTTAGAAACCAAATTGGAAACTTAACCATAACATACAGAGAGAATCGAACCGGTTATGACATCGACTCCCATACTCACACGCGTGGCCGGAACAGACCGGACTCCTCACTTCCCCCGTTAGCCCATGTTAGTAGTTCAACATTGAGCACAACAACAATTCACAATAATAGGTCAAGTCTTGTTAGACACTCACATGGGAAGAGAGAGTCATAATTAACAACATAATAATATTTAACAACTGTAAACTCTTTACATGGTTTAATCTTACAAAGTCATAAACACACAGAAAACAAACAACACACAAGCCGGTGTAAACCGGTAGGCAACAGACTGCAAGAAAACCATACCTTGGTCCTTGCCTCGGATTTCCACCTTGAGAGAATCCTAAACACATTAGTAATGTCGGTTAATTATTTATTTAACTCCAAACTTACTAAGTATTTAACATGATTGTATGACATGTTTTAATGCCTATCTTACCCTAGGTTACCTTCATTATACCCTAGGGTTAACTACATAAGTCACATTCTTTCTGTTTTTTTTTTTACAGTTTTGGTCCGACCGACCCACCGTCCGACCCACAACTGGGTCGGACCCTCCCAGTGGTCGGGTCTGAAAACTTTACCTTGACCGACCCATGTCCGACCCACCATTCTGGGTCGGTCCATGTGCGAACATTTCCCCTTTACAGAGGCTCGACCGACCCATGTCCGACCCACCCTTTTGGGTCGGACCGTCACCGAACATTTTCCTAACATTTTACAGAGGCTCGACCGACCCAAAAACTGGGTCGGCCCCTGGGTCGGTCGCCTACTAAACTTACCTAAACTTGCCAATTCTTCACCAAACTTCTCCTAAGGCCTCTTAATGCTTCCTAGCAACATTTGGTAACCTTACATCCACATACAACATCCATGAAACTCATTTTCTAATTCCTTAAAACATTTACTTATTTCCTTGTAAAAATTCCTTAACACTTATGTTATTTTATACTAGTTTCCTAGATGGTGTTTCTCACCTATGGTAACTACTATCCCAAAATGCTTTCTCCTTGTTTAACATCATCTCCCAAGCATCATCTCTCACAACTATCTCCTTATAATTACTTCAAATCCTTTTCAAGTTCATACATTCTCCTTAGTTTACCAAAGTTTACCTAAGTCTTTACCTAAGTCCAAAATGACTTTGGTACATACTAAAATCTCAAGATCCTGCCTAAGTCCCCATTACACTCTAGAGTACTTCCTAGCTAGATTTTGACATGGGTTCCCTTAGAACATTACCATGCCTAAACACTTTACCTTCTCCTTTAAACACACAAGAACATCCAAAATCACCAAGAACACTCTCATACACAATTTCACCAAATTTACACTACATCACAATATAGTGCATAACTTAAATTGCATGGCACTTAGGCCCTTAAAATGCATGGCTCTTAGGCCCTTAAAGTGCTTAAATCATAAACACTGAATTTCCACAATATATATGCCTTTAACCTGCAAATACACTCAACATACACATATGCCCTTTACTAGTCTCTTAAGAACACTTCACTAAGTCATTCCCCATTGGCTCTTTAGATAGTTTTAATAAGCATTATAAGCTCATTTCTCCTAAGGCATTAAAATAGCATTAGGTTAGTAGATTTACCTCTTTTGCAAAATCACTTCTTTCTTGTTTCCTTTAGAAACCAATAGAGTACTTGATTCCTTGACAAGTTCTAAACAATATACAAACTTTATAATGAGTATTTAAGCTATAGGCTTCATCTAATTGTAAACCCTAATTTGACATTGTTTCAAAAACATTAATGTAGTTGTTTTACCTTGTTCTTTGAAGAGAGTTTGGATATACAACAAGAGAGGACTCCACCTAGTCCATGAAGAGTTGAAATGAAGCTAGAACAAGGTCACACAATGAGCTATATCAATGTGTATTTTCGGACATGACAAAAACAAGGAGGAAACTTGATTTTTGTTTGAGATTCCTTACCTAGAAGCAAAGGAGAGTAATAATATGTCAAAATATAAGCTCAAGCTCCTTCAATGGTGGAACACTTGGCACCGAAATGGAGCTCTTGGAGTTTTGAGAAGATAGGAATGAAGAGCTTGATGAGAGGAAGAGATTGGTGGTATTTGTTTTTGATTTGGACAAGTGAGCTAGGTTTAACAAGTGGTCAAAGCTTGTGTTTTAATGGTGGTAGTGGTTTATCGTGAGAGAACAAAGAAGAAGGGAGAAGATGAGTGGGAAACCGTGTGAGCAAGGAAAGGAAATGAGAGAATGAAGATAGAATTTGCTTTAAGAGATATTTATGTGTTAAAAGGTAAAAAGTAGCTTATTTACTTATCTTATCTTACTTAATACATTAATAAGAGAGTGGTGAGTCACCAAGCCTTAGAAAACCGGCCCCCTAAGTATATGAGGGTAATATAGTCTTTGTTTGTCAATTTAATTACTTAATACAACATATGTTACAAATTAGCTTATAAAAAGTACTATTCACCTATACAAGGCACATAGAAGTGAATTTTTGATTTCCCACTAATATAGCCACCCAAATGTGATACTATATAGTACACTATATATTTAAGAGTAATGATGGACATTTAGCCATTCAAAACTCATTTACAAGACAATTTTCAAAAACGTGCTTTAAGACTTCTTAAAGCACATTTTGTGTTTTAACTTGTTTTCAAGCTTGGTTTTCTTTGGTAATTGGTTTAATAAGTTCATTAGTATATAAATGAAGTCTTGGTAGGCTCATTAGGCCTTACTCAAGTTTATCCCAAGCTTAGAGCACATTTTAGCTCTTATTGACTTTAAACACTTTTGTTTCCTTTTGTTTAAATTTGTTTAGTAAGGTTTCTAAGACTCTTTTTAGTCTTGTTACACCCTATTTAGGTGTTTAAACAACATAACTAGGTTTGGGGTAATTTCAATAAGGAATTAAACTTAACAGTTGAAATAGTTTTGACGTACGCGTTTTAAGTAACAAAGCCGACTGTTTTAGAAAAAAAACCTGTAACAAACAACTGTAGAAAACAGGGGTGAACTGTCGGGGTTACTTATAATTCGGAAATACGGATTAGTTAGTCATGGAGACTGACTTATAGTTTTTATTACCGTTTAGAGTATACTTCTGACAAGGACGCTTGACGAGCTAACGGACTACACGGAGCGTAGGATCTTGCTGATTCATACTCCACCGTAATACAGTCAGGGTGAACGGTATGTAAAGGGGTTTGATCCGAGTTGTCCTAAGGTTGCTCCTTGGGCTCGGATTTGGTTGATATAACTTGTATGTTGTTATGTCTCGGATTGTCTCTGAGGGCTTCCTCAGTTTCAGACTTCTGTGCGATCTGTGATAAGATTGTTGTCTGAATTGTATATTTATAGCTGCTTATGATTTTCTGTTTTTAGTTAACAGTATTGGTTCGTATATATGGACCTATATATATAAACGAACTAGCGGCTATGGTGCTATCTTATATGTGAAATATAGAGAACGTAAGTAAAACGTTGTAGCACTATGATAATAACATATACATATTATCTGAGACTTTTATACGGAGCATTGGCCTTTCTATACGCCGCTCTTGTATCTAGCACTAGATCCCGAGTTTACAGACTCCGGATTGGACTAATGACCTTAGTCTGCTGTGTTAGAAAATTTGGTAATGTGATGCGATGGTATAATTAATTAATTAATGGAATGGAAGTAAAGCCAAGAGGATGTGGCTCTTGGTGCGCGCTGTGATCACAAAAACGATACCAGATGTCCGCGTACGGGTCCGTAAGTATCAAGAAAATTTCCCGTGAGCTAGAATGGCTCGTTGGTCGGAGACTCTACCGTTGGAGTGGCTACTGCCTGGGTGACCCGTCATAATATTGGGTAACTAGAGACATGTCGTTTTAAACGAGACATTGTCACTAGGTATAACTGAACACTAAAACATTGAGACTTATACAGTGGCGAAACAATACTATGGACGAGACTTAATACTTTTTATTATTCTCGTTGTTTCGCTTTGTTGTTCATTGGTTATACTTGTGGTTATTTTTTGTGTGTTGATGGTTGGATGGAGCCTACAAGGCTAAGGTAAATTAAATATGAAAACTGTACGCTACGGCGAATGTACATGGTACATTAAATTGTTATTGCTCGATACGTTCGATATACAAATGTTATTTGAAATATTCTATGAATGTTTGGTTTGGATGGATGACTAATGTTTTGGATATTTGGATGGTTGATTATGTATATTATACGTTTATGCTTCAGTTTTGATTATAACTGTAAAAAGGAAAAGCATGAAACCAATCTAATAATAAGATGGTTAAAATGACAAGTGACCATTAGGGTCCAGGCCCGGCATACTCAGCGTCTATCGCTGATACTACACCATTACAGGTTGTTTGATCATTGTCGGAGCTGAAGAGCAGGAACAGGGTAATTGGAGATGTTGTATAGCAATGAAGATGGTGTATGGTCTTATGGTAAGGTTATGTATTTTTCAGGATTGGGTAGTCGCTCACTTGTCGATGTTATGGTTATGGACTTAGTATGATGTATAGGAGTTTCTCGTTATCACTGCGGTTAGCAGTTTATTTGTATTGGAAGTTGGATGTAGTTTGGCTGCATTGCTCGCATGGGCGAGTAACGACCGGTGACACCCGAGTGAGTTTTGTAATGGTTATTTGTTTTTCCGCTGCGAGACGTTTTATTTATTGCTACGTGAGAGATTATATCGTGATTATTGAGAGGGGTGTTACACAAGGTCCCGGACCAGGTGTTGTTTTTCACCCGAGAGTGAGCTAGTGATTTGGTCCGGGACTTAGGGTGAGAACCAAGTCCCGGACCACCCCTAGAAACCTATAGAGAGTGTTTTAAAGGGTTTAAATGCTGGGGGATTGAATGTTAATGATGTTATAAGATGTTAGGGCCTTGTTTGGTGACATGTAAAGGCCCTAGAAGTGTAAGAAAGTGTTAGAAGTGATGAGAAGTGAGAACTCAAATTAACAGAGTAAAACCGAGTTAATGGGATAACGGGGAAAGTACGGGAGTAGCATTTTATTATGTACCGTATGAGCCTAGTATAATATAATGTTTGAAACATTATCAGAGAATCGTGACCCGAGCATGGTGAGATGACATGGTAAAAGTAAAAAAAAACCCGTGAAAGGTATGATTTTCTCATACTCCGCGTGCTAACCGAGTTACGTTGATTTGTGTGTTTGTGTGCCGGCTTAATCAAGACTAAAGCATGAAAATAATCCCTTGTTTGATTATGTATGTCTTGTTGTATGTTGAATGAGCTAACATACTTGTATGCCGGTGTGGTCTAACATAGAGTAAAGGCCGACTCATAGTGAGTAACGTTTGGCTAGAGACCCATAGATCGGGTCGATGCTTATGATAACGAAAACGTGCAAACACACAAACTATCCGTTAAAGTATAACGATAATGCAAACATATGAACTCCCTAGAATGTGAGGAGATGTACGGGTTGAGTAAATACCCGATAACGGTTAGAAAACCATATTGAAACAATCCACGAAACAAATGAGAGTGGAAAGATAAGGGAACCTCCTTCAAGAGGATTAAAGATAGTTCGAAGATGTGAACTAGTAAAGAAGGTAAAAGTGAAATACCCCAAACTTAGATATGGTGTTTAAATGATAAACTAAGATATAAGGAGGCTAAATAATGCCTTAGAAACATTAAGAAACACTTCTAATCAAAGAAAATATAAGGAAACATCAAAAGAGCAGTTTTAACAAAAACGTGCTCTAAGCTTGGAGAGACTTGGGAGAGTACCCAAATATTGTTCTAAGACCTTAGTAATATCCTAATGGTTATTTTAAATCAATTACCAAAGAAAACCAAGCTTGAAAACAAGTTAAAACACAAAATATGCTTTAAGGTATTAATGTGATTGTTTTACCTTGGTTTTCTCAAGACAACTTGGGTATGAAGCAAGAAGGACCTCCTCTCTCCTTTGAAGAGTAGAAACAAGCTAGAACAAGGCGTAAACATGGAGTTCCATGAGTATATATTTTCGGACATGTGAAGAAAATGGTGGAAACCTAGATTTTCCTACACTTTCTTTACCTTAAGAGAATGGAGATGCCAATGGAGTCTCCAAACTTGAATTTCCTCCTCTAATGGTGGTTTGACTTGGAACCAAAATGAAGCTCTTGAAGTTTTGAAAAGATAGAAAGAAGGAGCTTGAGCTAACTAAGAGGACTATGTATTTTGTTTTGGATTTGGAGCTTAAATGAGCAAGTAGTGTGCAAGAGAAGATGGAGCTTTCATGGAGTTGAGCTCTACGTGAATGGAGAAGAGAAAAGAGAGCAAGAAATCGTGGGAAACAAGGGAGAATGAAGAAGTGAGGAGAGAGGTAAGTAAAATGTGATATTTATCTTAAAAGGTGAATAGTACTTTATGCTTTCTAAGACTTATTTGCTTTCTTAATTACTTAATGAATCATGAAGTTGGTGACTCACCTCCTAAGAAAACCGGCCCCCTTTTGTAATGAGGGTAATTTAGTCTTTGTTGACCAAAGTCTCACTTATATAGACTTATGTTATAAACTAGCTTAATTAATTCACTATTCATCAAAAACAAGGCACATTGTTGTGAAATTTTGATTTCCCATTGATATAGACTTTCCAAATGTGATACTATATAGTACACATGTTAATTAGAGAGTATGATGGACATTTAGCCATTCAAAACTCATTTACAAGACAATTTTTCAAAAACGTGCTTAAGACTCCTTAAAGCACATTTTGTGTTTTAACTTGTTTTCAAGCTTGGTTTTCTTTGGTAATTGATTTAAAATGACCATTAGGATATTACTAAGGTCTTAGAACAATATTGGGTACTCTCCCAAGTCTCTCCAAGCTTAGAGCACGTTTTTGTTAAAACTGCTCTTTTGATGTTTCCTTATATTTTCTTTGATTAGAAGTGTTTTCTTAATGTTTCTAAGGCATTATTTAGCCTCCTTAATCTTAGTTTATCATTTAAACACCATATCTAAGTTTTGGGGTATTTCAATCTACCCCCCTTAAAAGAACTTTGTCCTCAAAGTTCAGACATGTGCTTAACCATTACGGTACACATTTCTCTTAATCTTAATACCACATCTTATATTCACATTCATACATCTCAAGACTCAAAGGTCAATCTCAAATAAATACATAATATTATACATAACTCAAACTTACACCGAAGTGTAGCAACTTACACAAATTCACATCTTAAACAACCAACAAACGACAAACATGATTGTTTCCTAACTCAAAAGCGAGGAAGCTCTACCCCCATTAAAAGGGGGTACGCCCCGTACCCTATACAGACAATCTAGTCAGTAAATAAAGAAGGGTACTTCGCCCTCATCTTTCCTCTAATTCCCACGTGGCCTCTTCGACATCCTGGTTAGACCAGAGAACCTTCACCAGTCGTACTGACTTGTGGCGAGTGTCCCTAGTCTTGCTGCCCAAGATTCTCTGAGGAGTCTCCACGGATCTCATGTTTGGTTCTAATGTCAACCTCTCAGGTTCTAACACATGGGAGGGGTGGTGCATGTATTTCTTTAGCTGTGAAACATGAAAAACATCATGCACTTTACCCAGCTCAGCAGGTAGATTCAACCTGTAAGCAACCGGGCCCACCCGCTCCGTAATCTCATAAGGACCAACAAATTTCGGGCTTAACTTGCCCTTCTGCCCAAACCTGAATACACCCTTCATCGGTGATACTCGCAGAAATACCCGGTCGCCCACTGCGAACTCCAGTCCGTCGTCGAACATCAGCATACGACTTCTGCCTATCTTGAGCAGCTTTCATGTTCTCCCTGATTTGCTGAACTTCAGCCCTAACTTGTTCTAAGTACTCTGGTCCTATAATGACCGTCTCACTCGACTCATCCCAGCAGAGCGGTGTACGACATGGTCTACCGTACAACGCTTGAAAAGGTGCCATCTTGATCAAAGCGTGATAGCTGTTGTTGTATGAAAACTCGATCAGATGCAATCTGTCAATCCAACTGCCCTGGAAGTCTAAGGCACATGCTCTCAGCATGTCCTCGAGTGTCTGAATAGTACGCTCAGTCTGACCATCTGTCTGAGGATGGAACGCGGTACTCAGTTTGAGTTCTGTACCCAACGCTTCTCTGGTAGCTCTCCAGTACCTCGAAAGGAATCTGGTATCTCTATCTGACACTATGGTCTTTGGTATGCCGTGATGTCTCATGATTTCTTTCTCAAATAACTCAGCTAATTTGGTCACCTTCCAAGTATCCTTCATCGGTATGATCGGGCTACTTTGGTAAGGCGATCCACCACCACCCATATCATGTTGAGACCTCCCCTAGCAGGTGGAAGTCCAACTACGAATCCATGGAGATATCATGGAACTTCCACTCCGGAACTGGCATCGACTGTACCATTCCGCCCGTCGTCGGTGCTCGAATTTTACCTTCTGGCAGTGAGACACCTCAAGACGAACTCGGTAACATCTGTCTTCATCCCCGACCACCAGAAGTATCTCTTCATGTCTTTATACATTTTAGAGGCTCCCGGATGGATGGAAACTGAAGAACAGTGCGATTCTCTAAGTATACGGTCTTTCAGATCCGTATTACCTCGTGGTATGCATAATCGGCCCTTAGTCTGATCAGATCATCTCATGAAGTTGAAGTCGTATTTTTCTGACTCTCAAAGTACCATCTGTCAGCTTCTGCTGACCTCTCTCATATACTCATCTGTCTCTGAGCTCTCGCACCTCATCAACCAAGCTGGAGACGAGAAACAAATAGCGAATGGAGTGAGTGGCTCGACGCTCAGGGCATCTGCTACAACATGGCCTTCCCTTCTTTGTATTGAGGTCAATGTCATAGTCCTTTCAGAAATTCTAACCATCTCTCTGTCGAAGATTTAACTCCTTCTGAGTGAATATGTATTTCAACTTTTATGATCGGTGTAGATCATGACACTAACCCCATATAAGTGCCGGCGCCATATCTTCAAAGCGAAGACTACAGCTCCAGCTCTAATCATGTGTGGGGTAGTTCTCCCTCATGTTTTCTTCAACTGGCGTGAGGCATATGCCACCACCTTGCCATGTTGCATGAGCACGCAACCCAGCCTCTGCCGGATGCATCACAATAAACCTCAAGCCCTCTGTACCGTCTGGAATGGTCAGTACCGGTGCAGGGTCAGTGAGTCCTTCAAGCGCTGAAATGATCTCTCACAGTCAACTGTCCATAGAAATGGTGCGTCTTTCTTCATCAGACTGGTCATGGTTTCGCGACCTTGCTAAATCTCTAACAAATCTCCTGTAGTAGCCGCCAGACCGAGAAAGCTCCGGATGTCGGTAACAGTCTTCGGCCTTGGCCAGGTACGTACGACATCAATCTTTGCTGGATCCACTGCGATCCAGCATCTGAGATGACATGACCTAGGAAGAGAAACCTGGTCAAGCCAAAACTCACACTTGGAGAACTTAGCATACAGCTGTTCTCCCTTAATATTTCCAACACCCTCCTCAAATGTTCCTCATGCTCAACTTAGACTTTGAAATATCAGAATATCATCAATAAAAACCACACCGACTTGTCCAGCTGCTCCCGGAACAAGCGGTTCATCAGATCCATAAACTTAGCCGGTCGTTTCGACAAACCGAACGGTCACTGTAAACTCATAGTGGCCGTATCGTCCGGAATGCCGTCTTCTCAATTCTCCCTCCTTAATGGCTATATGATGATACCCCGATCTAGATCACTCTTGGAAAACACAGATGCTCCCTTCAACTGAACGAACAGATCGTCGATGCGGGGTAGTGGGTACTTATTCTTCATTGTCACTGCATTCAGCTCTCTGTAGTCGATGCAGAGGCGGAGACTACCATCCTTCTTCTTCACGAAGAGGACTGGCGCTCCCCATGGTGACACACTTGGTCTAACGAATCCTTTATCCAACAAATCTTTCAGTTGTTCCTTTAACTCAGTCATTTCTGCCGGAGCCATACGGTATGGTGCCTTGGCTATCGGTCCGGTACCAGGTAGCAGCTCAATGGTGAACTCTACCTCCCGAGTGGGTGGCATGCCGGGCAGTTCCCGTGGAAATAAGTCGGGGAACTCCGACACTACCGGTAAGTCGGGGTCGAACTCAGGGTCTCTCTCTATGTCCTGTACATAGCAGAGGTATACTTCTTCCTTTCTCCTTAATTCTCTATGCATTGCCATGGCGGTGATGATCTTAGTCGAAGGCTCTCTGGGCCTCTGGCGGTATGATATTGTTACCCCAGACGGACTCCTGAGCAGCAATCTATGCTCGGCGCAGAGGATACGTCCCTTGTGCCGCTCCAACCAGTTCATCCTGAAGATAACATCAAATCCTAGCTTACTGAACTCAATGAAACTGACTGGGAAGTCTTCCCCCTTAATTCTGATGGTGGCTCCTCGGTAGTAACGAGTGCAACGAACCTTCTCCTTAGACGGGAGCGTAACCATGAAGTCGGGTAGCTCATCAGCGTCTAGCCCCAACCTGCTCGCGAATGATGCCGAGACAAAGGTATGCGAGGCCCCTGAGTCGAAGAGAACTGATGCCTCAATCCCATTGATCGGAAAGGTGCCGGTGAGGATAGTACCGCTGGCGTCGGCCTGTGCCTCTGTAAGTATGCTTAGTGCACCTTCCGTACCGAGTCCATGACCTAATTGTGTTCACAAGCTCCATGAGTATTGATGGTATAACAAGAGTCGTAATCAATTTATATGAACAACACTGTTATTTTATTCATGACCATCCTGTTTACAACATGTGCTTCAATCTTACATCTCATTCCTCATCTCATTCTAACATTACATGGCTAATATTGTCTAAAGGTTAGGTTTAATCTTCCTGGTCTCATATGTGTCGCATTGATTACTGTTGATGGTGCTGTATTCAGCTTGATTCTCTTAATCCCATGGTATAACATCCTTGATTCTCCTCCCAAAATTAATACATCACCTGACTTAAGTACTATCTTATCTGCACGGTCCGCACACTTCTGCTCGCCGTATAAAAACTCCGCATCATCTCCAATGGACCAAGACACTACGGGTATCCCTCTTTCGAGAGACTCCGTTGTCTCGTCCTTATCCTGGTGTAGTCCCAGTTTCCCGTCCTTCTCGTAGAAGTTTACAATACAAATGTCTGCTTGGATGTCTGGAATCGGTTCAGCCTCCAACTGCTGAGCGATTTCCACGACTTGTGTATAACTGGATGGAACTCTTCGGGTATTCCCGGTGGTGAGACTCCATCTTGCTCCCTCATGGTTTGGTAATTATTGGCATACGGATTCCAATCCTTGCCCAAGCTCATCATCTCATCTTTTTCATCCTTGCTCCCCTGGGTATTCCGGTGTGTAAAAACCTCCCGGTCCCATTCCTAGTTGATTGCATCTCCCGATGATGGCTATTTGTGCTTCGGGTGTCAGGTATCCCCTTAATAAAATCATACCTGGGCGGATAACCTGACATTGTTCGGTTGGAAAGTGTATGGTTTCGATGTCGGTGTGCTCCGGCTAGATGTAGATGGTATAGGGTAGCAGATGTTGAATCTTCCTAAAGTGGTAGTAGGTTATATCTTACTTAAGTTCTAATCTCATCTTATACTTACTTAACTCATATATTTCACCAAACATGCATGATAATGCGGTAAGCAAGTAGTTTTATTACTAAATGGTTATAGTGGTACCTGGCCTCGATGAGGGCTCAGGCTCATCGTCCCGATCCACTATGTGTAGAGTGGGCCCCGTCTTCTGGGTCACCCGTGGGTTCTTGTCCGCCGGTTGCTGCACTTTCCTCTGACCGTCAGATCCAGCTCCCTGATCGGTCTTGCCCTTGCCCCTGGTGTCGGGCCTATAGGCTCTGCTAGCAGGGTTCCGGTAACACTCATGCGCTCGATGCCCGTAGACTCCACAGAAGTTGCACTCCACCTTATTCCCCTTACAGTCGAGCCCGGGGTGGTCCTTGTGACACCATCTACAGATGAAGCGTCGCTGGTAGCCACCACCGGCTCCCTTCTCAGTCTCAGGTCCTGATGATTCATATAGTCAATCCTCATATCTCATACGGTTACTAATTTATTTCTTAACTCATTCAATATCAATTTCCTTACCCTTTGGCGCCTTAGAGCGCAGTGGTGTAGCTGCAATAGCATAGGTCAGCTTCAATGGCTCTTCCGAAGCCTTCTCCTTTTCCTCCTTCCCTTTCGGGTTCTGATTTTTCTGGGCCTGAGGCTGGTACTTTTGTTTCTTGTACCCTCCTTGCCCTTGACTTTCTGAGCTCTTCCCAGCACTCTTTCTCTTTGCATTCTCCTCGTCCCTCAGCTGGACGGTAATCTCAACCTTAGCAGCGGCATGATAGCACTCCTGCTTTTCCATAGTATTAGTCTCACTTATTTCTCATAATCTAAATCTTATTCATCACTTACTCAAATCTCAATCGTTCTTATTACCTGCAAGGTAGTGTAACTCGTCGGCCCCATGCCGTAGCGGAGTCGATGGCTAAGCCCGCCATAGAAGCGGTCCACCAAGATCTGGTCAGAATACCCTAGACCTGGCAGAAGACGGAGCAAGGCAGTGAACTCTGAGTAATACTCGTCCACTGTCATCTTGTCCGACTGCTTAAGCGCATCCAACTGCAAGCGCTTCTTCGTCTGGACATGGGCGGGGTAGTACTTTGCTCGTAGCAAGGCGGTGTACTGCTCCCAGCCAAACTCTGGATTGGCCACATGCTCGGCCCTCACCAGCTTCCACCAATCACCTGCCGCCCCCTTCAGGTAGAAAGCAGCTAGGCGCACCTTGATCCCCAGGGACATCAAGGGTCTCGAAGGCGGTCTCCAGCTCGGAGATGTACGCCTCAAGCTTGGCGGGATCGGTCTCCCCCTTAAAATGCGCGGGTCGAAGATCTGATAGACTCTTCACCCAGTTTGGTTCCCTAGGTTGTGGCGGTGGAGGTGGTACACCCACACCAGGCTGATAGCCCATGTGCCCTAAAGCGGCAGCTACGATCTCTGCGATCGTCTGCCCTCCAGGTATCCCTGGAATATCCTCACCCCGGCCGCGACCTCGGCCTCCTCTAGGGCGTCCTGCCATCTGAACAAGCATAACTTACATTAGATTCGTACTCACCATTGTTTTGGTTAGTAAGTTTATAACGTCCGTAGACGGTAAAGACAATCCACACTTATTAGTGGTCATCTGACTCTACTCACTCTAGCTTCTCACACCCTTAACCCAATACTTACTCCTTAACTTATATCCTAACTCGGTGGTTACTTATGTCCGGTATTTCTTGATCAGAGCGTAACTACGCTCTGATACCACTTTTTAACCTAGGGTTTGTTCCTTAGGGTTAATGTGTTATCTAGTACTCATTGGAGTCATTGGATATTGGTTAGAACATTGGCAAGGAGAATCACATTGGTGACCGAGATTGAGCAAAGAAAACCTAAGGAGAAAAGCTTTTAAGCTTGTGAGAAAACAAGGTAAATTACTTACCTTAAGGTGTTTTGTTGTTTAAGGGAATGAGATGTAGGTATATGATGAGTTTAGTGTAGAGTTTATATTGGGAAGGTGCTATAAAACCTAGGAGAAACAATGACTATTCTTGTGAACTTGTGACTAAGGAGCAAATGAGAAAAGAGATAGTTTAAGAATATAAAGGTGAAGTACAAGAAGCATTTTATTTCAATGGGAACCTTGTTGAGTGTATTCGCAGGTTGAAGGCATATATATGTGGAAATTCAGTGGTTAAGATTATTGTCATTTAAGGGCCTAAGTGCCAAGCATTTTGAGTTTAAGCAATACATGATGATGTGGTGAAGTTTTAGTGTAGATTGTGTGTTAAGGTGTTGTGATGATATTTTGTGTGGTATTGGTTGTTTGTTGGAGAAAAACCATGTGTTAGGAGGTACTATATACTAGAGAACCCATGGCAAAATTTAAAGGAGAGTTTAAGTGTTTAAGATATTCTAAGGGAATTTAATGACTAAGGAAGTACTAGGAATGTTCTATAGGTTGTCTTGATGAAAGAGGGTGAAGTTAAGGTGTTTTAATGACTTATGATGACTTAGGTATCACCATGGAAGATTTAGGGATCAAGAGAGTGTATTCGAGTGTTTAGGACTTAGGCAAATGTTGGTGCACAACTAGGAAGGAAATAATGTGATGATGATGGGAGTTTAAACTTGTTAAGGAACTTTAAGTAAATGCTTAAAAGAGTTTTAGATAGTGAGAGATGCTTGGGAGATGATGTTATAGTGGTGAGGAAAACATTTGGCATAGTGGTTACATTAGGCGTGAACCACCACCTAGGAACCTAGAGGAAGGCATTACAAGTGTTAGCATTGTTACAAGGAAAATGTATAATGATTAAGGTGGATCTTGATGAATGATTTAATGTGTTTAAGGAGATAGAAAATGAGTTTTGTGGATGTTGTATGAGGGTATAAGTGTACCAAATGAAGTTAGAAGACATTATGAAGGTTTAGGAGAAGTTTGGTGAAAATTGGTTAAGTGTTTGAAGGCTTAGAAAATGAGTGTTTTGCCTTGTCCGAACATCCGTCCGGACATGGACGTTCGGACAAGCCCTATTGCGTGAAAATTTTCAGAGTCTCGACTTGTGTCCGACCTTTGGAAGTCCGGACACAAGTTCGGACGTGTCCGCTTCTACTTTGAATTTTCCTCGACCCATGTCCGAACTTCCGAAGTCCGGACACAAGTTCGGACAGGCGTCTGTTTTCAGTTTTGAGTCTCGACTTGTGTCCGAACTTGGGAAGTTCGGACACAAGTTCGGACAGGCCACTGTATGGACCAAAAACCTTGTTTAAGGTTAGGAAATGATGGGGATAATTAAGTATGGATGTTATGAGATTGTTAAGGACTTGTTTGGTGGGTGTGATGGTCATTAAGTGGGAGAGTAAGTGTAATAAATAATGAGGAAATGATGCACTTAGGAGTCAGTTAAAAACCATAAGACTTAGTGAAAAACAATGGGTAAAAGTTGATGTCTAGGAAAGTTAAGTAATTCTATTGAGTTGGATTGATAATAACCTAAAACTGAATCAATGTTCTAGGCTTTGTGAATTGGGACTTGGAAGGAGATAAACCAAACGATCGTCGACAGTGAACGGTACAGTCCTTCTTGTGACCTGCTTGCTAACGAGGTGTCTCTCGGCTTGTGTGCTATCTGTTTAATTGCTATGACTAAAACGAGATAAAGCATGCAACCGGTTATATTGTTCTCGTTGTGTTTGCGTTAGCTTTACACTAACCCACGAGACTTGAGATTGTTACTAACCAAGTTTAGTACTTACTGAGTTAAGAAAGAGTTAAGTTTGATGGTTGTTGGTTAATGCCCGTTAAGGCTTAGCTAGCACATGGTGTTTAAGATGTCTACTAACTGGAACTTGAGTGAGGAAACCCGGGACCGATCTCCGGTCATGCATGCTAAGGAAAAAGGGGGACGGTATCTCAATCAGATCCGCCCTCCGCTTAAGGACTTGTCTTCGGACTTGTAGCCTAGGGCCGGTTGCCGGCTCAGCTACGCTGGACTCCCGTCCAGAGTAGGTGGCATTAAGATGGTGCGGTGGGATCACCTAAATCCCAGGTTCGAATTAAGATACAACCAATCCCTTCCAGGAAAGGTTTGTATACTGAGATTAAGATTAAGATTAAGATTGAGGCTGAGATTAAGGTAAGGTAAGGAACTGAGATTAAGGAAATGAGGACTAAGGAGGGGGTTACTAACCCACTTGATAAGGGAACACTTGAGTCGTTCATTGTTTGTGAACTATATATGTTCATCTGTGGTTATTGTTATTGCACTTCATATTATGTTTGTGTATGTAATCAATTTCCATGCTATCGACAATTAGTCGTCGTAGCCCCGTTAGCTTGGGGGCCATGAGAGGGTGTACCAGCATTCGTGCTGACCCCCTCGGGGGCTATTTTTACACTTGCAGGTAAGAGGCCCATGAGGACGCACTACGAGAGTAGGAGCGGTTAGTTTTAGGGTGGGACATTTATTTTGAGTTCGGGTTGCGCCTGTGCTCCCGACTGTTTATATTAAACTGATGTAAGTTGAGATTATGTTTAAGATACTAGTACTCGGTTGGTTGTGGTATTGTGAATGTTGATGTTTGAGCTGGATAAGTATTTTTGGATAAGTATTGTAAGCAATTAAGTCGGTATATTCTAACGATCAGACCGTGGCAAGGTCCAGGTGTTGTTTATTTCCGCTGCGACGTATTCGATTAAGTGTTCAGTTTGCGACAACCACGATAGGCTTTGGATGGGGTGTTACAAAAAGAGACCTAAGGGATTAGTAGCTCCCTTGAGACATGGTCGACCTCCTATATGAGGATTTTACCGATTTAAGAAAATAACCGAAAGTATGAGTAAGTGGAATGTAAGGGTAACTCTTAAAACCTAAGATTAACCGAACTTAAGTGATGCCCCCAAAGTCATTAGAAACATCGAGAGTGATGCTTCTAGACTAATATAGATAATATAATTATAACTCCGAGAGAGGAGTGTATGGGAATGTAAGTAGTCCGAGAGTAGTCGGACCTAAGTAAAAAAGAGAGGGGAACTAAGAGAGAGTTCCGTGAGCTAGTTGAACCTTCCCACCATGCTAGACCCAGAGTAGGGTCGAAACCGGGGAAGTAAGACTATGCTTGAGGGTCATGAGTTTTGGCCTAAGTATGTATTAAGAGTAACAAGCGTGACGTAGGAGACCTGTAGTGTCTCGAGAATCTACAACGGCTTGAGTATAAATAACCCAAGAGTGTGGGTGAGATAACGTGTATAAGTAACCTGAGAGAATGGGTGTGTATAAATGAGTAGCCCAAGAGAACGGGCGTGTATATGAATAAGTAACCCGAGAGAGCGGGTGAGATATTGAATAAGTAAACGAGGCATAGTGAGGTATAACCCTCAAGGCCTAAGAGTAAAACTGATAAAACTAACAACCTTGTTATGTTAGTTAGGAATTGTGTTCCGTGATTGGATCTAGATTCCTTGAGTAATACACATATATATTGTATTGCTACGACGCATGTTGTTTGACTAAAAAGAACTCAATGTATATCCGACAAAAGTAGTCGGCGTGCCCCGGTTAGCGCTCGGGGTATGCGAATTTCATATGCAGCGTTAAGCTGAGCCCCTAGGGGCAATGTTTTTATTTTTCAGGTACACCGAAGATGTTACCGTTCGAGAGTAGGATGGGTCGGTGGGTTGCATGGGTAGTTAGATTTAATTACTTATGTATTGGAAGAGGTGTAAGACCGAATATGTTGTCGACATCCATATGTTGTAGACTCGGTATAGTAAAGAAATGCTTTGAGTAAAGTATTTGTATTGTGTACTCGGTTGTTCCAGTTCATCAGACCGTTACGGTATGTAAGAAAGGCCTGGTTAGCCACGTGAGTGGCTAACGGCGTTGTTTCACCCCTCGTTGTAATTGGAGTTCCGCTGCGTGAGTATGAGTAATTAGTAACGGTTTATGAGGTAATTACGAGGTTAACGGTTGGGGTGTTACATCATGATTCCACATTATTTGATTAAAATCACCTGCAACCACCCAGGGGATGGAAACTTGATTTCTAAGCACATTCAGAAGCTTCCACGACAGATGTTTGAAGGACCAATCTGCCCAACCATAAAAACCGGTGAAGTGAAATAAAATTCCTCCTGGTAGCAAAACTTCTACAGCAATATGATGATTAGAACAGTTGATACTAGAAACTTTCACTTCCTTAGTCCACAGCAAAGCCAACCCACCACTTCTACCTACACTTGGAACAATCAGACTGTCATACCCATTGAAATTCTTATTTATTCTTTCCATCTCCTCCTCCGATCTATGAGTCTCCATAAGAAACACAAGCTCTGGGTTTTTAGATCTCAACAGACCTTTAACCCAAGCTACTGCCTGAGGGCGACCCAACCCTCGGCAGTTAAAGCTTAAACAACTCACTGGGACTGGCAGCCTTGCCCAGAAGCAAGGTCTGCCTGAGACTGAGAAAAGATGTCCTCTTGAGAGTCCTTAATTCCTTCTTCTATCAAAGAAGAATTAATCTTAGGAGACTTAAGATTCTTGCTCTTCTGCTTACTGATTCTAAAGCTTATTTTAGATTTCTTCTTATCTGATTTTCCAGGATGAAATAAGATACCTTTACCTTCCTTTTGACTGAAAACAGAAAGGTCTTCTTTTTGTAAATCCGGCTGACTAAAACCAGATTTAGTCTTTCCTTTATCAACTGCTTCTTGCATAATCTGAGAAATAGACATATCTATTTCTATCTGAGATTGAGAGACCCTTTTTTGTTTTTTCACTGGTTGTGAACTGAACTTCTCTATAGCTTCAACCCAGTTGAAACTGTGATACAGGTCCCTCTTATTTTGGGCTCTCATATCTGTAGTAATATGTTCAAAGCCCGGAGGAATGATAGATCCTAAAATCCCCTCCTCTTCATTATTTTTTCCTTCAGCTTCAGAATCTTGATAGGATCCTATTCCCAAAATCTTGTCACTGTAAGGAATACCTCCAGAGCTCTGGGTTTCCTTGATACTTAACCATTTATTAGAAAAAACCTGAATTTCCATCATAGCCTGAGCATTCTCATCCCTTATTCCTTTTCCTTTTTCTTTCTCCTTCCTACTCCTTTGAAGATCTGTATCTTTGCTTCCAGAACAATCTTTCTGAGAGTTCTCTTGATCAGTAACCTCCCGAATCGAAATGGTGTTGTTTCTGTTACTATTTTCCTTAGACAGAAGCAATTGAATATTTTGCTCAAGCAGGAATTCATCTGAAAGAGCTGCTGTGGAGCCAGCAAATTCAGCTCTCAACCAGGCACCATATCTCTCAAGAGAATCTTTATCCTTTTTCTTCCAGTCACATTCCACCGTCATATGGTCTAATCTACCACACCTAAAGCAAAAACTGGGAAGATTTTCATAAGACAATCTACAAGCTCGATCTTTCTGACCATCATTCACTACTAAGACTCTGCAAAGCGGTTCTGTAATATCAATCTCCACTCTTATGCGAAGGATCTTAGAAGTGAGAGGATTGATCTTATCTGCACAACCCACATAAGTTCCTATCTTGTTGCCTAGGATAACAGCAGAAGTTTTATTAAAAAACATCATTGGTAGATTGTGAACTCCTACCCATATCTTTACCTTCCTCGGGTTGTGTTCATCTATGTGAATAGACGGGTTGAAAGGCATAAGAACCAGCAGCCTATTATGGAAGTGCCAAGGACCATTGGCCAATATAGGCTTCATATCAGCTCCTGCAGTGAAGTGTATCGTGAACTTGTTTTTGCCCATATCTGTTACCTTAATATAGCTTTTTGGTTTCCAGAGATTAACCAGAAAGTTTTGAAGAGCTTTAGCTTGAACTTTGCTAGGATGCAATATCTTCCCAAAGAGAGAATTACCTATGTCTGAACTAGCTGTTTCAAACCGAAGAGAATCACCATCCACTTTTTCCAACTCTCCTGGATGTATCTTCATCTCATTCCATTTGGATAAAACTCCATCCATACTGAACATCCGTACCCTTTTCTTTTTCTTCTTCCTAACTCTTTTTTTCCTTCTTTTTGACAGACTAGAGGAAAGTGAAGAATGATCAATATACCAGTATCTGCACTTGGGAAAAAACAGGAAGTTTGTAGAGAAACTGAAGACCTTCTGGTTATTAACCTTGCTCAGATCAAGATTGTCGCTGTAGAAGTGCCCAATAACATCGGGAATACTTACCTTGATACCACTCAGAGTATATGTTAAACCACTTAGATTTCCTTTAACCAGGTAGTTGAATACCTCATTACTACCCCTCATCATCACAATCTTCTTACGTGTCAAAATACTACTAGAGTTAGTATCTCTGTAGCAGAAAAAAGATCTCCTAACTCTTAAAAACACCCCTACGTGTTTTCTTCTGTAGCATGCATTAACACTCCAACGCCCACGTCCTATCACTAAACTCCCCTCCATACCCCTTCACCGTACAAGTAAGTAAAAAAGAACCAATTTAGAGGAAAGAGCCTAACAGCTCAAAACAAGGGAGGAATCCAAATCGCCTTTGCTAAAAGAGAGAATTTTTTCATACATGAATGTACCCTTCTCCATATGCATAGAGTTTAATCGAAGACTACGATTGAATACAGCTAAAGAATTTAGCATGGATTAATATATAGATAACAGATTTTTATAACTTGCAGTTTGTTTAAAGACTGTCAAACATAGCATGGTCTGTAGTTTATAGAGTGTAGATAGTATGCGCGCAAAGATAAATTTTTCACAATGGTGGCAAGAATACATGTTTAGAAAGTACTTCAATACTAGGAACAGTTCATAGATCGTTTTTAATTGCCAGATCTTAGCAGCATAAATATATGAGCAGAGCATTTTTTCAATGCCTTGGGACTGCTGCAGCAGCATAACATTAGCAGTTAAATGCTTATTCCCAATCATACTTTCCAGATCATAGCAGAAGTAAGTAATGTTCACAAGATCCAGAAGCAAATTAAATCATGCTCTATTGACTCGCGGACAAAAGTAAAGTTGTTGTTTGCTAAATGGTCATTTTCATGGCTGAAAATTTTACCGTAAAAACAATTCTCGTGGTAGCAAGTAGGATTGAGCTCACTCTGCTTGCAGTACACATTACATTAGCAGGCAATTTATTTCAAAGTTCAAGTCTCTAGAAGTCCAACGAAAACTTGCTTTATTTCTGCTCGTATCTTTATCATAAGTAGTAGGCAATTAAAGGGAGCCAGAACTTTAAACAGAAAATTCAGTTCGGTACCATTTTTATCAACTTGCTACTACTGTTACTAAAGTTCAGTATAACTATAGTTTTAATCAAGGTACCTCAAGCCGGCAGAGGAGGAAGAAAAGTAGAGAAAGGAAGATGATGAAGTGGGTGATGATTTCTCTAGCTTTGCCAAATTCGAACTTCTTCCGAGTTTGAACTCACTTCTGGTTCCGATAGGAAATGGCGAGCGGCTTCTAGTGAGACTAATGACTTTTGTTTGTTGATTGCAAGCACTTGCGGTTTTGAGGAAGAAGAAAAAACGATTCACATAATGCCCAGTGATTTAAAAGCAATCGTTCCAGTGTTTTGTAGCTGTTAGACGCAGCAACTTAATATCATGGCTCTGAAGTGAAGGGCATCCAGCCCATATTCCATGTCAAATTTTGCTATGTAACAGTAGGAAAGTGCAGGCTACCATGCGGTATAAATCAATTAGTTCTAAGGAAAGTAATACTTCCGACAAGAGGCATAAAAAACAGCAAACACACTGCTAGCTAACAAAAGCCGAAGCACAGACAGCACTATTTTTAGCTGGAAAAACTGTTTATATAAGTATCATTTAACATCAGCAAAATCAGGGGCAAAACAATATAATTTAGTAGGTAAAAAAAACTGCTTATAATCAATTTACAATACAGCGCAATAATGCTCAAATTTGGAGAATCAAACAGCACCTGAATTGGGAGGGAACTGGACAATTTTAAAAACTAGGGATATTTCAGAAAATATGTTTGAGTTTTTGCTTAATTCACGATATACCACTGTGTTTTCAAAATTACATAGAATAACATTGAGTTTTTACTTATTTCACCAGATAACACTGTGTCTCATATTCGGTTAACTTCTTTGTTATTTTTCCTAAAAAATAACAAAAATACTCCTGTTATTAATTAATTGTGTCACAATGAATTGTCATATTGATAAATTCCATAAGATATCACCTTAGTTTAACTGATAATAGGGCAGTTTAGTCTTTTATTCTAGGGATATTAACGGAAAAGTTAACGAAATATGTGACAGAGTGTTATCTGGTGAAATAAGTAAACACTCGGTGTTATCCTATGTAATTTTAGAAACACGGAAATATATCATGAATTAAACAAAAACTCAGTGGTATTTGATGAAATTTCCCTAAAAACTAAAACAGTGTCAAATATAGTAGCAGGAGGCACCCACTGCATGTTTTTTTTCTTAGTTCAAAACAGCCATTAATCAAGGCTTTGAAATTAAAAAAAAACCAATCCTTTAAAGCTAATATGTTGCTGAAATAGCAGAAAACAAAACAAAGCAAAAGTGGAGCACAAATTTGGCCAGCGATTTTATTATAGCAGGCTTTTAAACAGCGCAGAAAATTTGAAATATATGGCAGTAGCAAAAAGCGTGTATTGCACCCTTTCCTAAGCTTTGAAATGGCCAATCAAATCAGCTTACCAAACAAGCCAGCCCCATTCTTTTGCATAGCTGATAATTCAGCTGATGTTAGTTGTCAGCTAAAAGTTAGAAAAAGTAGAGAGAAAAAATAGTTGATATGACAATTGATGTATGTGACATACAGAGACAATAAACTAGTTGATCAAATAAACTCGGTGCAAAAGAATGAGGCCCGGATCTAGCATAAATATTTGTTGTAGCGGGTCCTTAGTTTAGAACAACAAATACTAGTTTAGGGTTACTTATCCATTACTGTAACTATAAAAAAAAGGTTACTTTTTATGGCAACAACAAGCAGCAGTATGTTGGTCAAAACTGATCATAGCAAAAGGTGTAACTAGGGGTAATGACCTGAACAGAATGTTTAATTTAAACCAAGCAAAAGTATCTACTAGTGTTTGAGACTTTATTTCACATCTTTCAGGCATCAGCTTTTAATACAAGTTGAGTACCAAAAAATCAAAACCATAAGCCGTTTGTAAACTTATGACTTAATTTCCATGATTCGCAATCTTACCTTGGATGTTGTAGGCTACTGTTGGTTTTAGAAATAATTCCATACCTCTCTGCGAACCAGTTTTGAAATGTCTTGAACTTTTCCCTCACTCCAATGTCTGCAAGGATGAATTGTCCATAATAGTAGCAGTAATTTCCACTTCAAAACACGAGCAATGATCACAGATGCTGAGTGTGTTTGTTAATTTGATTATTCACATTGAAAGTAATATGCAAGAATTGTGTATAACCAGTTTGCACTGTGTAAACTTTATCAGCTCAGAGTATGTGTAAAAAAAAGTTTTAAATTATGCCAAAGCATGTTGTATGATATATATTATGTTCTAATTACGCTCATATGCTTTATTGGAAGTAACTAACTCTAGAGAAAATATCTGTATCTCAATCGTGATTTGTATTGATGTTTATAACATGTATTTATAGGAACAATACAGTATTCTAGAGACTATAGAATGAGACTGGACTTTACAAATATTGTGAAATCTATTTTGGGCCGATAAGGTTTGGGCTATTATCCTCCCGCGAGCCCAACGCCATCCTTGCAAGGGGAAGTTTGGCTCGATTTTGCTGGTAAACAGAAGTGGAACTAGGTTTCGTCAAAATGTCAGCAATTTGGGAATTACTGGGTAAATGTGAGATCTTGAGAGAACCTTGCGCAATCTTCTCCCGAACAAAAAAATAGTCGATGCTAACATGCTTGATCCTGCTATGCAGAGCTGGATTCGTGGTGATGAAAGTAGCACCGAGATTATCACAATAGAGATGGGGAGGTTCGCGGAGAGAAATCCCTAGTTCAGCAAGCAAGTTTTGGAGCCAGATGACTTCAGCAGCTGCGGTGGCGACAACCTTGTACTCTGCTTCTATAGATGACCGCACAACGGTCTTTTGTTTGCGGGAGGACCAAGACACCAGATGGGAACCAAGAAAGATCAAATACGCACCATTGGACCGTCGATCAAGAGGGGAGCTGGCCCAGTCAGCGTCCGAGTACACATGGAAGTCCATGGTGGAGGAGGAATCGAAGAACAACCGTAAATTTAGGGTTCCTGCCAAGTAACGAAGAATCTGTTTTACATTCGTCCAGTTCTGTTCATTTGGTTGATGCATGCTTTGATAAACTTTGTTTACTGCAAAGGAGATATCTGGTCGGGTAATGGATAGATATTGGAGGATGTCGACTATTTTTCTGTATTTTGTGGGATCTAGGAATGGCTTAGGATCTATAGAGTCTGAGCTAGAGGAGGGAGACATAGGAGTGGGGGAGGGTTTGGCGTGAGCCATGTTTGTGATGCATAGAAGGTTTTGTATGTATTTTGTCTGAGATAGGAGAACTCCAGCAGAAGTGCGAGTGACATTCACCCCTAGGAAACAATGTAAGGGTCCCATAGCTGAGATAGGGAACTGCGCAGATAAGGCACCAGTGAATTTTTGAATCAAATCCATAGAGGTGGTAGTGAACAGAATGTCATCGACATAAACAAGTATAAACATTTTCCCGCTTGAAACTAATAGACAAAAAGGGAAGAATCTGATATAGAAGTAGTAAAACCAATCTCAATTAGGAATGAACTTAACTTAGAGAACCAAGCCCGTGGGCTTTGCTTTAGGCCATATAGAGATTTCCTCAATCTTCAAACATGGTGAGGAAACTTAGGGTTAATGAACCCTTTAGGTTGATGAATAAACACATCCTCTCCTCCAGTTCTCATGGAGAAGGCATTCTGAATGTCTGCTTGATAGAGAGGCCAGCCATGAGTGGTGGCTAGGGAAATGATTAACCTGATTGTAGAAACCTTAACCACTGGCTATAGGTTTGAGTGTAGTCAAGCCCGTAGGATTGAGAGAATCCTTGAGCAACAAGCCTGGCCTTGCGCCTCTGTAAGCTGCCATCTGAGTTATATTTAGTTTTGAGAATCCATTTGGTGCCTAGTATGTTCATAGAGGGATGAGAGGGTACAAGTTCCCAAGTTCCAGTGTCAAGAAGAGCATTAATTCCTTGAGAATGGCTTCTTGCCATTCTAGGTAGGATTGGGCCTATTTGAAGTAAGAGAATCAGGGATGTTCTGGGTTAGTGGTAGTGACATGTGCCTATGGCCATGGGATAGTACCGTCAGTGAAGACTTTGGGTTGAGAGATTGTGTTTTAGACCTAGTCACCATGGGATGGCAGGGGACAGGGGAGGGATAGTCATTTGAGGGTGGTGAGAGGGGTGTTGTGGATAGGTGACTGAGAGGCAGTTTGTGTTGGGTGAGGAATTTCGTGGGAGGGAGGAAATATCTGGGCTAGATATGGAGAGAGGGAGTAGTAGAGGAGAGAGACTGAGGATAAGTAGTTGTGGTAACCTGGATATCAGGTATGGGGTAGGTAACAGCAGTGAGAGAGGGAGATGAGGAAGTGGAGTTTTTATTGGCAAAAGGAAAAACTGGTCTCAATGAATGTTACATCACGGGAAATTTGATTTTATTTGTGGTGGGTTAAAACAGAGATATCCAGTGTGAGAAGGGGAATAACCAATGTAACGTGTAAACAGTGTTTGTGCTTGATAGAGTAGGAATGTTAGTCTGACCAGTATGAGAGATAGGAGAGGTACCGTCACCCAATGTAACAGTGTCTGTGCCTTGATTTTCAGAGGCACTAATGTTTAGGCGGTTGAAATCCCTTGTGAAGTGATGTGTGGCTCCTGTGTCTGGGATCCAGGTAGATGAGGTAGATCAGGGAGTGTGAGAAGTGAGGTTGGCTTGAAAGCTGCGGGGTGGATTAGCTTGATATGATTGTGAAAATCTGTGAAACAATTTTTTGCAACATGGCCTCTTGTCACAGATCTGACATTGAGGTCTACTGTCATAGTAACCTGCAAAGTTAGTAGATCCAGAGTTCTGACTAGATCTATTTCCTCCATTGTAGTTACCTCTTCCTTTGGATTTGTTGGATCCAGATCGATTAAAGTTCTCCCATTCTTGTTCTTCTCATAAGATGCTTTTGAATCTGATTTGGAGGTAGCATTAACAGTGAGAGTAGTAGAGAGTTGCTTGACTTGTTCTGATATGCGAACCTCCTAATGCAACAGATTGCCATATATTGGTGATGGGGGTGGGGGCCTTAGGTTGTGTAAGAATGTAAGTCACCATAGAATCATATTCACTAGGAGACCTTTCAAAAGGTATGTCTGTAGTTCACAATCTGAAACCACATGATCAGTAGAAGCCAAAGATGAAACAAGAGATTGAGCTCGATGAAAGTACTCAGTGATGGTTTCGGTGCCTAACATCTTTATGCTTGCTAATTGTAATAGATACTAGCCAATGTGAGCTACAGACTCAGCGGCAAAATATCCTCCAGAACTGTCCATCTGAGTCGATGTAGTACACTTGGAGTTTGAATAATAATAGACTCAGAGAGAGAAGATAGGATAATACTCATAACCAATTGGTCCTGTTTTCCAGGTGTAATTTTTTGTTGTCTTCTTTGTTGATGGTTGCAGGTGGACATTGATGAGATCCATCGATGTAGCGAAGAGATTGTTGCCTTGAGGAAGGGATGATGAGGCTTTGCCAGGGATAGTTATCAGATCTAAGCTTAGTGAGATGAGAGGCAGTGGATAAATGGAGTATGAAGGGATCGATTGAGTGACAATGGTGGTTGTTGAAGCTAAAGGATGGATGTGTGTTCATCGCCATTGTGAGAATCGGCAGATCCAGAAACAACGGACAATGGAAATTTTTTTTTTGGGACTTATCCCTTTGCTTGCTCTGATACCATATTGGAAGTAACTAACTCTAGAGAAAATATCTGTATCTCAATCTTGATTTGTATTAATGTTTATAACATGTATTTATAGGAACAATACAGTATTCTAGAGACTATAGAATGAGACTAGACTTATGTAATGAGACTGGACTTTACAAATATTGTGAAATCTATTTTGGGCCGATAAGGTTTGGGCTATTATCCTTGCATAAAAATAGTAAAAATCTAAGGCGAATGTAATAATTTCTCAGGAAACTCTACTGCTGTAGCGGAGATTCAATTTACCACCAAAAATCAGAAAAATATTCTATTATGTGTAGCATATATAGCAACAGTATGAGGCATCAAACTTGTTTGTGTCCCAGTTAACGTTATTAATAACTAATTCTTGGAAGGAAACAACAGCAGAGTAACATGGTTATTTCATCTTTAAATAAGGTCGAGAAAAAGATTGCAACATTAGCATGAGATTGCAAAATTGGTAATTTAGATCAGCAGGTGCAGAAAGCTTTTATCCAAGATTAACAGGGGCAAAGTTTGCAATAATTTCAGTAGAGAGAAATTTCTGAAGGGAAAAGATACATGTAGCAAAATATCGCTATTAGAATGAAATTTTTAATATAAACCAATGCAGGAAAAAGTAGGATTGGGAGCCTAAAGAGTTGCCAAAAGCTATAGACAAAATTTGGTAAAAAGTCCATATTATGGGTTCAGTTAGAGGTAGAAGTGAAACAAAACCAGAGCATGAGCATGCAGCCTTATATTGAGTCAGAAGTAGAGAATTGCAAGGCAATGGAACAATGTAGACAATTGTATTAAGTAAATATATCCCGATGATATTATTAGGGATAGGACCCATGTATTTATAGTACATTTACAAGTTCTGGAACCATCTTAAGTTATAAGAATGGACTGGACAAATATACTGATAACAACCGTAATGGGCCTTATGGACTAGGTCCACTATTCCCCCGCATTCCAAAAGAAGTCTCAATGAGAGACATTTGGGAACGGAGAGAAGCAAATCAACCACGACCTAGGGTTTTTGTAACACCTTAGATTTTGCCTTCAATGAAAGAGTGTGTCGATACGGATCTAACGCCACAAACGGATATGAAAACGGACTTCAAATGAGTCCTAAAACTGAAGAAGAAGCCTTGTCCGAACTTGTGTCCGAACGATGATGTTCGGACACAAACCGAGATGAAAACAGACTGAGAAAACCTGAGTGTCTGAACTTGTGCCCGGACATTAATGTTCGGACACAAGTCGAGAGTTTGAACAATTAGACGTCCGAACATGTGTCCGAACATGTAAGTTCGGACACAAGCTCGGATAAAAATCCAATATGTGGTCCGAACATTGGTCCAAACATGTAAGTTCAGACCAATGCCGAGATTTACAGTTCAGACCCGTCCTCGCATGCTGTCCAAACATGTAAGTCGAAAAGATGTTCGGACACACTCAAACTGAAAAACAAACACTATTGGGGCCTGTCCGAACATGGATGTCCGGACGGAAGTTCGGACAGGTCCAAAGTTGCGAAATTCAGAATGTAAACAGAGGTAGAAAGAGTATAAAATGATTACAAAATTTAAGATCAATGGATCATGATTATCTCATAGGCAAAAGTAGTAAATGTTACCATAAAACACAGTGGAGAATACTTGAATCCAGAGTGCTACCGCCACACTCAATCCTTTGAGTGCTCAGGCTATAATTAAACAATCTCAAACAAAACCAAACGTTTAAACATTGTGTCTCAAAAATATAGTAACTCAATTGTTGCAACACGAATAATGATCAATACTCCTAACACTACGTGATAGCGCATTTCACATCCCCAACCTCAGCAATGTGTACCTGCGATCAGAAAACAATATACAAAAACACGAAAGGATCACGCAAATCAGCAAAACTGAGTAAATTCTTCCTCATTGTGTAAAATACACTTTGAAATGATTTTTATCAGTTTATCAATCGAACGAGAGAGACATAAGCAATTAAACCATTTTTCCAACAATAAAAGTAATCAACAAAACAATAGGGAGCTTTCACTAGGAAACAATCACAACCCAAACACGGAGGTCACCTATGGGACCCCCAACAATAATACCACGGACAGTCACCTATGGGACCGTCAAACACCACCTTACCCTAAGTCCTTAAGTGTGCACACCCCCTATGAAACATCAGTCCATAGAGTAGATCATAGAGCTTAATTGTGTTTCACTGTTCGCAGCGCAAATAAATATATAGATAAGATACCAAGTATTAACAATTGATATGGAGCACCTATGGGCTCCAATGACATAGCAATTATTCCTGTGAAAGGCTCCCAAAATCCTTAATCAAATCACCATCCATAAATTTCATTCAACAATTCCAATACGTGGGAAAAAATCCCAATTCCCAATTCCAATTTCCCAATCAGGCTTAAATCATCTTCCAACAATTATAAATCGTGTTCCAAAACATTTTCCAGCAATTTGTAAACCACAAAATCAGACAATCATGAGCATAGGGATTTACCTGATTAATCACACAAACTCAGGAGAAAAATCCAACAGAATCACTATCACAACTAACGTAAATTGAAACACCATCTAAGTAGTACACTTTAACCCATTGTAGTTCTAAATTGGCACCAGGAAGAACCTCAAGGAAGACAAAGGAGAGCGAGAGATTTTGTATTTTGAAGAGTAGGAGCGTAAGAATGTCGTAATGCCGGTGGTGGAGGTGGAAGTTGAAATCCCCGGGTAATTACTACCCTAATTAATAAGGATTAAATTAAATCATGAGCAATAATTGCTATAAATACTATAGTATAAAATATATAGTCCAAAATGGACATTAAATTATACACTCGATCTCTAATCAAAGAGAAAATATCATTAAGGAGAAATCAACTCCTAAATTTAATACCACATGTAACACATTATTACATGAGTTAAATACCACAAATATCACTCTATAAAGTATATAAAATTTTATATACTCTAAACAATCATAGACACAAAGTATACACACATATACACACCTCTAAATCAAAAAATACTATAAGTAACCATATGAAAACATTAATATAGTCATATATATATATAGGTATAGTTGGTGTTACAATATTAGCTAGGGAAATATTCAAATTCTCCCCCCCCCCCCCCAAATTATTTACTGCCGCCCACCTGCATAACAAAAGAAAACACAAAGACAAGATTATAGTTAATTAAATAGTAAGGTACAAAACAAGTACAAGGAAGTCTACCTTTCCTTACTTTCTCCCCATCCCTTCTCGATTTTTTTTCCGGCATAGGACAGCACCATTACCTTCCCATCACTTCAACTGCAGTCTCTTTTCTGCCCCCCTTGCCTCACGACAACAAATCACTACAAACCTTCATTCTCTTATTTTTCTCTCACGCTAGTAGACCATTTCTCTGCTCTCGAACTCCAACAGCAAGGTCACTTCTCATTCCTTTTCCTTCTGCTTACGGTCTCATAAGGGAAACACCCATCGACTTTCCTCCATCCCTCCATAGAAGTGGCTGCGGTTTTCCTTCTCCATGAGACATTAACAACTCCCAACTAGAGCCCTTCTGCATCGATCTACAGAAGCAAGGCTGGAGCAGCAAACAAAAAAATATATAAATGGTAACATATTACTTCTCCCCCTGCTCCGCATGTCTTTCCTTCCTCCATCAATTCTCTTTTTTTTCTCACTTAATCTCAATCTTCTCCTTCCCTTGGCAGTAGTAACATCACGTAAAGAAAAAAAAATTGGTTACAGCAAGGAAACAAACAACACAAGCTGGTAGGAAGCACTCCATTTTCTCTTCCTTTTTGCACGGTTCACACTTCTCTTTCCTTCGGTTTCTCCATGGTTAAAATACCTTCTCTTCCAGCAGAATAGGAGACTACATCTTCCACTCTTCTTGGTTCCAAACTGAAACAATAAACCGCAACAGCAGCAAGACGTAAGTTGATCTTTCCTGCTTGTGTGCGGTTGTGGAGCAGGGACTGATCTGATTTCCTCCTTCCCCCTCTACAGAAGACTACTACCTTACCTCTTCTCCACAATACAACAACTCACCTTCTTCCTCCCCTTGAAGGTTTCACTACCCAGCTCCTAAACACCGGTAAGTCGAATGGAAAAAAAATCACCCAACTTACTCTCTATTTCCTTGCGTTCTGTCACTACTCTTCCCTCCCATTTTCTTTGCAGGAAATGAACCCATTTTACTTGTTGAAGGTGACAGAAAAACACCACGTAAACTCCTGTAAATATAAGGTGAAACCTGAGTAGACCTTGGCTTTGAACCTTCGTTTTCTCTTTCTTTATTCCCATACAAACTGAGACTATATCTCCCTGCAGTGAGTGCCGAACAGAGGTTGGAATCTCCAGAAAAACCTGCAAGTAAGTTCCTCTTTTGAAGTTCAAAAAGTGCATCTTAAGACTACGTAAAATAACTACTTAATAAGGTGACTAATGTAACCTTGTTCCTTGTGTACATGTGAGCCGAGAAGTGATTGTTTGCCTATGGAAGAAATGTGTGAAAATGGGGCTGAGTTCTAAGAGAAAACCAGTCCTAAGGAGGTAACCACTTAATTAAGGCCTAAGTACTATACTAGTGAATTAAGGAAGATGTTTGGGTACAAACTAATTTATCTTGTATCTATATAAGCAGCGTGGTGAAGGGAGTAGAGCTGGTGGAAAATTCTGGTCATGATATTAAGGTAGAGCTGATCATTCGGCGGGCCGGGTTCGGGCCGGGTCGGAGGAAAATTTTTAGGCCCGTCGGGCATTTTTAAAAACCAAGCCCGGTTTTTTACGTGCTCGGGCCGGGCCGGGCTAGGCCCGGTTTTTTCCAGGTTTTGCCGAAGCCCGGCCCGCCCGGCCCGGTTTTTAAATTTTTTTTATATAAATTAATGAAAAAATTTAAAATTAATATATTTAAATATAGATTCATATTTATATATATAACTTAATTAAATTTATATATTATATACATTTTTGTATATATTATAATACAATTAAATATGTATATATTACATTTTAAAAAATAATAATAAAAAATATAAAATCGGGCCGGGCCGGGCTTGCCCACGGGCTCAAAAATGTGCCGCGGCCCGACCCGATTTTTTATTCGGGCCTAGTTTTATGTCCAGGCCCGCCCGAGAAGCCCAATCGGGCTCGGCCTGTCGGGCTTTTTTACGGGCCGGTCGGACCGGGCTGCCGGGCCGGAACATTATTGTAAAGACCCCAAAACCGGCCTAGGAGTTAGGGCCGTTACACGCCGCGAGTCTACTACCTAACGTCGCAAGGCTCTAAGCAAACGAATCCCAAAACCGAATAAGAAACTTGTATAAATTCCAAAGAGTTTACAAGATCCAAAGCTTACAAGTCAAATACAAAGCGAAAGGCCCAAGGCTACACAAAGTACTAAAGCGTCCAAACGCAAGCAAACAAAGTCTAAAGACATAATAAAGTAAACAAGCTCCAGAAGGGGACGAGGAGAGAAGATCCCACGAGCTCAATCTGCAACAAAGTAAAGGGGGTGAGCTAAACAGCCCAGCAAGCAGAAGACTTCCTCAAGGAAGCCCACTCAAAACAGAAGCAGAAGAATGCTTATGAACAGAGAGGATAGCGGAGTCAAAAATAATAGACCGCGAAAACCACAAAACAGAGGCAGAGCAGAACGGAAGAACACTTCAAAACACAGTCGGACCTTCAGAACAGAACAGAAGAATGGGACACTAGAAACAAGCTAACACAACAGAAGGACACACATAAGGTCCTATGGATCCGAGGATCCCACAACAGAAGCCGTGGAGACAGCTAACAGACCCGTCGGTCAAATAACATCCCAAGGGAGACCCTAAGGAGTATAAACAGAAGGAATTCCTACGCAGCATGCTACGGGACAGCCCGACCCGACTATCCAAGGCTCAGAAGCAAAGTAACTAGGTCCCAAACCAAAAGCTCACAAAACAGATCTTAAGCGCATAAAAATGCATATAAACAGCCTAAGAAGCTTGTACACAAATAGGGAAACCAACCCCGCAAACGGAACGCAAAACGGAGCTAAAACTGAGAAGTTATGCTCAAAACAGTGGCATGTCCGAACTTGCGTCCGACCTTGCAAGTTCGGACAGAGGCCGAGAATCAGAGTCGCGGAGATACAAATGTCCGAACTTACGTCCGAACATCGAAGTTCGGACGTAAGTCGAGAGTTAAAAGCCAGAATCATCTTAGTGTCCGAACTTGCGTCGTCCGACCTTGCAAGTTCGGACACACGTCGAAACTTTTACGAAAATCCATCCTAGCGTCAGGTCCGAACTTTGAAGTTCGGACCGATGTTCGGACACTTCAAAACCTTCAAAAACAAAACGCGCCCGATGCACTGTCCGAACTCCAAGTTCGGACAGATGTTCGGACAGCGCGAAACTGACGAAAACCAGAGCGAACAAACGCGCAGAAATCCAACCAAAATCAATACAAACTCACCCAAATCCACGGAATGGTAAATCAGTACCCTCGGGGTTTAGCCACGCGATTAGCAACACAGAACCGAAGCAAAACACCAATCAAAACACAATTGCAAGACAGAAAGGTTAGAACGAAAACAGTCCCCGAGGATGAGTAAACAACCCCGATTCCATCCCCCACTTACTTCAATTCGCAGAGGAGATTACACCGGTCTGCAACAGTGAACGATCCCGACAACGCAGCGATCCCCAAACAGCAAAACACCACTGAATTCGCAAAGAACGAGCACCAACAATCAGAACACGTTCTTCCCAAAAACTGAGATAACTAATACCAAAAGCTCACCCGACCAACCTGAATTCGCAGAAAACGAAACCCGAACTGTACAGAAGAGAACGACGCAGAAATCTGGAAGAAGCAGCAACAATCCCACCAGAATTCACCAAGCATACACAGAGAGAAGAGAGGAAGAACGCAGAAACTGTCGAGAGAGAGAGCGCTCCTCAAAATAGATCGTGAATTGGAAATGCAAAAATAAGAGACTTAACTTCCTTAATTAAGCCTTACCAAATAGAAGAGAGGGAAAGACCTCCTTGCCCTCATCCTTTAATCAATTGCCTCCGACGTCCCAATTACTAAACACGGCACCACATAACATAATTAATATCACAAACCAGAATGTTATGTAACGAAATCTGAAAAACGAAATACGGAGTATTACATCACTCCCCCTTAAAAGGAATTTCGTCCCCGAAATTCAACATACCTCACTGCTCGAAAAGGGACGGAAACTTAGCACGCAACTCCTCCTCGAGTTCCCACGTTGCCTCACGCTCGGACTGATCAGACCACTGCACCTTAACCATAGGCATGTCTTGCTACGAAGCCGACGAACATCCCGAGCTAAAATACGAACCGGAACTGCCTCATAAGTGAAATCATCTCTGAGTCGAAGCTGACCATAGTCAATCACATGCGAAGGATCATGTAGATACTTCCGGAGCATCGACACATGGAACACGTCATGCACTCCAGCTAGAGCTGGTGGCAATGCCAATCTGTAAGCCACCGGCCCCCTTCCCAAGCACCTCAAAAGGCCCTACGAACCGAGGACTCAGCTTGCCTCGCTTCCCAAAACGAACCACACCCCGAACTGGAGAGATCTTTAGATACACGTGGTCTCCCGCCTGAAACTCAAGCGGACGGCGTCTCTGATCTGCATAACTCTTCTGCCGGCTCTGGGCAACCAACAAACGCTCCCTGATAGTCTTGACTTTGTCCACAGCTCCCTGCACCAACTCAGGACCTACAATCGCCCTCTCCTGCAGGTCATCCCAACAAATAGGAGATCTACAGCGCCTACCATACAACGCCTCATATGGAGCCATCCCAATGCTCGATTGGAAACTATTGTTGTAGGCGAACTCAATCAAAGTCACATGCTGCTCCCAGCTGCCCCCGAAGTCGAGTACACAAGCCCTCAACATGTCCTCCAAAATCTGATTCGTCCTCTCCGTCTGCCCATCGGTCTGAGGATGATAAGCCGAACTGAAAGCCAATTCGTCCCTAACGCCTTATGCAGGCTCCGCCAGAAACGAGATACAAATCTCGGATCTCTGTCCGAAACGATCGTCGCCGGCACACACCGTGCAACCTCACAATCTCATCAATATACAGCCGAGCCAGGCGCTCAAGGCTGAAAGTCTTCCTCACAGGCAAGAAATGAGCTGACTTCGTCAACCGGTCTACAATCACCCATAGTGCATCGTACCCAGAAGATGTCCTAGGCAACCCCACAAAAATCCATGCCAACGCTCTCCCATTTCCACTCAGGAACGGGAAGAGGCTGCAGAAGACCCGCAGGTCGCTGATGCTCAGCCTTCACCTGCTGACAGGTTTGGCAACGAGCCACAAAATCGGAAATCTCCCTCTTCATATTCGCCCACCAGAAGGACTCTTGGAGGTCCCGGTACATCTTCACCCCTCCTGGGTGCACAGAATAAGGAGCTCCATGAGCCTCCTGCATAATCTCCCGCCGAAGGTCGCCTCCACTAGGCACACAAACTCTGCCCCTGAAGCGAAGACAATCATCGCTGGACACAGAATACTCTGACTCCTGCTCATCTGCCAACTTCTCTCTGATCTTACCCAACTCAGCATCAGCCTTCTGACCCTCTCTGATCCGCTCAATCAAAGTAGACTGGACCTGAATCGAAGCAATCATCCCGGCACGGTCTGACCGAACAACCCAAATCCCATACGCTGGAGCTCAAAAGCAGACCTCTGAACCCCTGACAACGAACAAGCAAGCCAGGAGCACCTCTACGGCTCAAGGCATCCGCCACCACATTCGCTCTACCCGGTGGTAGAGGATCTCTAGATCGTAGTCATGTAACAGCTCCAACCAGCGCCGCTGTCTCAAATTCAATTCCTTCTGCGTGAACAGATATTTGAGACTCTTGTGATCCGTGTAGACCTTACACGTCACCCCATACAAATAGTGCCACCAGATCTTCAGAGCGAAGACCACAGCAGCTAGCTCCAAGTCATGGGTAGGATAATTCTTCTCATACGACTTCAACTGTCGTGACCCGTACGCTACCACTTTCCCTGCTGCATCAGAACACACCCCAACCCTCTGTGGGAAGCGTCACAGAACACCTCAAAGCCCTCTGTCCCAGAAGGCAACGTCAAAATCGGGGCCGAAGTCAACCTCTTCTTCAACTCCTGGAAGCTCTCCTGGCACGCCTCACTCCAGTCAAACTTGACATCCTTCCTAAGAAGACGAGTCAAGGGAGATACGATCTTAGAAAAGCCCTCCACGAACTTCCTATAATACCCAGCCAATCCCAGAAAACTGCGCACCTCCGACACACTAGTGGGCTTCGCCCACTCCATAACTGCCTTAATCTTCTCTGGGTCCACTGATATGCCATCCTTCGAAACCACGTGGCCAAGAAACACCACTCTATCCAACCAGAACTCACACTTCTTCAATTTAGCATACAACTCCTTCTCCTTCAACGTCTGTAGAACCATCCTCAGATGCTCCTCATGCTCCTCAGCACTCTTGGAGTACACCAAGATGTCGTCAATAAACACAACTACAAAAAGAAGAAAAGGTTTGAAGACTCTATTCATCATATCCATGAAGAACGACGGGGCATTGGTCAAACCAAAAGGCATGACCAAGAACTCGTAATGCCCATATCGGGTCCTAAATGCAGACTTAGGCACATCCTCGGCCTTAATCTTCAGCTGATGATATCCAGAACGCAAGTCGATCTTCGAGAAGACTGTCGCCCCTGCTAACTGGTCAAAGAGATCATCAATGCGGGGAAGAGGATACCGATTCTTGATGGTAACCTTATTCAATTCCCTGTAATCAATGCACAATCTGAAGGAGCCATCCTTCTTCTTCACGAACAACACAGGTGCTCCCCACGGAGACACGCTAGGGCGAATGAAGCCCTTCCCAAGATCCCTGCAGCTGCACCTTCAGCTCCTTAAGCTCCGCCGGACTCATGCGATGGAGGGAGCCTTAGAGATAGGCTGAGTCCCTGGCGCTAACTCAATAGAAAACTCCACCTCACGATCAGGTGGTAGCCCTGGCACATCGTCCTGGAACACCTCAGGGAGCTCACACACAATGGGGATCTCCTCCAACCGGGACCCCTCCTTAACCTCAGGTACAAAGCAAAGAAACCCCTGGCAGCCCTTCCTCAAGGAACGGACTGCCTGCATAGCAGACACCAAACAGGAGCACAAGGAATGAATTCCCCCACAAAAAAACGGGTCTCACCCGTCTATCACACAACTCTCCTAGCTGCACAATCTATCTGGGCATGGTGCTCTGCTAGCCAGTCCATGCCCAAAATCACATCGAAGCAAGACATACGCATAGGGATCAAATCAGCAGACAAGTTCCTATCCATAATCACTACCGGAACCGACTTACACACAGAATCAAGTACACAAGCAGGTACGCCACTCAGCGGGCTAGAAATACACAAATCCACATCACAAGGCACAGCAGACAACCCGAGACTACCCACTAAATCAGCAGACACAAAGAGTGGGTAGCTCCTGAATCAAACAAGCAGAAAACTGGCTGGAAGAGATCTGAAGAATACCTGACACAACTCGGCCTGAGTCGCGGTCTCGCTCACCAGCTAGAGCGTACACACGAGCCTGGGTCTGGGCTTCTTCTTCTGCTCAGTCTCTGCCCGGACCCTGAACCAGCTCCTCGGCCCTCAGAACCGCCACTGCTACCTCCACCTCTAGCCTGTGGACACTGGGCAATGCGATGGTCTAGCGAACCACACTTGAAGCACGCCCCGGACTTCCTGTAGCACTCCCGCCCAGGATGGAAACGGTCACACTCCGCACACTTCTCCACAGCAGGAGATGCTGAAGAAGAAGAACCCCGGTCTCCTCTATACTTCTTCTTCTGAGAAGAAGTCTGCTCACGCCTCTCGGGCTCCTCCACGCGACCCTTCCTCTTCTGGTCCTTGCCCTTATCGGGCCTCTGGTCCCTCTCTCATACCGCTGCCTAGCCTGCAGCTCAGACTCCACCACCAACGCCACATCGGCCACATCCCTGAAAGTCTTGTGGCGGAAAGGTGCCACAGCAGCTCGAATGTCCCCCTCAACCCAGCCTCAAACTTCCTAGCCTTCCGGTTATCATCTGGCTCAGGCACAAACTTCGAAAGGGAAATAAACTTCCTCACATAGTCATCCACTGACATCTCCTTCGTCTGGCGAAGCCTCCCATACTCTACAATCTTCTGGTCCCTGAAGACATCGGGATAGAACTGCTGATTGAAGCAGCCCCTAAACTGCTCCCATGTCCATGGGTGGGGGTACTTCCCTTCGACCGTCTTCCACCACTCCTTCGCCTCCGACTGAAACATGAAGGTAGCAAATCCGACTTTCTGATCCTCCTCACATCCCATGACCCGCAGAAGGTCCTCAATGGCAGTGATCCAGTGGCTCGCCTCCTGTGGGTCGCCACTAGCATCAAAGGAAGGTGGCTTCAGCTTCAGAAACTCCTGAAGCGCCTTCACATTATTGCCCCCCGCGTTACCGGCTCCTGCCGCCTGACCAGCAGTGGCCCCTACAGTCTGCAGCACCTGGGTCACCACCTGCTGCACAATCTCTGCAATGTCCCCCTGGGGAGCATCGCCTGCAGCTGTACCACGTCCTGAACGTCGGGGAGGCATACTGAAGATACAACATCAAAATTTATCAGAAACCACAAGCAGCAAACAGCAGACCTTTCAGACACCCACACATGCAGACAAAACCTCACAGACACCAAAGAATGAGCAACCTGGCTCTGATACCACTAAATGTAACGACCCCAAAACCGGCCTAGGAGTTAGGGCCGTTACACCCGCGAGTCTACTACCTAACGTCGCAAGGCTCTAAGCAAACGAATCCCAAAACCGAATAAGAAACTTGTATAAATTCCAAAGAGTTTACAAGATCCAAAGACTTACAAGTCAAATACAAAGCGAAAGGCCAAAGGCTACACAAAGTACTAAAGCGTCCAAAACGCAAGCAAACAAAGTCTAAAGACATAATAAAGTAAACAAGCTCCAGAAGGGGATGAGGAGAGAATCCCACGAGCTCAATCTGCAACAAAGTAAAGGGGGTGAGCTAAACAGCCCAGCAAGCAGAAGACTTCCTCAAGGAAGCCCACTCAAAACAGAAGCAGAAGAATGCTTATGAACAGAGAGGATAGCGGAGTCAAAATAAATAGACCGAACGAAACCACAAAACAGAGGCAGAGCAGAACGGAAGAACACTTCAAAACACAGTCGGACCTTCAGAACAGAACAGAAGAATGGGACACTAGAAACAAGCTAACACAACAGAAGGACACACATAAGGTCCTATGGATCCGAGGATCCCACAACAGAAGCCGTGGAGACAGCTAACAGACCCGTCGGTCAAATAACATCCCAAGGGAGACCCTAAGGAGTATAAACAGAAGGAATTCCTGCGCAGCATGCTACGGGACAGCCCGACCCGACTATCCAAGGCTCAGAAGCAAAGTAACTAGGTCCCAAACCAAAAGCTCACAAAACAGATCTTAAGCGCATAAAAATGCATATAAACAGCCTAAGAAGCTTGTACACAAATAGGGGAAACCAACCCCGCAAACGGAACGCAAAACGGAGCTAAAACTGAGAAGTTATGCTCAAAACAGTGGCATGTCCGAACTTGCGTCCGACCTTGCAAGTTCGGACAGAGGCCGAGAATCAGAGGTCGCGGAGATACAAATGTCCGAACTTACGTCCGAACATCGAAGTTCGGACGTAAGTCGAGAGTTAAAAGCCAGAATCATCTTAGTGTCCGAACTTGCGTCCGACCTTGCAAGTTCGGACACACGTCGAAACTTTTACGAAAATCCATCCTAGCGTCAGGTCCAAACTTTGAAGTTCGGACCGATGTTCGGACACTTCAAAACCTTCAAAAACAAAACGCGCCCGATGCACTGTCCGAACTTCCAAGTTCGGACAGATGTTCGGACAGC
This sequence comes from Limonium bicolor, assembly GCA_023374045.1. Classification (NCBI taxonomy): domain Eukaryota; kingdom Viridiplantae; phylum Streptophyta; class Magnoliopsida; order Caryophyllales; family Plumbaginaceae; genus Limonium; species Limonium bicolor. The sequence continues at coordinate 74,360,899 of CM041776.1, forward strand.
GCGAAACTGACGAAAACCAGAGCGAACAAACGCGCAGAAATCCAACCAAAATCAATACTAAACTCACCCAAATCCACGGAATGGTAAATCAGTACCCTCGGGGGTTTAGCCACGCGATTACAACACAGAACCGAAGCAAAACACCCAATCAACAAAACACAATTGCAAGACAGAAAGGTTAGAACGAAACAGTCCCCGAGGGTGAGTAAACAACCCCGATTCCATCCCCCACTTACTTCAATTCGCAGAGGAGATTACACCGGTCTGCAACAGCGAACGATCCCGACAACGCAGCGATCCCCAAACAGCAAAACAACCACTGAATTCGCAAAGAACGAGCACCAACAATCAGAACACGTTCTTCCCAAAAACTGAGATAACTAATACCAAAAGCTCACCCGACCAACCTGAATTCGCAGAAAACGAAACCCGAACTGTAGCAGAAGAGAACGACGCAGAAATCTGGAAGAAGCAGCAACAATCCACACCAGAATTCACCAAGCATACACAGAGGAGAAGAGAGGAAGAACGCAGAAACTGTCGAGAGAGAGAGCGCTCCTCAAAAGATCGTGAATTGGAAATGCAAAAAATAAGAGACTTAACTTCCTTAATTAAGCCTTACCAAATAGAAGAGAGGGAAAGACCTCCTTGCCCTCATCCTTTAATCAATTGCCTCCGACGTCCCAATTACTAAACACGGCACCACATAACATAATTAATATCACAAACCAGAATGTTATGTAACGAAATCTGAAAAACGAAAAATACGGAGTATTACACATATGATCACCTCTATATTAAGGTAGTGAGGTCTATTACCTTCTCTACCTTAGTATGTAATAGCTTGATAGTTATAAAACCGAAAATGGGTGTCTGTATAGATAGCGGTTTAAATTTGAATTAGGTGTGGGGGAATGAAAATTTTGTGTTTTATAATTAAACTTAAGTGCTAATGACTTGCTAAAGTCAAAATCATAAGCTAATAATGAAAGAAAAGGATTTAAAGGTATTAAATGTTAAACTACAAGAAACCGAATATATGTGTGAGTTTTGAAGATGCTAATCCTAAATATGTGGAAAAGATTAAGGGCTGAAAATTTGATTGGTGAAATGAAGTATTAATGGCCTATTAAAGATCTATTTTATAAGTAAATAATGTAGGAAAATATTTTAAATGGGTTAGATGTAGAAACTACTGCAAGCCGTGAGGATAATATAATTTTGAGGACATTTTAATGTCATTTAAAAGTTTAGTATGCTATTTTTACTGGGTTGCTATACGCAGTACAAATTACTAATCACCGCAGTACAAAATTTTTTTGATTCATATTGACGTTATACACATATAATGATGTCGTGTTGTAACTTTTGTTTTATTAAAAAATAATTTCTTGATCGTAAACAGTAAAAAACACTCTGAATGTTACAAAACATTATAAATCCGTAATAATTGCGTCAATATGATTTTAATTGTGACTCCACGTAAATTGGACGACATTTTATGTTATGTTTGACTAAATTAGAAACATTGGTACATATTCAGAATGTCGTACTAAATTCGTAGTTAAAAACGCCAATTTTTGGTGAAAAAAGCTGTAATTGTAATAAAAGACGCTAAACACTTTTCAATCAAATTTAAACGTTATAATTGCGACTCCACGTAAGTTAAAGACAGTTTACGTTGCATTTGACTAAATTACTAGCATTGCTACACTGTCAGAACGTCGTACTGAAATCACAGTTCAGAACGTCATTTTCGGGTAAAAAAAACGCTCTCACTATATACATCTCAATCTTCATTGAAAAATTCATTTTTCTCTTACCCACTCTCTCTCCTCTCTCTCTCTTCCTTAAGAAGCTCTCTTCTAACTGTCGGAGCCGCCACCGGAGCCACCACCCACCGCCACCAACCACCGCGGGACCACCACCGGAAAAATTTTCCGGTGAGTTTTTCGAAATTTTTTTTTGCAACTTATAGATTTGGGTGTCCTGAGTATGATTTGGTGTTAGTTTTTTTGAAATTCAACATCAATTGAGGTAGATCTAGCATTAAACATTCGAAATTAGCAAAAAAAAAAACATATGCGGGCGAGGAGCAGCGCTGCTCGATCTGGGCTAAGGAGAGCACCGCCACTGCTCTACCCGGAGTCATGCGAGCAGCACCACTACTCGAATTACAGACAGGCGAGGACTCCTGCTGCTCGATTTGGACAGAGGCGAGGAGTGCTGCTGCTCGAATCCGGAGAAGGAGAGCGCTACTGCTCGAATCTGGAGAAGAAGAGGAGCTGCGCAGCTCGCCCCTGGAGCAGAAGAGCAGCTGCGCAGCTCGAACCCTGTTTTAATTTTTTTTTTTGAATTCTAATATTGTGAATGATTTTTTAAATGTTTGAATTGTTTTTTTTTTTTATTCTAATATTGTGAATGATTTTTTAATGTTTGAATTTGTTTTTTTTTTAATTATATTTGTGAATGATTTTTAAATGTTTGAATTTGTTTTTTTATTTCTAATATTGTGAATGATTTATAAATGTTTGAATTTTAATGTTATGAATGAGGAATATAACTGTGTGATATGAATATGCAGTGATGGATCGACTGAAAAAAGCAGTGCAACATGTATACTCGAAGAAGAATAAGAAAGACCGGGGTACGGAGCAGCCTATGACGGCCTCGTACCATCGTGCATGTGCTCCTGGTGAAGGGCCGAGTAATCCTGCCCCCTGCATGGAAGCAGCACGTCATTCATCGTTTCATCCGGGTCAATATGTCAACGACCCTGCGTTTCAGATACCTGCACCACCAAGGGAAGCGGTGGATGACTCTACGATATACGAGCATATACCGCAGAGACGCATGCCAGTGTTGTCATCATCGAGTAGTGCTTGGTCTGATAGAACACTGCACAACGCTAGCTACAACATCTCGGGCGAAGGAAGCCACCAGATTGCTCCCTTAGAAGCTCAGACGTCAGACGGTGGTAGTTCATCACGTCCACCACGCCCATCACCCGCCCGTGCTGATGAGGACCATGTGATGACGGAGTGTTCGCCACATGTTGATGATGATGATGATCAGGACTCACCCGACGTGGATGAGGAGGATGATGAAGATTATGATGTCATGGATCAGGAGGATGAGACTGACGAGGAAGTAGCGCTAGCGATGGTTCCAGTCATTCCTACCTCTTGGAAGTTGACAGAGGTGCCAGTTCCTGGCGGTCCACTACTCACTAATGTTATCACTAGCTTCAGGGGTCATGTAGCGCTTAACTTATGGTCCTCGACTCAGGTGTTTCTTGAATGTGGGTAACGGATGGCATAACCATGATCTCGCTGAGTGGGCAGAGGGTCATTTTGTGGGAAAACGTCTAACTGAGGAGGAGGAGATTATGATCGATCAGAGAAGCCGAGTCGGTGTGCAACCTTCTGCAATTTATTCAGAGCTCACCACAATCAACCCCGACACATCAGCAACCAGGAAAGACATATACAACAGGATACAAAAAACAAAACTTGAAAAGAGAAATGGTCGTTCTATGGTGCAGACTTTGCTGGGTGAGCTCGGCAAAAACAACTACTACTACTACGATTACACTACAGAACCAAGTAAGTCAACTTAGGATGTCTCAATAACTGTAATCCTTTACGTTTCATATTAATTTGATAGATAACATGATTCTACATACTTTCACAATTTAGGGGATCAAACACGACTTGGGTCCATCTTCTTTGCACACCCTACCTCTAGATTACTGCTGCAAGCTTTCCCATACGTCATAGGCATTGATGCTACCTATAAAACGAACATCGCAAAAATTCCTTTGGTTCAGTTCATCGGAGTGACGAGTATAGGCAAGAACTTCAGCATTGCCTTCGCCTTTCTTGTATCAGAATCAACGGACATGTATGTGTGGGCACTTCAACAATTCAGGGGACTCCTTGGTCGGACTACAACCTTAACATTTATCACCGACAGATGTCTGGCCCTGATGAATGCCTTAGAACAGGTATTTCCTGAATCTCATCATCTTCTATGTCGGTGGCACATAAGTAGGAACATTCAGGGGAAAGCCGAGACTTATATGGGTGATAGAGGAAGGGCGGAAGCTGTAGTCTGAATGTGGACTTCGGTTGTCTACTCGAGCACAGAGCAGGACTACAACGAGAGCCTCCAAAATTTCAAGAATACATACCGAAGCTATCCACGTTTCATTACGTATGTTGCATCAGTCTGGGAGAAACACAAGGAAAAATTGTGGAGGCTTGGGTCAAGAATGTGTTGCACTTCGGCAACACAAAGACAAATAGGTACGACTGTTAGTCTTGTAATTTTTTAGATAATTCAGTCATTGTTATAGATCTATAAAACTTACTTAAACATTTGATAGGGTGGAGAGCACACATTCTGCTCTAAAGGCAAGATTAAGGAGTGCTAGACACACTTTGGATGTAATCTTTCCAAAGATTAACGATCATGTGAATACTAGCATCAGGGAGCTAAAAAAGGATTTCGAGTCAGCCAGGACAAAGCACAGAAGAGAGCACATGAGGATTCCAATTGCTGACCTGATCGGGAAGGTTAGCATCCTTTGCTTGGATGAGCTGGTAAAGGAGCTTGGTAGGGCGGATTATGTTCAAATGGATAGCTCAATATGTGGATGTGACAAGGTAACCTCTCATGGATTACCATGTACATGTAAATTAAACTACATGCTTGATAGTGGTATACTGTGCTCAAAAAGGGATATACATCGTTTCTGGTATACCCTAAGCTGGGAGAAACATGAATCAACAATTGATATGTTATCCTACAAGGAGGCAGAACAAACAGATGGCGTGATATTGCTTCTGAGGTAGCACAGTTAGACGATCCTACTCTGATGGCCAAATGTTATAGTCAACTCCAGAACTTCCTTCATCCAGATATGGTGTGCCAATTAGGAGAACCATTAGAATAGTTTGGGATTGGCAGACCTACCGGGACCTCAAGACCAAACCGACGGGAACCTTCATCTTGGGAGCGTAACCGACCAAGGGCCAGCCAGTCCGAAAGGAGCACCATCAAATAGAAGATCATTTAATATAGGATCATCAGATCCGAATAGATTCAGGCCCCTAAACGATTTCCCATACTACCAGTATTTCCCATCCAACCTATATCAATATATCACTGGGTATATTGATGTTCGTGGAGATGGTAATTGTGGTTTCAGGGTGATTGCTGATTACCTGTATTCAAACGAAGAGAGGTGGAAAGATGTCCGTAGAGGATTGCACCATCACATGAAGAATACAGAACCGGCGAAGCATGTATACAGGAGCATGTTTAACGAAGCACCGTACAACGACATGTTAAAAGCGATTCATTGGAATAGGGATGGGCCAGCACCTCCAGAGAAATGGATAAACACGGAAATGGGGATGGTGATCGTGACAAAGTACACTTCGATAGTAGTTTTCTACTCTACTGCCTGGGGGGTATGGCAAGTGCCACATACCTTCCGCTCGATAATTATACCGATCGTGATAGACCAAGAGGAGAGATCCACATAGGAGTTGCCCCCAGGGTCATTTCATAAGGTTTAGTATGGTTGATGACTCCCCACTCCCCCCTGTCTATCCGCAGTGGTTCTTTTATAGAGATCCAAACACTGTTGGACCTTGGATTCATCAAATACAATCTAGGTTAGATAGATGGAACATCGTTGTTACTTAGTTTTTCTTTAACTTAGTTGTTGTAACTTAGTTTTTTCTTAACTTAGTTGTTGTGACTTAGTTTTTTCTAACATAGTTGTTTTTAATCATTTTGATTGAAATTTTATCATTCAATTCCCTTTTGTTTCAGAAAAAAGTGTCTCCACACAACATTCCAACTTATTCAACTAAGTTTGGTGAAAAAAAATTACTGCAAATAGTAAAGTTTTTTGCTATTCGCAGTACAAATTAGTTTTAAGTCATATTAATAGTATAAACACATAAAAGTGTAATCCAACACTTTTTTTTCAAAAAAAAAGATTCCTGTATTGATTACACAAAAAAGTAACTAGTAAAATTGCAATTATAATCAACTACAAACTACTTGGGTAAATTTACTTTCAGATATCATTTTTTGAAGAAAAAAAACATAGCGACACATCATTACATATGTACAACGTCAATATGAATTAAAAAATTGTACTGCGGTGATTAGTAATTTGTACTGCGAATAGCAACCCCCCTATTTTTAAGGCCATGTAATTAGGCTAGATTATTATGAGTATTTTAAGCTTTAAATAATTATTAATAAGTTTTTGGATTGATTTAAAAGATTAAATGAATTTCTGGTACAAAATTATGATTCTAGTGAATATAGCTACTTAGGCATACACTAGAAAAATATTGGTATAATTATAAGCTTATGACATGGTTCAAATGATTTTAAAACCTTATAAATGTCTAAGTAAATTATAAATTATATATGGGGTCAAAACATAATTAAAAGGAATATAGCACACTAAATATAATTAGACCCGAAAGGAATTAATTTTTGGAAGTTTATAAGTATAAGGTATAAATTTAATGAGGTCAAGGGTTAAATATAAAAATAGAAGATTCATTAGGGTATTTTCGTAAATAAAAAAAATCTGGTCAAAGGGATACTTTAGGTGGTCAACCTTGACCACATGAGAGTTGACCAAATTAAAATGATAAGAATAATATTTTGGGTATTTAAAGAAGTATTAAGTCAAAAATGATAGTTATAAAAAAATATGGGGTAGTTTATGTAATTACCGAAGATATGGATGTTGGAAAATAAATATTAACCCTAGGGGCCTTTTTGGAGATTAAAATAATTTTTTTTGGGTTAGTTTTAAGGAATTAATTAAGGGTTATAAAATATGGATTAAGTGCTATGTGTAACAATTTAAAACCTATGGGTATATAATGTAATTTCTGAAAGATTAGGGGCTTGAATGAAATTTAACGAACCTTAAGGGTATGTATGTAAATTTGGTTAGTTTATGAGTTGGTTTTGTAATTTATTTATTTAAGGAGTGTGACATATAGTTTAAGTATTAAGATGCAACATCTTATAAAACTTATGGGCTACTTGGTAGATAACCAAAATTTGGGTAGGAATGGAAATTAGAACAATCTTTGGGGTTGATCGAAAATTTGGAGGGAATATTGGTTGTTTTGGGAATTAAATAAACCAATGTGTATAATATAAAGTTTGGATATTAAATTGTAAGATTATAAAATAAATATGGGCCAAAATGTAAATAATGAAAGATAAAGGTTAAGGTGCATTAAATGGAACAGAGGGGACTGTTTGGAATTGAGGAAAAACATGGGGTTAGTTTGGAATTCGAAATAATTAAGGTGTAAATTAAAAAGTTTTAAGTACTAAAATTTAAGGTTACAAAACAGAGGGGTTATAATGTAAATAAAAGAAATATATGGGTGGATAAATAAATTTGGGTAGCATGTCGGACGGTTCTATAATATATATTATTTGTGCACATGTATATTATAAGGTTTAAACACTTAGATTATAAGATAATAAGGTTAATGATGTAACAGCTATAATATATGGTATAGTTTTGTAAATAATCAAAACATGTGGGATGTTATAGGGATTTCCAAAACAGTAGGTGCGGTTCGGAATTATATACATAACACATGTATATGATAATGTTGAAAATCTTAGATTATAAATAAATAAGGTTATAAATATAGTGGTTATAATATATGGGTTGATTTTATAAATAATGAAAGTGAAAGGGTAAATGTTGTAATTACCGAAAATGTGTGGGCTGATTTGGGAGTGGTATAATTTGAAATAATGTTAAAGTATAAGATGACATATATATTATAAGGAAGTTATTAAGGAGCAAATATGCATTATTGTAACACCCCAACTCAATCCAAATGTGGTCTCGCAACTTAACAGTATATACAAACATAAACACATACACAGGAATTCTTTACAATCCAGGACCTTGCCACGGTCTGACTACAGAATATACCGAACATTAGTCTAACAACCTTAACCATTTACATAACCTTCTTGCAATCCTCTCACAACCTATACATCTTACTAACTCAATTGCCGTACGAGTGTACAGGCACAACTCGTAGGTCATACTTAATCCTTAACACTTGCACTCCTTCTTACTCTCGCGTCGGCCGCCTCCTGATGTTCACCTGTGTAGTAAAAAGAAGCCCCCGAGGGGGTCAGCACGAATGCTGGTACGATCCTCTCATGGCCCCCAAGCTAACGTGGCTACGACGACTAATTGTCGATAGCATGGAGGTTGATTAGATGCACAACATAATAGAAAGTGCAGTAAACAACAACTCAGATATGAACAATCAAAGTTCACACACAATGAACGACTTAAATGCGTTCCCTTAATTAGAGAGTTAGTTATTTAACTCCTTAAGTAATGTTCCCTCTTAATTTTAGTCCATCCTTATCTTACCTCAATCTGATTCTTATCTTAATCTTAGAAACAACCATCCTTTAATGAGGAGTGGATGTAGCTTATCTTAATCTTAATATTACAAACCATCCTTTAAAAAGGAATGGTTGCAACTTATCTTAACCTCACCTTAATCTTAATCTTAATAATACAAATCATCCTTTACAAAGGAATGATTGTAACTTAACTTAATCTTACCTTAATCTTAATCTTAACTTAATCTCAATATACAAACCGTTCCTGGAAGGGATTGGTTGTAGCTTATCTCAGTCTTAGAATACAAACCATTCTTTAAGTAGAAATGGTTGTAACTTATCTCAAATCTTATCTCAATTAAGTCAACCGTTCTTTAATTAGAATGGTTGTTCCTTAATTCATTGTTTATCTGTCGGGTCACGGAACCCTAACCAATGAGTTATCAGCTCCATTGGTTTACATAAACAATATTTTTTAGAATTAGTTGGGCATTTAGGTAGATCCCACCACACCATCTCAGTATGCCTCCCTCTTAAAACAAGAAGTCCAAGGAGGTCGAGTCTATATGTCGACTCTAGGCGACGAGTCCGAGGACAAGTCATATTTGGAAGTCGTTATCTGATAAGAATACCGACCTCCACCAATACACATGTGCCGGTACCATTCCGGATTCCTCACTCCCCCCAAGTTCTAGTTAGTAGAAGTCTCAAGTTAATGTTGTTAGTTAACCTCTTTCGGTTACTAAGAAACAATATTTGGGAGTGTTCCTTAATCTCACGCAATTCTTTACTAAACATTAGTTAGTAAGTTCTCACGGTATGTTGTGTTAGTTTTCAAACATCACACAACAATACAATATATATATATATATACAATATGTTCCGGTTGCATGCTTTATCTTGTTTAGTGAGCACACAAAACAAATAGCACACAAGCCGAGGGACACCTCGTTAGCAAGCAGGTCACAAGAAGAAACAACTGTACCGTTCACCGTTGGTCGTTTCGGTTGCTTACTCTCCTCCGGAGTCCAAATTCTCAAACCCTAAAACATTCACCAAATTGGGTGGTTAATTACTTTCAATTAACCTAGCTTACTTAATCACTAATGATTTCCAACTAAGTACCTCTAAGTCATTGTAGTTTAAGCTATCCTCTTATGTTACTTACTTCTCATTTTACCTCACACTTGTTCACACCTCCAATATCCTTAAACTCCACCAAACAACTCTTAACAACCTTATAATAACATCCCCAACAAGCCCCCTTCATTTACCTCTTGAAAAGCACACTTTCTTTGTATTTTTGCCTGGTCCGGGACATGGTCCGGACCTAAGGTCCCGGACCAATGTCTGTCCTCAGTCTCGGCCTTATTTTAGCTATGGTCCGGGACTTGGTACTTACCCAAGGTCCCGGACCAACCCCTGGGTACATCCTCGGCCTGATTTTAGTGCTGGTCCGGGCTTTATCCAAGGACTAAGTCCCGGACCACATCTTAAACTGTCAAATTTTACAGTTTTGAACCTCTTTCCACACTTGTTCTTTTGTCCAAACTTCTTCTAATCTTTTCCCATGTATTAACACATGTTCCAACCATTTTAGTACTTAAAATCCTCCTAACTCATGGATCAACTCACCTCTAAATTCCTTGATCATTATTCAAGTTCTTACTAAACTCTTAACACTTATAACTTAATTCCTTACATTTCCAACATGTAAACTTTGTCTAAAACTTCAACTATCCAAAGTGTTTCTTCACAACTATCTCAAGTACTCCTCATCATCATCATGCACGACCCATTTGCTTTACTCACACTTCTCAAAGCTATATGTACTCTAGCACATGCCTACAAGTCATTATACCTTATTTTCCTTCAAAGTTTGTACAAGTTTCCTAGATTCCTTCACTATGGTTTTGGTGCTTTAAATTAACCAGTTGGATCCCCTAGTCCCTCTTAGACATCTACACCTCTTTTACTCAACTTACACACCATTCTCATAATCATACACTCTTATAGCTTCCTAGTCTTTTCCTTGACAACTTACAACATTCTCTTACACTTTCTCTCTCTCATCTCCAAGTCCACTCATAGTCATCTAACTAAACCTTATTAGTCCACTACTAGCCTCACCACCACTTACACAAACTTCCCAAACTCTTATTGTTTTACTCTCTAGTTCATAACTAATTCATCTCAGAACATTATACATCATTTCCTTAAAACTTATGCACAAGTCTTACATTCCTCATATCATGATTTTGGTGTGTTTAATACACTCACCAATCCTCTAATTCCTCCTAGACATCTCTAGGTCATTCTAAAACCTCAAGAACTCCTTAGTTAACTCATTTCCACCAATTTTCTTTTCATGCTCCCTAGTAAACCCTAGGGCATATTAGCTCACCACTACCACTTAAACACTTTGTTTTCTACTCAAATTTTGCCATAGCTTCTCTAGCATCTTATCATGCCCAACTGCATTGTTTTCCTCACTCAACCATCTCACACACATCAAGTTCTTTCTCATCATATCTCATCACCCAACCAACTCATTCTCAACAAACTCAAGATATTGCAATAATCTTAAGTTGCATAGCACTAAGGCTCTTAAATGACATGGCTCTTAGGCCCTTAAATGACTTAAACTTAAACACTGAATTTCCCCCATATATAAGCTTTCAACCTGCAAATACACTCATCAATCTCATAGTAGTTATAATGCCCTTAAAATCCACCTTAACCTTATATTACTAACTCATTCTCATTAGCTCCTTAATCACAAGTTCACAAGCTTATTTAAGTTCTTTTTTCTTAGGTTATATAACCCAATACACAATGTAAGCTTTAAGCCACATTGGTATTTATCTAAAACTCATTCCTTAATCTTAAACCACCATTAGGTAAGCATTTTACCTTGTTTTCTCAAGCTTATCTTAATCTCCTCCTTAGACCTTCTTCTTGCTTAGATCTCGGCCACCACTTAAATTCCCTTTTTGCCAATGTCCTAATCAATATTCAATGACTCATATGAGTACTAAACAATACACTAACCTTAAGGAGCAAACCCTAGGTTAAAAATGTGTTCTAAGGTATTAAACTGAATGTTTTACCTTGGATTCTCAAAGCAAGCTTGGATATGAATTAAGTAGGACCTCCTCTAGCCCTTGGAGAATAGAATCAAGCTAGAACAATGGATAAAAATGAATCCCCATGAGTAGTAATTTTCGGTAATGTGTAGAAATGGTGGAAACATGGTTTTTCTTACATTTTCTTACCTTAAGAGAATGGAGAAGCTAATGAGCTCTTCAAACTTGATTTTCCCCCATCAATGGAGTTTTCTCATGGCACCAAAATGGAGCTTTGAAAGATTTGAAAAGATAGAAAGATAGGTCTTGACCTAACTAAGACAAATATGCAATTTGTTTTGGATTTGGAGCTTGGAGTTGTATTTGGCAAGTGATTGAAGATGGAGAACCATGGAGAAGCAACACTCTCGGTTTTGGAACAGAGAGAAGAAGAAGAAACCGTGGGTGAAGAAGAAGAAATGAAGGAAAGAGGAGAAAAGTGAGCTAATATAAGATATTTTGCTTTAATAAAGCAAATAGTAACTTCTTTACTTATCTCTTCTTTTCCTTTCTCATTTGATGACTCATATGGTGACTCCCCACAAAAAACCGCCCACCCTCTTAATATAAGGCTAAAATGGTCTTTGTTGACCAATTAATTGACTTATATTGATTAAAACTTAAACTAGTCACTAAATAGTTACTATTCACTAATCAAGGCACATAATCGGGAAATTTTTGATTTCCCATTGATTTAGACCTCCTAATGTGATACTAATTAGTACACATGTTGATTAAAGAGTAATGATGGACATTTAGCCACTCAAAACTCAATTCTAAGACAATTTCTCAAAAATGTGCTTTAAGACTTCTTAAAGCACATTTTGTGTTTTAACTTGTTTTCAAGCTTGGTTTTTCTTGCTAAATTGATTTAAAATGACCATTAGGATATTACTAAGGTCTTATCATGATATTTGGGTACTCACCCAAGTCTCTCCAAGCTTAGAGCACGTTTTTGCCCTGATTGCCTTTAAGGCACTTTCTTGTGTTTTCCTTGGTTTAAATTGTCTACCAATCTTTCTAAGGCATATTTTAGCCTTACTACATCATGATTTGATGTTTAATTAACATACTTAGGTTTGGGGTATTTCAATTATACATGTTTACATGAATGGTGGGGTAAGTTAGAGAAATTTTGGAAGTATAATGTATGGTTGGAACTTTATTATACGAGGAACTTTATAATTCATGTCATGTGAAATTACAACATGGCAAGGGTATAATATGGTTAACAAGTTACATACGGGGGGATTATACAGTTACATGTAAGAACGTAAATATAACGACAATAGTGTTATGAGCATATACAATTGTATAGTACGTTACATGCACGTAGAAAAGGGTTACGTAAACCGTAACGTATATTAGCAATCATAATGTATGCGTACGTAATATTTATACAACCGCCATACATCCTAGTAATAACAATTACGCAAAATATCCCGTACAACGAAATGTTTAACTGTCATGCATGCGCGCACGTAACATTAATTCCCGCATGCATGCAACCCGACAATTCGTGAACATATTGTGAATGAAACTTCAATGTAACAAGTATTATTATCGTAACAATATTTACACACTCGTAAGTATAACGCGTAGCCAAAATGTCAATCCCTAAGATTAACGAACATTAAGTTGAACAAGAGATCAACTAAGGGTTAGCTACGGGATGGAAGTAAGGGTTTGATCTAGGACAATTAAATAAGTTCGAGTTATATAAATATATGCTGATATTAGAAAAAGCATGTACCAGACGTACGAGTTGGTAGACACGAGCAATGTGAGTGCTAGAGGCTACGCGGGAATTGTCACGCGAGCGTTCGATGGTGTATGGTATGTGGATTCTGTGGTCTGGACCCCTGAGCGAAGCCTCGGGTTCGGGTATTGTTTGGTTATGTGACAAGAGCGATATGTGTGCTATGCATGTTGTGTGGATTAATCAATTGATTTGTTACGCGATTATTATTGTGCGCGACGTCTTCGGACAATGTTACTATGATTCTCATGCGATTGGAATACTAATATCCGAGAACATTATAATTAATTAACCTAAGTAAAACACTTAGGAATGAGACTCGGGATCCCCAGTCTCTAGAGCTTGATACTCGAACATGGTTATAACCTAGATTCTTTCTAGGGAGTATATAAAACTTCAAAGGTAAATTAATGGTAATGACTTCTTCATGACCTAAGACTTTACTTAGGGTAGTTGATCGAGAATTAATCCCATATTGGAGAGTGTTTGGGTATGGTATATGGTATGGGAATCCAGTTAGTCTTTGACTAATTGGTTGCGCATTGGTGATCACCGGAGTATAACGCCCGTATCGGACCGACTCCCTCTATATTCCGACGGGCCTAGATAGACTGTTGGACAAAGGGTGCCGCTTTGGCACACGGCTTCGGCCATTCATGGACGCCTTTATTAGCAAGTGGAAGTCCCGGGATCGAATGATCCTTGGCAATGAGCACCTTGTGTGTACGGGAGGACTACTGTCCAGTAAGGTTATTTACGGGTTGTCCTAACATGACGCCCATTGGTATTGAGAGTAAAACTTAATGGTGACTAACATAATTTAAAGGAAATACTATGATTATCCGGGTGGAAATAATTACGCGTTCGAATAATATGTGTTGTATACTGTGTACTGTGTATTGTATTTTGCTCGTTGAGTATCGTATGTGGTGTATGTACGGTTTTCATGATGGAATGCTAGATGCTTATTTGTGTCATTTACCGTTGTCTATATAAACTGTAATATGAACCAGCATGTAATCAACCTCATGTTCAGACGGCTAATTGACCTAAGTGACCTAAAGGGTCTAGGACAACATAGTTTTAACATACTCGGCCAAGTGCTGAGCCCTCTATGGGCACCGCTATTTTATGTTTCAGGTGATTGATGGTTGGCACCGGAGTGCGGGATCGTGGGTAGATGACCTCGACTTTTATCATGCTTTCTAGGATTAATTCATGTTAGTACGTTGTAATCTGGGAATTCTTTAAGTGCTCACTTGTCATAGGTATTGGTTTGTTATAGGATAAGGTAGTAGGTATCTCATTCATCACTGCGATTAGTATTGTTGTTATTTGTTTATATTTCGGTTATACTTCTTTACTCGCGTGGGCGATTATGGCATGTGACACCCAAGTGAGGATTAATGTAGTTTAACTTCCATTGTGAGACTTCTTTAATTATGCTACGAGAGTGATTATTATGAGAGTGATTATTACGAGAGTGATTATTATGGGTTTATCTAGTGGGGTGTTAAAGAAGTGAAGATCGTGAATTATAAAAAAATATTTTTTGGAAGGTGGAAAAGAGGAATTAGTATCTAATGTTGTAAAAGTTTTAATGGGGAATAAATTACTACCAAATAATCGATTGAAAGGATGTGAAAGTATAATGTTGTTGATTGAAATAAGTGAGAGGGAATATAATTTATTTGTTGTGGAAGGATAATGACGAACGTGATCATCCTTTTGGAAGTTTCAATTATTTATGGAGGAGTAAATAGTATTGAATAATTACTTGGAAGGAAATAAGGAAGCGGTTGTAACAGTAATAGGAGATGGATTTAATCAGTAATGAAAAATAAATAATAAATCAAATAGTTAATGGAAATAATAGAAAGTAACCATCTTCTGGTCCCGTTTGAATAATTAAGGACAAGCTAGAATATCTGTACGGAGGGATTTAAATATTTATTCTGGGATGAGAGAAATACTAAAAGTAGAATAGAATTATTAACTCAAGTAAGAAGGAATACCATTACGTTAGTAGAAGGCTGTAAAATAATATTAAATAAGTCGTTAGAAGAGAAAGGACTTTATTATCATATAATTAATTTGGAAAAATAAAAATAGAATTAAATTCTTAAAATCGGGAGGATGTTGTAATGTCAGTAGAATATGGAGATATTAGTTTTAAATAATCTAGGAGAAAATAAGGAAAGTATATATAATTATATTCATTTAGGAAGAGAAAGGAAACGTAAGGTAATCATTTTAACTTCCCTGGCCCATAATACACTAACCTCGGTCTAGCAGTCCATTCTATATTCGTTCTAACATAACGATTAACTTACTCATATCGACTATATATTATACTAATCCTAACTCAAAATTCATGGGTATTTCAGTTTTTGTTAGGATATCTGCGATTTGGGCGTCAATGGGTAGAAACTCAATCTGGAGGCAGCGATTGCAAATCAGCTCACGAACAAAGAAGTAGTCCACCGTCCTCATTGCTTCGCACGACTGTGAAACACCGGGTTGGAAGCAAGGTAAGATGCGCCGATATTGTCGCACTTCAAGATGGGATTTTATGCAATTTATCCCTAACTCTGTAAGAAGTTTTTGGATCCATAGGGCCTCCGCGGTGGCTGTGTCCAAAGATTTGAACTCAGCTTTTGTTGAAGACTTGGCCATTGTGCGCTGCTTCCTTGAGCTCCAGGAGACAAGAGCGTTGCTGAGGAAAATCATGAATCCGACAGTGGAGCGGCGGTCAGACAATGAACCAGCCCAATTGGAGTCCGAGAAAATGGTCATCTCACCTAGAGGAGCAGAGGGAAAGAATAACCCTAATTAAGGGTTTCATTGAGGTAACGTAGTATCCTCTTTATTGCTGACCAGTGTGATTCCTTAGGAGCATGCATATGTTGACTAATACGATTCACCGCATAGCTTATGTCTGGCCGCGTAAATGCTAAATATTGTAAACTCCCAATAATGCTTCTAAATTCAGAGACCTTAGTATAGTTGGGTGAGTCTGTTGGTCGAGAGAATGAGAATCGAGCATAGGAGTAGAGATTGGCTTAGAGTTAGCCATCTTGGTGCGGCTAAGGAGATCTTGGATGTAATGAGTCTGGGATAGGGTAAGGCTGTGAGAATCCCTGGTTGCAGTAACTCCTAGAAAGTAGCTGAGTGAGCCGAGATCTTTAGAGAAATTTGATGCTAAGGTAGTGGTGAGTTTGGAGATAAAAGTGGGTTAGAGGCTGAAAACCCCCATGATTAAAAATAGTGATTAATTAGGCTAATAAGTAATTTAGAAGCTTAATTATGAATAAAATAATCATGGGGGAACAAATCCCGAAGAAAACAGATCCTTAAAACGGATTAAAACGCTAACGAACCTAAAGCACATTTTTCGAGGAAAACGGGAAAACGTGACTTTAAGCGGGTCAAATAGACTCGTAACAATTTTGGTCAACTAAATAATCATTAATAAATATTAGTGAAGTTTTAGAACCAATAAAATCAATAAAACGAGAAATTAGTAAAAACTGTCAAAAACGGGAAGTTGTGGGTAGAAACATAAATAACTAAAACTAGTGTGTCCACTTTTAAAATAAAATGTGGAGTTGGTGTGTGTGGGCTGTTTCAGCCGACCCCCCCCCTCTTCTCACACACTCACTCACCCCCTCTTATTTGCAAAACAACAAAACAATAAAGTAACCCCACTCTCACTTTTATTCTCTCTCCTCTACTCATTCTCTTCTCTCACGTACAGACCCATCTCCCTCCTCTCTATTTCTCTTCTTCCTCAACCGGTGACAATGGAGGTTTGAAGAACACTCACAAAACTCCATCTTCTCTCCTCTTGTTACCCTCTTGAACATTCTCCAAAAATTACAAAACAAAACTGTATCTTGGAATCCTCTCATCAAGGAGAGTATTTCCCTCCTTTCAAATTCGAAAACAACAACTTTCATCTCCATGGGTGTGGAGCATTGGAGCTTCAAGACTACCACTAGAACCACCTCCTTCTCCTTGTTATTTTGAGGTAAAAATCTTCTTGAAACCTCATTGTTTTTCTAGCCTTATGGGCAAAACGAAAATTAAGCTAAAACCTTGTTTGGTTTCTTTGTACTCTAGCATATTTGGCTTCCTTGGAGAGTGGGAAATCTTGTCCTTGAGCTATCCCAAACACCACTTACACCCTTGCAAGGTAATGAAACTTCTAAACCCTAAAACTTGCATTAAGACTTAGAAATGGTTAGGGTTAGTTTTGGTGTATTGAAAGTGTGTGGGTAAAAAACCTAACGGCAGTATACCGGTCGATTATAGCAAGTTTCCCGGAAGTGTCCCTCCAGGTTATCGAATCCAAGGAAGGCAGCGTTTTAGTTTAATTAATATTTAAGAAAAAACTAATAAATTACTCAAGTAGCAGGGGTTTTGTTTGTTGAATTAAAGAACAAAATGTAAATAAGAACAAGGGTAATAAATGCAAGAGCAATAATGAGCAAAACAATGATATTTCTGAATTATGAGAAGGGAAAATTCTGGTTTACTACTCCTCCTAATTCTTCGGTTCCTTTCTCGATGTGTTCACCAAAATTAGATTAAATCCCAGATCTGAAAATATTCCACGTTCGGTCTCCGCTCGGTGGAATCTAATTAACAGTTAATAAATTCTTAACTCTCGAATTACAAATTTACTACTAATTGCTAACAGCTTTAAGAATAATCCAGTTTAATGATCAATTAATATCTTAGAGGAATTACCGTCTCTAAATTAATCGGTGCTGTTCTTGTTGTCTATTATCTACCGCAGTTCTCACTTATAAGCAGATAAACTGATAAAATCCAGTAATTGGCCAAATCACAAGATTTATAACAATAAATAAGGAACAACACTTTAATCTGTAAAAATGGTAAATCACAAAGATAACAGAACCTCGAATTTGGATTACATAGCAAACCGAAATTTATAAAAAACTACTCAGCCATGGAAATGAAAATACTGTAAAAACATGTAAACAACATTAAAGAGGAGGAGAAGAAGAAACTCTGATTTAAGACTCTTCAATGGAGTCTCGGTGTGTGATCAGTGCTTTCTTCTGCTTCTTCTCCAGGAAATGATGGAGTCTCCAACTGCTTGTGTACTCCAGATTTTGTGGATGTTTTTAATGAGAATGGTGATGTGAATGGAACGTGAGAAATGTGAGATGGAGATGGATGGAGTATAATGGATGGGGAATGAAATGGTGTACGTGAGGGAGGAGATATCCGATGGATATTGTGTGTCTTGAATGAGAGGGATTGAGTTCTATTTATAGAACTCATTTGATGAGTACGTAGCAGGTGGTGGACAGTAATGCTGGACTTGTGAGTGGAAAGGTGAGTGTTTTAGTGGGTGATGAGCTGAATTTAGGGAAGTGATTAGATTAGTGGAGTTTAGGAGATGGAAAGTAATAGCAGTGGTGGGACGGTCTGGAAAGGGAGTACGCAGGATAATGGAAATATGGGGCGGTGCAGTTTAATATGTAGAGAATAAATCTCTTCTTTTCAAATTCGCGCGCTACAGACGTCTGATGCAGTAGTATGGTCCGGGACTTAAGTTTTGTATGAAGTCCCGGACCATAGTCTTGAAATGGGTCGAGAGTTTCTCTGATTTGTGGTCCGGGACTTAAGGTTTGTATAAAGTCCCGGACCATGGTGGTAAAAACTGGTCGAGAGTTCTTTCATTGTGTGGTCCGGGACTTAGGCCACGTATAAGGTCCCGGACCATACCTGTATTTCAGCCGAGAGTGGAGTTAATTTGTGGTCCGGGACTTAAGTTATGTAACAAGTCCCGGACCATGTCTGAATTTAGGTCGAGAGGTGACTTTCCTGACTCCATTTAGCTTGTTTGAAAAACTATGGTCTCCAACAATGATACAAACATGTTTCTTTTGAGATCAAATACCTGAAAAAGCACACAAAAAACCATAAAAGACGACAATTGCAACAAGAAAAAAAAAACTGCTCATAAGACAGGAATTTAGCAGTAAATGAAAACAAATTGGGTATCAAAAGACCCTGTAGAAATAGGTAAATTCCTGACTTTCAATGTGCATATGAATAGGTTGCAGTGTTAGAGAATCGGAAGTACAAAACCGGTGGGAAGAGGGAAGGAAGAAGCAAGAAGAAGAGAAAGAAAAAACTAGAAGAAAAACAAGGTAAGGGTACTCACTTGTGTAGTCTTGTGTATATGTATGTAACAGATTTTAGTAGTGAAAATATGTATGGTAAAATGGTAGTGTATTGGTAGTGTAATGTGTAGGAGGAAACAAATGCTTTAAACCCTTAAAAGACATTTTAAAACTGTCACAAACATAAGTGGGGATTAATGTTGAGTGCAGGAATTTTGGAGTGTTTAAGTATTGGTAACTGTGTATGAGAGCTTGTATATTGGTGATTGTTCAAAACAGGTGAGATGGATATAAATGTGTGTATAAATGACGTGGTGAGAGTATAAAAATATAGGGGAGACTATGGCAAAATTTACTTAGAAACTAGGGAACTTATGAACTAGAAACTATGTGAAGAATATGTGGTTGTAACAGATTTTGATTTGAGTTGGTTAGTGGGTAAGTTAGGAGAAGTGTATAATGCATTAGAAACTCTAGAAATGACATTATAAGAGGGAGCTATAGATGGATAGAGTTAGGGTAGAAATTTGTAGCAAATTCAACTAGAAGCGACTTAGTGTAAGTGCTGAAATGAATTTAGAAACAAGTGTGTAAATTGGTATAGGAATGAGTGATGAATTAAAGGGTGAACTAAGGTGTATTAGGAGGTTTAATTAGTGTCAAAACATGTGGGAACAAGTGTAGGAACAATGGGGAAGTAAAGGGGTGAAGATAGAACTGAAAACAGAAATAAAAATGTAAATACTGGACTGGACCGACCTTGGGACCGAACCTGTAAGGTCGGTCGAGCCCAGATTTACAAAGGACGGAAACCTTATGGAACGAACCGACCTTGGGGACTGAACTTGCAAGGTCGGTCGGCTCCAGAATTGTGAAGGCGGAAGTCCACTGGAATGAACCGACCTTGGGACCGCCCTTGGCAAGGTCGGTCGGCTCCAGAATTGTAAAGGAAGAAACTCACTGGAACGGACCGACCTTGGGACCGGACTTGCAAGGTCGGTCGGTCCTAAAATTTCACGTAAGTAACTCTCTAGAATGGACCGACCTTGGGACCGGACTTGGAAAGGTCGGTCGGCCCTGTAATTTTCCAGCGTATGCACCTTACTGACTTCGACCGACCTTGGGTCCGACCCTGGGTAAGGTCGGTCAGGTCAAACAAAAAAAAATAATAATAATAATTACAATGAGGATATATATATATGTAGGTACACCATTGTTAAGTAATAAAGGTAAATAAATAAGGTGTAAGCGTAAGAATTGTAAAGACTTAGTAAGTATGAATTAGGAAACGTAAGAGTAGTTGAGTTAAGTTAATGATAGCTAGATTAATCATTCGATTGTATGTATATCATAGGATTTGATTTGTGAACACCGGAGGAACGTTGGGACACAAGTACAACGGTGAACGGTATGAATTTCTCATGCCCCGTATGCTACCTTGGTTACTCTGATTTGTGTGTTGTGTGCTAATTGATCACCAAATAAGATAAATGCACGAATCGGAGTTATAATGCTTACTTGTGAATATGTAGTGTTGTATGTTGTGTATATTGTCTTTAAATCTTAGTTTGTATAATTCATGAAATGTATGGATAAATATGAATGTGTGTATGTATGTTGTATTGTACTGTGACCGAATGTTAATGTGATTGGACTTCTAACTAATTCCTAACAAGCTAACCAATCTAACTTAAATTGGTAATTAAATTGGAATGAGTAGAAGTCCGATATAGTTTTGGCCACGCGTGAGGATGCGGAGACACAAGAGGTTGGATCCAAGTCCTGACTCTTAAACTGGTCCGCGGCCCAAATCCCTTAAGTGGGTAGCATCCCGGATTGGTGAGTCAAGTAAATCCCGGTGGTGGGACGGTGTAGTCCCCGGGGCGGAGGTCATACCGACTTAACATGAGTATGAGTAAGTAAGTAAGAATGAGTAAGTAAGTAAATGAAAGTAAGTAAGTAAAATAAGAGTAAGTAACATGTAATGAGTAAAAGAGTAATAAGCATTCCGATTAACCCGGATGCGTAATTTGGCTAACACCGTGAAGGTAAGTAATGT
This sequence comes from Limonium bicolor, assembly GCA_023374045.1. Lineage (NCBI taxonomy): Eukaryota > Viridiplantae > Streptophyta > Magnoliopsida > Caryophyllales > Plumbaginaceae > Limonium > Limonium bicolor. Next base: position 74,382,442 of record CM041776.1, read on the forward strand.
GTATGTTATTGCAATGTTGCCTTGAATTGTGTAATGTATTGTATATGCATGTATGTTGTATGCAAAGCATGTATGTCTGTTAAAATGAACCGCATGCCTATTTGACCTAAAATAGTCGGCGTGCCCTTGTTAGCACGCGGTATATGCGAAGTTCATGCGTAGCCTTTGCTGAGCCCCTTGGGACGATGTTTTTAATATGAATGCAGGTACATGAGAAGGGTGAGGATGTTGAAGACTCAGTTCTATTTCTTTTGTCTTCTTTTTGGATTGTAATTAATGAATTATGAATGGTGTACTAAGTAGTACACGGCTATAGGTTTTTGATAGCGTGTACCGGTGTACCATGGTACACCTTTTGGATATTGATAGGAGTGAATGGTATAGATGAGTAGATGGTAGAAACTCATTATTTTTGGTAAACTTGGAAGGAATGTAAATTGAATATACTTTAGCACTCGGTAATCCATTAATGTAAGCGAATGGTATTTTGTATTCGGTAAGCAATGTTTTAGTAGTTCGGTATACTTAGGCATCAGACCGTCACTGTTGTAGAGTAAGCCTTGCTAGTTGTATGGGCGGTTAGCGGCGTTGTATCACCCGCCGTAGTAGTAGTAGTATTTCCGTTGCGAGTAACTTTGATTATTGGGATGATTGGACGGTAAGCATAGGATTAGCGGTAGGGGTGTTACAAAAAGTGGTATCAGAGCGAAGTGTTGCTCTGATATCCATAGTTACCGAGCATAGGGATTACCGAGTTAGGATTTCAACCGTCTTAAGACGGATACTTAGAAACCTAACTAGGAACTACCGTTGTTAACAACGGATACCCATGACGTTCGTAGGAACGATACCTTGCTTAAATTCGAGACCCATTGATCACAATGTCTCAGTGCCTAATGTAAATGCTAAATGTTCAAATGTCAGGACGAGGCCGAGGCCGAGGGAGAGGCAAAGCCTCTGAAGGACCTGGCGCGCAGACGATTGCAGAGATCGTCGCCGCCACGGTAGCACAGATGCTACCACAAGTAATCAACGCTATGCAACAAAACTAGCAAAATCAACAAACTCAAACGGGACCAACCCCGCCCCCTACACCCAGAGAAGCGAACTGGGTAAAAGCTGTAGCGGAACTCCGCCCTCCTTGCTTTAGGGGCGAGAGTGATCCGGCTAAGCGAGAAGCCTATATCTCCGAGATGGAGACGGCTTTCGAAACCCTCGAAGCTCCTGCTGGAGTTCGAGTTAGAGTAGTAGCTTACTACTTAAAGGATGCAGCCATGTATTGGTGGAAACTAGTTAAGCACGAGCACGTCAACGACCCCACTTTTGATTGGGAATCCTTCGCATCACTCCTCCGATCCAAGTATTACCCGGAACATGTCAAGACCAAGAAGAGGCTTGAACTTGACGCTTTGAAAATGACAGAGAAGATGTTTGTCGATGAGTACTACAGGACTTTCACCTCTATCCTCCGTCTTCTACCCGATCTAGGATACACCGGCCAGGTGTTGGTCGATCGCTTCTATGGCGGTCTAAGCCATCGCCTTCGGTATGGTATGGGCTACACACGATTTACCTCCCTTCAGGTAAATGTCGGTTAACCCTTAGTACCATTTCAATTCCTTAAATTCCTTGAATTCCTTAAATCTCTTCTTTATCCTTTCTTAAAAAGAATCCTGGCTAATACCTGAAACTTCAGGAGTGTTATCACGCAGCCTCTCGCGTTGAGATCACTTGCCAATTACGGGATGAAGAAACCGCGCTGAAGCGCAAGGCAAACAGTAAGAACACAAGTGTTGAGGAGCAGAACCAGGGTAAAAGCTGGAAAAAGAAGAAGGGAAAGTTCTTCAATCAAACCCAAAAGAACTTCCCAAGTGAGAGCAGTGCCCATGCTGAGAAGGGCAACCCGGTTGAGATTCTTCAGCTAGGGTCATCTGCACCGGTGGCTGCGAAGCCACTGAGATCACACCCACCTAAGGGTAAACTTCTAATCCAAATTCGTATTCGAATAAGTACCATATCTAGTATCCACGCACACATGTGCTAACCCTCTAAACCTCAGGTTCTGGCTCCGGTTTCACCAAAACCTTCTCCGACGGCCGCACCTATGTGTGCAGGAAATGCAACCAAGACCATCCCGGCAAGGACTGCTATGGGAGAGAAATCAAGTGCTACAATTGCCAGAAACCGGGACATACAGCCAATAGATGCCCAGAGAATGCCAAGCAAAAAGGGAACTTCCAAAGCTACAGCAGAGGGAAGGCAAGGAGGTTGCATCTGGCGATGCACCGACCCAGCAGGCACCACAGGGACAGGGATCCGGGGTCCTCAGAGGGGCGCACCCCAGAGGCAGCCTGTCTTGCATGTTATCGACCGTGATGGGTCCGGTTCTAAGTCCGGCCCAGGTAATTATCTAAACCTTGAATCCTTGAGAAGCATGGCTAAGTATTGAAGTAACTGTTTGAATGAATGCATGAGTAAACGAATTGAAGTGTGTATTGAGCATGAAATGAAGTAGTTGAAACTATTACTCACCGTAGATGAAATTTATAACCATATGAAGCTTTAGTATCTGTTATCCGATACCCTTGAAACTGAATCAAGAGGAAGCCGACATCACCACACACCACTACTCCAGTGAGCAGTGTCAGGTCATCCGACCAGGTATGATTCTATTAAAGGGATACCTGACACCCGAAGCCCAAATTTCAATCATCCGACGATGCAACGAGCTAGGAACGGGTCAAGGTGGATTTTATACACCCGAATTCCCGGTGGAGCGAAGATGAAGCTGAAAATGACGTGCTTGGGAAAGGACTGGAATCCTTATACCAAGACATACCAAGAGACGCGAACGCGAGACGGAGCAACACCCACGACGATACCTCCAGAATTTCAGACACTTGTCACACAATCAGTAGAACTTGCACAACAATGCGAACCTGATCCGATTCCCGCACTTGAAGCGGACCTTTGTATCGTCAACTTCTATGAGAAAGAAGGACGACTTGGGTTACACCAAGACAAGGACGAGACAGCGGAATCTCTTGAACAAGGAGTGCCCGTAGTGTCTTGGTCCATTGGTGATGACGTCGTATTCCTGTATAGCGAGCAGAAGCGTGTGGACCTCACACAGAAATTGGTATTGAGATCAGGAGATGTCCTAATCATGGGTGGAAACTCTAGGATGCTGTATCACGGGATCAACAAGATCAAGTTGAATACGGCACCACCGGCAATAATCAATGCCACACACATGAAACCAGGATGCCTGAACCTTACCTTTAGAAAGTATTAACCTTAAAGTATCATGTAATGTATTAGTAACGTGTATTAGAGACACGGTATGTATGATGGTTGGTTTATCAATAAAGAGCAGTGTTGATTTAAATTCTACTTGTGTCCACCATCAATACTTATCCAATCGTGAATCCAATAGGTTGTGGACTCGGTACCGAAGGTAACCTGAGTATCCTCACCGAAGCACAAGCCGGCAAAAGTGGCACCATCTTAACGGGAACCTTCCCAGTGAACGGCATTGAAGCCAATGTGTTATTCGACTCTGGCGCCTCTCACACCTTCGTATCACCATCTTTTGTGAAGAGTTTGGGGCTAGATGCGGATGAGCTACCGAATTTTCTGGTTACTCTCCCATCGAAGGAGCGAGTACAGTGTACCAAATACTATAAATCAGCCACGATTCAAATTAAAGGCGAAGTGTTCCCATCTCCTTCATCGAGTTTAATGGGTTGGGATTCGACTTGATAATCGGAATGAATTGGTTGGAGCGGCACAAGGGTAGAATCCTCTGCGCTGAGCATCGATTGCTGCTCAAGAGTCCTTCTAGGGTTACTGTATCCTACCGCCAGAGACCGAGAGAGCCTTCGACCACAGTCATCTCCGCTATGGCTATGTACCGGGAGCTCAAAAAGGGCCATGAAGTATATTTGTGTATGTACAAGACCTTGAGCGAGATCCAGAGTTCAGTGATGATGTACCGATAGTATCTGAATTCCCCGATGTATTCCCTAAGGAGCTACCCGGCATGCCACCTCAGAGAGCGGTAGAATTTGAAATTGACCTTTTACTAGGTACCGGTCCCATTGCTAGGGCACCGTACCGCATGGCACCTGCTGAAATGACTGAACTAAAAGAGCAATTACGAGACCTTCTTGACAAAGGGTTTATACGCCCGAGTGTATCACCTTGGGGAGCACCGGTCCTCTTTGTGAAGAAGAAGGACGGTAGTCTCCGACTTTGTATTGACTACCGCGAGCTGAATGCGGTTACAGTAAAAAATAAATACCCATTACCACGCATCGATGACCTATTTGATCAGCTGAAAGGAGCATCAGTCTTCTCCAAGATTGACCTCCGTTCTGGGTATCATCATATTGCTATCAAAGAGCAAGATATAGAGAAAACGGCATTCCGTACCAGATATGGCCACTATGAATTCACAGTGATGCCATTCGGTTTGTCGAATGCACCAGCAAAATTCATGGACCTCATGAATCGACTATTCAGTGAGCAGTTGGACACTTCAGTTGTTGTCTTCATCGACGACATCCTTGTATACTCAAAATCACCAGAGGAACATGAAATTCATTTGAGGAAAGTGCTTGAGACACTGCGCGAGAACCAGCTGTATGTGAAGTTCTCCAAATGCGAGTTCTGGCTAGATCAGGTATCATTCCTTGGTCATGTCATCTCAAGCGCAGGTATCTCAGTTGACCCTTCTAAGATAGAAGCTGTACGATCATGGCCTAGACCTAAGACTATTACCGACATCCGGAGCTTTCTTGGTCTAGCCGGTTACTACCGGAGATTCGTAAAGGACTTCTCGAAAGTCGCTAAGCCCATGACTACATTGATGAAGAAGAATGCACCGTTTGTATGGACAGATGAGTGCGAATCATCATTTCAGAGCCTTAAGGACTCATTGACCTCAGCGCCCATCCTTACTCTTCCAGAGGGCACAGAGGGATTTGAGGTATATTGTGATGCATCAGGCAAAGGAATGAGATGCGTACTCATGCAGCATGGCAAGGTTGTAGCTTATGCCTCCCGCCAGCTGAAAAAGCATGAGGAGAATTACCCGACACACGATTTAGAGTTAGGAGCCATTGTCTTCGCCTTGAAGATATGGCGACACTATCTCTATGGGGTAAGCATCACCATCTACTCCGACCACAAGAGCTTACAGTATGTATTCACACAGAAAGAATTGAACTTGAGACAGAGAATGTGGATGGAGTTTCTCTCAGACTACGACATCGACCTACAGTTGAAATACCCCAAATCTAAATAATATTATTAGATCATTATTTATGGAATATAATCCAAATATGAATCATTTCATGTACGCATGCAAACCCATGCATGAAAACGTTACGTAAAAACAGTCGTTTCTCCACAAACGCTAAAACGCCTTAGAAGCATATGGTCAAACATGACCTTGTATGACCCTCTAATATTCAAACCAAATGGTCATACAATTATTATATGAATATATAATATATTCCCTAAGCTAAATTCAGTCAAAAACGCAAAACGCTCGGGAGTGCTCTCGCACGCCCCTTAAAGCACGAAAAGTCCGGAGGAGTGCCGAGGTGGCACGAACTCCTATAAAATTGATTCCTTGAGTTCCTAACATCATTATTAACCATTATAAAGAGAAACCGCGAAGTGGTTTCTCAAAATTCAGCAAAAACCACAGGAGGATTTCTTAGCGCTCCTTTTTGGCCCGGGAGTGTCTCGATGGCCCGTAAATTATGTCACGGGTTGATATAACCCCATATAAATCAATGTAACATCTTAGTATATGTTTATTTACTATAATAAGTGTTTACAAACACTTGGAACTCATAAAAACAAATTGTTTCCCAAAATTTCCTTAGAGCACAAAAACACACCTTCGGGTGTCACGAAAACGCGTTTTACGCAATTGCCTTGTAGTTTTTGACATGCCACGAATTGGTAATATTAAATAGGGTTAAAATTACCTTCTAAATCAGTTGGTGTGACTAATCAACAAGACTCTCTATAGGGGCCGATTTTGATAGAAAAAACTAGTATATAAATTGCATTAAAAGTTTGTAAAAGGCATAGAACATGGTGACTCACCTTCCCATGTGTTATATTACTTAATGTCAAAGTATGTAGGTCTCATATGACCAGCAAGCTGTCGAAATTAGGCCATGGAATAAGGCCATGTGAGCTAGAACAAAAACAAATGAGAAAAAGCAAAAAGTAGATCTAGAATTCACTTTCTAGATTCCTTCTTTTCCATGTGACCTAACATGCTTGTCCTTGGCTCTTCAATGTCAGTTAAGACACCCCATTTGACCCTTGAATTCGTGACTCTACAAGGGAGGAAGAAGACAAGCCTAACTTAGAAAAATCAAAAGAATAACTTACCTAAATTACCTTGTCTTCTAGCTCACAATTATTCCTTTCCAACTCTTGCCTTGTCACACCTCACATGTCCGATTTCTATGCTGGAAAAGAGGACATTTATTGAGCCAATCAACCATGAAATAAACTAAGAAAAAGTAAAGTCATTTGACATTAAAAATTGACAAAACAAAATTAAATTCCAATTGCCCTCTTTCATTTACGTGAGCTAGGTCTCATTTCCCTCCTTGCACATTTCCTCCACGGTTTGGTAAGGCTCCCTCCTCTCTCTTCTAGCTTCATCTTCTTCCTTTGAAGCTCTTAAGTCCATTAATGGAGTTTTAACTTCTATCTCCATCTTTAAGGTAATTTCCTAGCATTTCTTGGCAAGTCTTGAAGCAAAACTCTTCCTAGCATAACAAGGTGTGTTCGGCATCAATTAGATCTCCAAGGGGTTGTCCAAAACAACATTAATCCAAGGAGCATCTCAAGGTTATCTTAAGGTAGGTTTCAAAGCTTGAAAATCCTTAAAGCACATTTTTATGTGTAACCAAGTTCTACTTCTTAAAAGTCTCTTTTCTTCTTCATTTTGATGAAGGAAAACTTGTTCTTCACCTACCTTAGGAGTGCCGAATTTATAGAAGAAAAGTCTAAGGTAAAGTCTTGTAAAACTACTTCCAAATCTACTTAAGATCCTTATTCAAGATCTAACTCCTAAACACCTTCACCTCTTGCATAAAACCAAAGAGGAGCATCAAGTTTACCTAGGAGAAAGCTTGGAGATTCAAGAAGAAGTTCAAGCACTTAACCACCTTTGTTAAGAAGTAAGTTTACTAAGTAAATCTTTATGTTATAAGCTTTGTTAAGCTTCTAAAAATTGTACAAAAATTATGTACATCTCCTAGGCTAAATAATACCGAAACTATATGGTTTTATATGCCAAAAATATAATCTATAACATATATAGAAAATATTTACCTTAAGACACATTTTTGTGTCACAAAATTTATTTATGTTACAAATAAAATAAGCCGAAATGTCTAGGGCAAAAATGTTTTATTTTGAGCTAAGAATCAATATAAGACCTTACAATGATTTATACATGAGTTATATGACTCCTATGAATTTATTTATAATTATTTAGACATATAAATCCACTTTTATATAACATATGGTCTCATTTAAATATGGCCGAATGCTCTAGGTGTCAAATGGAATTTAATGAGCTACTTATGTATATAAACTTATACTATAAAGTTTGGTGAGTTAAAAATATTTATTTAGTGCTTAAATGGCTAATTAATTAAGTTATGTGGCTTAAATGTAATTTTTACAAAGTTTAGTGCAAATATTGTGAAAGCCGAGAGCTAAAGGGTATTTAGTGTAATTATGATATAATATAAGGTTAGGAATTAAGTTTATGAATTTTAGATAATTTAAACAAAGCCTTAAAATAACTTTTATAAAGTTTTGGGCTATTATGTAATTTATAAAAGTTGATATGAAAGTTTGTAAATTATTAGTGGGCGAATTGATAATTAAGAGAATCATTGAGTTCACTTTCGAAATTTGAAGGATTAAATATTTAGGCTTTAGATTATAAGTTATTAAGATACTAATATAAAGTTTTTGGGGTGAAAATGTAATTAAGGAAAAATAAATGACATAGCCGAATTACTTTGGGGTTAGTTTGGTAATTTAAGAATTTATATATATATATTCGGCATTTATGGAGAATTAAAATTAAAACTATAGTTTATAAGACATTATGTAAAGATTATAAGATTTTGTGGCTAAATTGCAATTATAGAAAGTATATAAATATATGCCGAGATTTTGAGGGGCTAAGATGTAATTCTTGAAAGTTATAATATTTATAAGTTATGTCCAAAAGATTAGTGGTAGTTTTGTAATTTAATTAGATGAGGAATTAAAACTATGTTATATAAAGAGATTAGAATTTAAGTGTAAAGTTTATGAATTAATGTGGTTGTTTGTAAATAACCGAAATGCAAGTTTAAGAATTTAGATTTAAATAAATATAGGTCCTATATGGATATTTGGAGGATTTAGAAGAAAGAATTTTGATTAAAGGAATTATGGAATTAAAACTATGGCTTACATGGTTATAAGGAATTAAAAGATAAACAATAAATATTATTTATGGTTAAAGGAGAATAATAAAACTATAAGAATTTTATGTCTATGTATGACATATAAATATAGTTGAGAAATTATAAGTTGTTATGTCACCTAGACAAATAAAATAAACAACAAATGCAATAAACACATATATGTGCATTAAAGGATGTATAAATAAATCAAAAGGAATAACAAATAAGTTATACATTAAATCATGAGGTAATTAAAAGAAATAAACCTCACATGAAATAACAAATACGAGATTTGTTAAATGATCCAATAGAATTATTATATAAGGGTAACATAAATTAACCCTCTCAGTCAATCCATTCTAGGACTTTGTTTGACCAGACGTTGACCGGGAATTTACAAGTACAGTCTACGGTGAACGGTATGGGATTCTTGCAACCTGTTTTCTACCGGATTACACCGGCTTGTGTGCTATCTGTTGTTTGAAATAACGACCAAGATAATTAATGTAAAATGTTGTTTACTCTTGTGCGATGTTGTATTATTTTATGTGCGTGAATGTTGCTGACAACGTGTATGTCCCACGCATACAAACACTACTATACCAGTGGATTAAATACCTGCGCTTCAGTATACCGAGGACTTGTACTCAAGTCTCTCACTAACTTCACTTTATAACAAACGTCATTATCCTAAACGTGATAATTGACATTATACATTGGGTTCTTGTCAACATCTTTATATGACACCTAACAATTCTATACTTCGAGAATGAGGAGCCCAGTTGGATCTGGCCATGCATGCTACAGGAGTTGTACCTGTCTCAGGTCGTCTCCTACTACGTCGCGACGGAACTTTCAGTTGGGAGGAAGACTCTATTCCTCCGGGATTCAAATGCCCATCAGTTCAGTTTGAGGAAGACTTCTTTCCTCTAGTGGGATTCATTTCCCACGCCTCTCAGTTCAGGGTTTAACTACGTTATCTCCTGGGGTTTTTATACCCAACCTTTCTCTATAACGAGGTCACTATACCTCCACTATATTGATATACTTTTATACATCTGTCAGTCCCACTGTGTGGACCCGACAGCTATCAGACATTTCAGTTCAGCTAACTTGACCTTCTGTGTCTTGTTCTATGTGACAATATTGTCCTTGTATGGATACTTGTTATCATCAGATTATGCTTGTTTACAGCTTTATAAAAATGAACTGCATGTGTTCGACAAAGTAGTTGGTGTGGCCCGGTAGACGATGGGCTGCACGTTTTCCATACCAGCATTGTTTGCTGAGCCCCTTTGGGGGCACCCCATTTTTCAGGTACCTGAAGTTTAAGAAGATCACCACACTGAGTGTAGGTGGGGTAGACCAAGCTTTGGGAGTCTACTATTAGTTAATTAATTATTTCAGTATTTTACTTTGAGTTTGATTCCTAGTATCTCGGGTTGTATCTGTATTCCAGACCGTGACATTTGAGGATTGTATTTGGACTTAGCCTTGTTGGTCACAAGGGTGGCCAACGGCATTGTAATACCGCCCAGTTGTTGTATTTGTTTCCGCTGCAGTTGTATTTTATTTGGGAGTGATCGCCGTTCAGTTTATTGGATTTCGGGTTGGGGTATTACAACAGTATAAGGAAGGGAAGGCAAACATTGTAGCCGACGCCCTGAGCCGTCGAGCACACTCGCTCCATTCGCTACTCGCTTCTTCTAGCTTGGTTGACGAGGTGCGAGACGCTCAGTTGAGCGACCCTTACCTAACCGAAATCAGACAAAAGATCGAAAATGGTACATTTGAGAAGAAGAAGTATGACTTCAAGCTGCATGAAGATGGTTTGATTCGGTTGAATGGCAGGCTATGTGTCCCCCAAAGCAATGCTAAGCTAAGGGATCGCATCCTGCGAGAGTCACACAGTTCCACATTGTCAATCCATCCAGGAGCCTCCAAGATGTACAAAGACATGAAGAGGTACTTCTGGTGGTCTGGAATGAAGTCAGATGTGACGGAGTATGTGTTGAGATGCTTAACATGTCAAAAGGTTAAATTTGAACATCATAGACCGGGCGGAATGGTACAATCGATGCCAGTTCCGGAGTGGAAATTTCATGATATCTCCATGGATTTTGTTGTTGGACTCCCACCTGCCAGGGGAGGACTCAACATGATCTGGGTTGTAGTCGATCGCCTTACCAAGGTTGCCAGATTCATACCGATGAAGGACACCTGGAAGGTAGTGAAGCTCGCAGAGCTATTCGACAAGGAGATTATCAGACATCACGGAGTCCCGAAAACAATTGTATCTGACCGCGACACCAGATTTCTTTCGAGATACTGGAGAGCCACACGGGAAGCGCTGGGTACAGAATTGAAGTTGAGTACCGCCTTTCATCCTCAGACCGACGGTCAGACAGAAAAGACCATCCAGACACTGGAGGACATGCTTCGGGCATGTGCCTTAGACTTTCAGGGGAGTTGGTTAGATAAGCTTCATCTTATCGAGTTTTCTTACAATAATAGCTATCATGCTTCGATTAAGATGTCGCCTTTCCAAGCCCTATACGGTAGACCTTGCCGTACACCCTTGTGTTGGGATGAGTCAAGCGAAGCGGTCATCATAGGACCGGAGTATCTAGAACAAGTCCAAGCGGAAGTGCAACAAATCCGAGCCAACATGAAGGCAGCCCAAGATAGATAGAAATCCTATGCGGATGTGAGACGACGCGACCTTGAGTTCGCCGTGGGCGACCAAGTGTTCTTGCGAGTTTCACCTATGAAGGGCGTATTCCGTTTTGGTCAGAAGGGCAAGCTAAGCCCAAAGTTTGTAGGGCCGTACACTATCACCGAAAGAGTTGGATCCGTAGCCTACAGGTTAGCATTACCTGAGGACTTGGGGCGTGTCCATGATGTATTTCATGTGTCACAACTCAAGAAGTACATCGCCGATCCTTCTCATATCTTAGAGCCCGAGAGACTATCCATTGAGCCGACCATGAGATATGTCGAAACCCCAGTGAGAATCCTTGATAGGAAGACCAGAGACACTCGCCATAAGTCTATACGAATGGTGAAGGTCCTATGGTCAAACCATGATGTCGAAGAAGTGACATGGGAGTTGGAAGATGCCATGAAGGCTAAGTACCCACAGTTATTCATATACTAGATAGTCTAGTATTTAGTAATACGGGTACAGGGCGTACCCCTTTTTAAGGGGGGTAGAGCCTTTTTGCTTTTGCATTGCTTCGGGGTAATCATTGCATAGTGTGTAGGTATTGTAATAGGTTCTTGTATGGCACATGTAGTGCAAGTGAATTTGGTATGTGAATGTATGTAAGTGTAACGTGTAGTGTATGGATGTGTATGTACGATGTGTAATGTGTATTGTGAATTGCAGTAATGTATTGTGTATTGTGTGATGGCATGAATGGGAAATGATGGATTGTGTATGTGAAATTGTGTATGGTACTTGAATTGTGTATGCTTGTAACGTGGAAGGAAGTAAACATGAAATACCCCAAATCTAATTAATATTATTAAACCATTATTTAATGGAAAATATTTCAAATATAAATCATCTCACGTACGCATGCAAACCCATGCATGAGAACGTTACGTAAAAATAGTCGTTTCTCCATAAACGCTAAAACGCCTTAGAAACATGTGATCAAGCATGACCTTGTATAACCTTATAAAACTTAAACCGAATGGTCATACACTCATTATATGAATATATAAACATATTCCCAAGGCTATATTCAGTCAAATACGCAAAATGCTCGGGAGTGCTCACGCCCGCTCCTCAAAGCACAAAAAGTCCGGAGGAGTGCCGAGGTGGCACGAACTCCTATAAAATTAATTCTTAGAGTTCCTAACATCATTATTAATCATTCTAAAGAGAACCCACGAAGTAGTTTCTCGAAATTCAACAAAAACCTCAGGAGTATTTCTTAGCGCTCCTTTTTGCCCGGGTGTGTCCCGATGGCCCGTAAATTATGTCACGGGTTGATATAACCCCATATACCCAATGTAACATCTTAGTATATGTTTATTTACTATAATAAGTGTTTAAAAACACTTTGAACTCATAAAAACAATTTGTTTCCCAAAATTTCCTTAGAGCACAAAAACACACCTTCGGGTGTCACGAAAACGCGTTTTACGCAATTGCCTTATAGTTTTTGACATGCCACGAATTGGTAATCTTAAATAGGGTTAAAATGACCTTCTAAATCAGTTGGAGAGACTAGTCAACAAGGCTCTCTATAGGGGCCGATTTTGAGAGCAAAAACTAGTATAAATTTGCCTTTAAAGTTTATAAAAGGCTTAAAACATGGTGACTCACCTTCCCATGTGTTATATTACTTAATGTCAAAGTATGTAGGTCTTATTTGACCATCAAGCTGTCGAAATTATGCAGAAGAATAAGGCCATGTGAGCTAGGAAGAAAACAAAATGCAAAAAGGCAAAAGTAGATCTAGATTCCTTTCTTTTGATTCCTTATCATTTAAGTAACTTCCTTTGCTCTTCCTTGGATCTTCTCCACCGGTTGGTA